>CM074525.1:23783839-24391297 GCA_037379345.1 Perna viridis
ATCAATGTCTATATATATGTAAAGTAAGGTATGCTATTAAACATTGTACGATCGTCAGAAACCCACGGTTGATTGTGCTTTATACCTAAATGGAGTGAGTACGAAGTGTAGTCAGCCGTGGGTTTATCGAAGTGCGATACGAAGCGTAGTCAGTCATGGGTTTATAGCAGTTAGATACGAAGCGTAGTCATTCATGGGTTTATCGAAGTGAGATACGAAGCGAAGCCAGTCATGGGTTTCCGACGATGGACTGAAAATCGGAGAAGCTTATCATTTCCTTTATAATGTAAAAATTTCAGTCAGCGTAAAATGCGACGGACTTCAATGTGTTGAACTAGATATGAGCCAATTAAAGTGTTGCAGCGAATTTTATTACGCAACTTTCATCGCATTGCACTAAACTACATGTACATGTAGTTTACGTATCTGAAAAAAGAAAACAACAAATAACTAAAATTTGTACTATGTTATTATCAAATTCTCCCACAGGTTGGTAGATTTTCTCTAGATAACCAGGGATTTGTGGTGGAACAGACCATTGTGAAACCGGAGGGGATCAATTTACCATCAGTATGTCCCAATGAAAAAACTTGCCCTGAATGTCATAAAGCAGGGCCTAGTTTCACTTCATGTACTGCAGGGTAATAGTTCGTATTTTTATTTCGTAATCCATTGAATCAATACAATTGTATATCCATGAATTAATAAGAATACGAAGCTGGAATTTAAAATTAGTGTGTTGTCTTTCGGCGTTTTAAAACAGAAGAGGAAATACACTTATACACTATACCTCCACACATTTATTATTTTTGCCTTCAAAGGTGTAAATTACATACACACGCGTTTTAGGTCCACTCGCACTACATTTTCATTAACATAAATTCTCCCTTAGTGTAAATATGTGAAATGATTCATGTGATTTATAAAAATAGAGCGCAGTCATTTGAAAAAAGTTTGTAGTTTCGGTATATTCATTTGGTCCAGCAAAGATACATGAAATACAAAAACTTGCAATAAAATAAACGTTTTGACAAGTAAAATGTGTCTGGTAAAGATAATAATACGATCGTTATTGATTCAGTGCTTCGGTACTTTGGTATCATTATTGTCTGTTTTTCAGTGCACAATCATCAACAGACAGTAACACCCCCCTCATTCTCGGGGTTATCATCGGTGTTATGGCTATAGCTCTAGCTATTGTTTTTATTATAGCCGTGATTCTTTATCGGAAATTAAAAGGTACATGTATATCCATGAATTAATAAGAATACGAAGCTGGAATTTAAAATTAGTGTGTTGTCTTTCGGCGTTTTAAAACAGAAGAGGAAATACACTTATAATATCATGTAAATGTATCAATCTTTTTTTTTATTATTTTCTTTCAAGATCAAGAATTTAATATCCATTTATGTACAAGTTGTATTTGGTAATTTTCCAAGTAAATTGCTGGTTTTACATTTTTGAAATTGACAAACATTCTTATAACTCTTCTTTTACCCTTCCTTGAAAAGCAGGAGATATTTTATAGTGATCATACTGTCCGTCTGGTCATCTCCAGTTCTAATCATCAACTCAAAGGACGCTTACCCTACCGGTGCATCTGGTCCATGATCCCAGTTTTTTGTGGAGTCCGAGTTGCTCCTTTACTTTTTGTCTTTTCGTTGTGTTATTTCGGTTACATGTATTTCATGTTCTTTGTTGTTTGTGTTTATTCTCCCTGGTTAAATGTCCTTGGATTGTATTTTTTTTACCACCGTTCGAATCCTTGTTCTTGATTTCCCTACCTTCAAACCGCGAAATAGAATTCGATGAAACTTTCACACCTTCTTTATCACACTATTTTATTATTTTTTTCTGTATTTCTGTATGATTCATGTATATGGTATGCAGGGAGGGGAGCGGGGGCATTACCAAGTGTTCTTTATTCAGTTTTTTTCTAGTAATGTATTTAACCCCTATACTGAGTCTAAAGAATTAAAAATGAAATCACGTATATGACATACAAGTCATGTACATACATGTATGCGAAGTTATATAGCTGTGAAATATAAACATTGTATGTTGTAATACCTTTTCTAAATCGAAGAAGCAATTTTTCAAAAGACAAGTCTGGGATACACACATTTCTGGTAAGAATTTCAGCTAGTCATAATTTACCAATACATGTTTTTGATAATTTTGTTACAGGTCCTTCAGTTGAGGGCGGTAATTACCTGACACCTATAGAAATGCCTGCCCATAACTTGTATAATGCTGGCAGTAGTGGTTACAATTATAATGGGACGAGTAATGAAGCAGTGGTGAATGATTTGGGAGAATCCAAACCTCGACACACAGATTCCTAATAAAAAATGTGGAATTACAGAGTAAGATCCAGGGGAAGTTGCCACAGTTTTGGCACTAATTTTGGCCTGAACCTCCTTTAAATATTCTAGTTCGGACCCCTTTGTAAAATTTTTTGGATCCGTCCTGTTACGGATGTTTTGTCTACTGTCAGCAATCGTCATATCGCACATTTGTACATTTCATTTTCACTAATGACAGTTTTTTTGTTATTTCGTAATTTTTCGCTGATAACATAATACACAAAAATATGAAATATTCGATAAAGTTATTTAAGGATCAATGTTGTCAGATTATGATCTTTTTACATGTATATGAATGTGTACAATTATATGGTCTATTGACAATAAAAATATAAGAGTTCGTCAAAACTCTGCAAATTGCGACGGAATACATGTACCAGGAAAAATTACTGATCGCCATGCAAATAGCTAAAACGTATTTACTCATGACCACTCGGATATTAATACAAATATTTCATTATCAGAATTTAAGGGCGAAAACAGGATTTTTCATAAACAGGGTGAGCATTCAAAATATTACCGGTCTACTGGGCGCGATGATATGATAGTTTGCCTCAAAAAAAAATATTTGTCAAGGATGCGTCAACCTTAAGTTCGTATTTTGGTGAAATTTTGCCCATTAGATCATTATTTGGCGATATTTTGTTGCTCCGCACATTAAAACATAAGGATTAAGTAAGAACAGTTACTAGAATAAATAATTATTAAAAGGCTCAGCGCGTAAAATAATCTCTTAGATCTTAGTTCTTCCTCTTAACGAATTCAGAAGAAACCGGAAGAAATTAGGAAAACGGAGGTTGGTTCTCCATAATCCCATAGAGAAAAAAATACTTATCATGTGACATTATACTTAACAGTTGGTATTACACGGGAAAAATCTGGAGCGGTTTCGGACTATAATTTTGGTTGTCATTTATAAAAGGAAATTTCAAAAATCGGTGGTAAGAGGGGTGGTGGGGGCTATTGTTGGTAACTGTAGAAATTATATGATTGAAAACACATTTTTATGATCTGAGTTAGTTAAATCAAACTATATGTAGAAAGTAAGGCTACCTAAAAATATCATTAATTTATCACTGTTGTATCTATATTCCGTCATGTAACATTATTGAGCAGAGCATTTTGATGATTGGTCGGTACGTCTGT
This sequence comes from Perna viridis, assembly GCA_037379345.1. Taxonomy (NCBI): domain Eukaryota; kingdom Metazoa; phylum Mollusca; class Bivalvia; order Mytilida; family Mytilidae; genus Perna; species Perna viridis. The sequence continues at coordinate 23,787,352 of CM074525.1, forward strand.
TCGTACTGCTTTAAAACAGTTTAGTTCACATGTACATGTACATATAGAAGGACGTTTGTTGTAAAAAGTTAAATGGCCCGGACAGTACTGACATGTACATGTACATTTGTAGCTTGGTTGGTCAATACCGTCAATAACGTCATACCTCTCATTCTTGTTTTTTTTGTGCAATTCTTTTTGACCCTTGTTATTGTTTTACATGTTGTTATACTGATAAAGTAGAAGATGAAAAGCATGTCCATAGTATACATGTATGAGGATCTAAGAGAGAGAGAGAGAGAGAGAGAGAGAGAGAGAGAGAGAGAGAGAGAGATAATATCACCTGTCCCTTTGAAAATGAACAGTCGGTGAAAATGTGTGTTTTTGTTTAAGAATATCATTACACTCATATAGTTATACATATGTTACAAAATATGTAATGATCGATATCCGTAGGTAGGGGGATAGGTGGATTACCTGTAGTAATCCATATCCGTAGGTAGGGGGATAGGTGGATTACCTGTAATAATCCATATCCGTAGGTAGGGGGATAGGTGGATTACCTGTAATAACCCATATCCGTAGGTAGGGGAATATGTGGATTACGACGAATCACCTTTGGAAGCAGAATAGCGTTAAAAAACGAACTTTAAAATGGTTATGTCCAGATAAGCCCCCTCCGAACTCCCTCTAAAAAGTCCAGGCTTTGGGACTGTTAAAGCATCAAGCTTCTATGCATTGTACTGTAAACATTTCTTTTAATATATATTATGTTTTTCAAGTGTCAGTCTCTGTAAGAATCAGGTAAATTGGAAAAATCTGAAACATGCATGTCAAGAAACCACCGATCTGACTATGTAATCTCACTCAAGGGTACATGTACTTTCTCTATTTGAAAAGACCATTATTTGATCTCTGCATCACTGAATTAGCGCAGAATTTTTTTCAATAGAATCTTAGAAAAATGAGGCTTTTGACAGAGTTTGCCCTTGAAATGTTCATTTTCAGTGGATTTCCAATAAAATTGCAACTTAATGGTCCAGTATGATATAGAAAATCTTGTCTGTTTTCCTTGCTTCTGATGCTGCAAATAGTCAAATTGCACTATCAAAATGATGTTTTTTTTTTCACATCATATTTCACCGACTGCCTGATTCTGACAGGGACTGACACTTAAACTGTAACATTACTCTCACCATTCGATAGGAATTACACATATTATACTTCACCCGTATGTGTGTATATTTGTGTTTTATATCTACATTTGTGTTTTTGTTGTTTTATATATTGATATATGTGGCGAGACTCTAAAATTTATTTGAACGCGAACTTCATATAATATCATTACAAACTTTAACATTTTTAAAGTAAAATGGGATTTTATAAAATAAATACTTACCATCATAAATTCTGAGTAAGTCCATCTGCGCAAGTCAAGGAGGCGGAATCCCCTATCTAAAAATATCATCCAATGGGATGATCTTATAGTAGCCATCTACCCTTTATTCATCCATTTAATTTTCAAAAGTAAGCAAGAAGCTGTACAAAGATATAACAGGTTATGAAGGGGAGGCTGGGAGGGACCTTTAATTTATAATGGTAAGTATTTATTTTATAAAATCCCATTTTACTTTAAAAATGTTAAATTTTATTACAATAAATACGTTACCATCATAAATTCTGAGTAAATTTTAAAATTAATAAAAAGACACAGAATCTAACGTAAAGCTGAACCCCCTTAATGATGCAGGAGGTAAAACAACTTTTTGCACCGTTACCAAAGGTCCCAATGAAAATAAGCCCTCTGCTTGGTAAGATAATGATCTTAGGTAATGAGAAATGAAGGAATTCTCAGTTCTCCAGAAACCTGCTGATAAAACTTTCTCTAAAGAAGTATCATTAAACAGTGCCTAAGATGTAAAAATAGCTCTAACATCGTGGGCTTTAATGTTAAGACTAGACAGAGATTTTTCACCAGAAGAATTGTAAGCAAACTGAATGGTCTTACAAATCCATGTAGATAACGTTTTTGCTGATAAATCTTTAATATTTTTTTAATAGGAATAAATAGCCTAGTATTAGTCTTAGCTCTATTACTACGGGTTCTTTGGAAATAAATGAGTAAAAGTCTGATAGGACAAAGCAGTTTAAAAGTAGAATCAATAGGCAATGAAGATATAACTATTGGTTCTGAACCTCTACTAGGAATCTGATTTTTGACTGAAAAAGCTTGATCTGTTAAAAGAGTGACAGAGGATTTATCTCTATTGAACCGTAGACATGAATCAGAAATAAAAAGAACATGTATTTCGCTTCTTCTCCTACCTGAAGTTAATGCCAGTAGAAAACAACATTTATATGACAAAACATTGATATCTACTTCTTCAGCTGCTTCAAAAGGAAAGTTTTTTAAAGATGATAAAACCAAATTCAAATTCCAGGTAGGAATTAAAACCTTCGGTCTAGGACGTTCAAGAGTAAAATTCTTAACTGAAAGAGAAATGTACTCATTACTACCAAAATCAGGACCACCAGACAAGTGGATAGTACTGGAAATAGCAGAACGATAAACTATAATTGTGGAAGGAGACAATTTTTTATCTTCAAAAAGGTAGGTACGAAATTCCGCTAACTGCTGAACAGTAATTTTGAGAGAATCAATTTCCTTCTCACTACACCAACTTTTGAAGATTGTCCACTTAGCATCGCATACAGTGTTGGTAGAGTCTCTGAGAGAGATGTCTGGCTGCTCGCTCAGAAAAACCTCTCTCCTTGAAACTATCCTGAGAGAAGCCACGCGAAAAGATGTAGATTATCTGGATTTGGATGAAGAGTCTTGCCTTGAATTAGGAAAACAGATTATGTCTTACTGGTAGTAAGAGTGGACGAGCACAAGACAGTTGAAGAAGATCTGGATACCGAGCTTGCTTGTGCCAATTTGGAGCAACAAGAATGATCAGACATTGCTCCAAAGCAATCTTCCGAAGAATTGCTAGCAGAAATCTGAATGGAGGGAATGCATATCCGAACATTCCTTCCCAAGTAAAACTCATGGCGTCTACTGCATAAGCTTCTGGGTCCGGGACAGGAGACACGGACATCTTAAGTTTGAAGTTGAGACTTGTTGCAAACAGGTCTAAATAAGAAGACCCCCAATGAAGAGTTATTGCTTGAAATACTGACTGGAGAAGTTCCCATTCTGTGTTCACTGGAGCTAGAGTTTTCGATAGGGAGTCTGCTAAGACACTGAGTTTCCCTGGAACATGATGAACTACTAGCTGAAGCTGAAGTTGATTGCAAAAAAGAAGAATTTCTTTTGCAAGAAGAAATAGCTTGAAACAATGAGTTCCACCTTGGTTTTTTAAGTAAGCAACAACCATCATATTGTCTGATGAAAGGACAAAAGACTTGTTTTGCAGAAAATGCTGAAAATGAGAGATTGCCTGAAGAACTGCTTTCATCTCTAGAAAATTGATGTGTTCTTCCAGTAAGTCTGGGCTCCAGACCCCTGATAGTGAACGGCCTTCTAGATACGCCCCCAACCGAGGTTTGAGGCATCTGCGAATAAAGTCTGATTGAGAACTGGAAAGGACAGAAGCTGGCCTTTCAAGACATTCTCCTGAACAGTCCACCATAAAAAGTGTGGAGACAGTTCCGGGGGAATAATTATAATTTTATATTCCCAATTCTGAGAAGACGGGAGCCAGTGTTGAAGTAGATAAAATTGGAAAGGTCGAATGTGTAGCCGACCAAGAGGAACACCATCTGCTAAAGAGTTCAAGAGACCTAGTAGCTGAGAAAATTGGCGAGCAGAAACTGTTTCCTGAGAAAGAAACTGATGAAGTTGAGGTTCTGAATTTTTTTCTGAGGAGGTAGATCTAGTCCTAGATGAGTCAGGTAATGTTCTCCCAGAAAAGTAAAGTCCTGAAAAAGAATCAGATCTGATTTTTCCAAGAAATTATGAACCCCAGGGAAAGAAACAGTTTGATGACTAGATCCGTGGTTACGAGATCCTTGTCCCGGAAAATGTCTTTCAACAGAGAATCGTCTAGATAAGAATGAATCTGAATGGCCTGAGAGTGAAAATGAGCTATGGAAGTATGCATAACCTAGAAAACTAGAAGTGCAGTAGATAGGCCGAACGGTAATGTTCTTAGTTGGTAATCTTGTTGTTCCAGACGAAACGAAGAAATTTTCGGTAAGAAGGACATATTGGAATATGGAAATAAGCGCCTGTCAAATCCAGGGAAGTGGTCCACATACCTGGAAGTATTGAAGCTCTGATAGAACGATCGATCTTCATCTAGGAATGGGGAACGACCAGATAAAGGTTGAGAATGGACTGGTCTATGACTGGTCTCATTCCTCCTGTTTTCTTTGGAAGAAGGAAAATCCGAATACAAACCTGAATCTATTGATGACACAGGAACTTCCTCTATTGCCTTCTTTGTCAAAAAACAATCTATCTCTGTTGATAGAAGAGATATTTTTGACAGATGAGTCGTGTTGGACATTGGAAAAAATCGGTGAAAGAGGTGGTATTTCCCCCGAATTACTGACAATACCCAACAATGTGGTGCTGCGAAGAGCCTAGAGCTTTATCAACCTGAAGTAAAAATGGTTTTGCTTCAGGAGGAAGAGCAATATCTTTCAGTAAGGGGGCTACAGCAGACAAAATGATGTTCTGCTGTACCTAGTACATGAGAAACAATTCTAAGATTTTCAATTTTAGACCAGATAGACTGAGAAATACGCAGTCCATCCATAGGCTTTGAATTAATTGAAGAAGAAAATGCTTTATCACAAGAAGGAACCAACTTACCCAAAGTTGTATTGAAAATATCATAATCCCAAGATCGGAAATGATCATTAAAGGAAGTTACACCAAAACCACTTACCTTGGAAAAGTTAGACTCATTGGCTATGATACCTTCATTAATAATTTGAAGAGAAGTGAACATGTGATTGGATTCTGGGAAACTAGTATGAGACATACCACAAGAAGCTTCCAAAGTTGAAGTGAATCTCTTAGGTTTGGGAAGTGACTGAAATGGCACCTTATTGACGTCTCTCATAATAGAGTAAACTGAATCTCTAAGATCCTTCAAAGTAGAAGGAGTATCCTCACTTTCAGCAGCCTTTTTTGGAATTGGGAGGAGACCCTAATTTCACCTTCTTCACGAGAGGAAAAATTACCTTTCTGACTACATAGGGTCACTGAAAAGCGTTCTTCATCATCACTATCCTCATGTTCACTTTCAGAGTTGTGAACTGTAGGAAGTGGAGTCATAGAGAAGCGAGGCGTGGGTTGGTTGGTATTTTTCTCCAAAGCTGTGAGGCGATTGGAGAAAGCAACAAACTCAGAAGACATGGATTGACGAAAGTCATCTAAAACACTCTTAAACCCATCTAATGAGAAGGCACTGCAACAATAGGAGCAGGGGTGGACAAACTAGAAGTGCAACTTTGAGGGCCAATAGGTCCAAAGTTGTTACCATAAGGCCAGAAACCTGGAAAAACCTGATCAGGAAAACTTGGATAAGGGTATGTCTGAGGCCAAGGATGTCTTGACCAAGACATGGGGTTATTAGACGAGGATGGTAAAGTAACACAACAGTAAGACACTGGAGGCCTTGAACCAGGTAAATTTAGACCCATAGAAACACCAGGGGTACAGAAAACTGAACCCATGGTGTCTACTGGCATAGCTACTGTAAGAGTTACCGTACCTAAAGTAGGGATTACTTTATTACTTTATTACTATCCACAGAACCTACAACAGGAGTCTGTGGAATAGTAGTGTTAGTCACCGAAGTTAAAATGTCGGTTGATTGACTAGACACATTTGGAGTAACCACCTGACTATCGTAAGGTAACGACCTATCCAAAAAAACATCATTGCCAGTAATGGCTTGAAATAGGCTATTAACATTAAACTCCATAATAAAGTATCAATATACAATAATAATAAACATATAAAAGAAAATTTCTCAATAAAAATAATTTCTAATATTACAAAATTTCGATATTATTTACAATATAATTTACCACATGTGTCTTCTTGTGCAGGCGGAAATTAAATGGATGAATAAAGGGTAGATGGCTACTATAAGGTCATCCAATTGGATGATATTTTTAGATTGGGGATTCCGCCTCCTTGACTTGCGCAGATGGGTTTACTCAGAATTCATGATGGTAACGTATTTATTGTAATAAAAACGTAAACATAGTCGTGTCACGTGATTCTTGTACCATTCCATAATATACAATGCAGACCTACAGTCACTGCCAATAGTAGGGTGATTCATGGTGCAGAACAACCCACTGAACAAACAATGCATTTTCTATCGATATGTATACGTTTTGTACATGTACGTCATATTTATGTGGTTTTTGAATAAAACGTTATATTAAACAGAAATACTCATGATTTTTCATATAACCCCTGTTCATAAGAGATATGTTGTATAGAATGTACTGTAGAATTTAAACTAAAGGAAGATAACTCTGTAAATGACACTGAAATACAGTATAAATTTTTACCATTGGATTTTCAATGTGAATTATCTCCCAAGAGCAGACACATTTCATCATATGGACCTATTAAGCATATTCCTTTCTGTCAACAAATCTGTATTTAAAGAAAATCCCAAAACTTCAAAGCATTCAACTTGGACTTAGATCAACCAAATAAAGTGAGAAACATCTCGCAAAGTGTCAATTTTATACACTATCTAAATATATATACTATTCCATCTTTTAAGTTCAAGAACCGAGTATCTAAGACTGCTAGTTATATTGTCTGGAACTGTTTTTGAAATAGAAAACACGAAATTTGTGTTTTTTTTATCAATTTAGATCGAAGATCAGAATTGATATAGCAGTCCCAGAGCCTTTAGATTTGTAAAGCTTGATAGCATCTGTAATTATCTAACATTACCACAGGAAAATAGTCCGATTTGCATGGCCAATAAAGGTCCACATAGTTAGGTCCACTTCATAGCTATTTCAAATATATCAATAGATATTTTATATTATTGACGCCAATAAACATACCCAACAAACAACTTTTACTTCGAACTAAATATTCTGATTAATTTGATTTGTAATTAAAAATTGATGATCTCTTATCAGTACCTGTTTATTTCTATGCATTTACCAAATAAAAAAGTCGTTAAGTGTTGATATATTCAATTTGCCTACTTTTTGAACCTGGTCCATGCTCCCATTTTTTTAGTGGAGTCCGAGTTGTCATTTACTTTTGTTACTTTGTATGTATGATTTTAGTTACATTATGTTCTTTGTTGTGTATGTCTGTTTTCCATGTCTGGTCTTTGTCCCCGGATTGCATTCTTTTGATTACCGCTATAACCTTGGTTCCCTTGATTACTCTTTTTAAACGCATAATAAACCATTTGAGCTAGAAATGAAAACCCTGTAAGATTATAATTAGTCTTCAATCATAGAATTGAAACATAAAGAGGAATACTAAGTACCAATATCTTCAGATATCTTATGCCTTGACGGACAAAAGGGGCAATAGTTCCTTTCAAGAATTTTGTATAAAAAAAGGGGTTTCAGGCTTTCATCTTTTGACCATTTTTGCTCAAAAGGGTAGCATAACTCCTGAAACCATCCTCATCTGCTGACGTATCATCCACTGTATCATGTATTTTATTACGGTTGCCGCCTCGTGGAATCGGAGGCCTGGAGATGGCAAATAAAAATGAAACTTTGCAGAGACGATGGCATAAGGATTTCGATAAGGCATTTTTCAGGAATTGTGTCATTTTTTGGTCTGGTGTTATTGTTTTTCTTTGTAATAATCATTCTATCTGGCTATTTTGGCCATGAGTATGTTATAATAGTAGAGACGTGGGTGCTCCAGGTCCTAAAACTCCATGGCTAATACTCCCCCCCCCCAGGCATAATTGGTGGAATTATATCACAGGGGCTTGCAATTGATTGTATAATAAGAAGTGGTGATACCTGTGTTTCTTTATTAGATTGGTTGCAGAGCAGTAAATAGTAATAACTATGTTCGATTTTATAGGGGGTGAGTTGAAGAGAGTTACTCACAAATATGATTGATATCAATAAATAATTATTGATATCAATATATGTTTAATATGTTTATAAATATTTATTAAATTGTTATTCAATCATTTATTGATATCAATAAATAGATGAATTATTAACGTGTTAACAAAAGTATGCCGATACTTTTTTCACTATGCGTAAAGTTTTTGTATCGGCTTACTTTTGAAAAGTATGCTGATACTTCTGATAAGTATGCCCATACCTTTAACAAGTAAGCCGGTACTTTTGAAAGTAAGCCGATAGAAATATGTAAGCCGATAGAAATATGTAAGCCGATAGAAATATCCCTATTTTGACATAAACGGCCACTGATACACATGTCATACTTAATTTGATTTTACCCGATTTTTTTTTTAAATAGATCTATTAATTCCAGCTATGTTAGATGGACTGTTGATACAAAGCTGTATGCATACTTCCCACTTCGCTCCAATGAACCTATGAAAAAGGAAATAATTCAATATTAATATTTCATACTTTACTTATGAAAATCACGATATGGAACGTGCTCTCCTTTTACCTTGATTAATGTAGTTCGGATTATTTCAATTGATGTCAGAGGTGGACATTGCTCTTGTACACTGCATATTCAGATACTTGTGCTTGCATTTACTTATTCTGATCAACATTTCTGAACAAAAATCAATTATTTTTATAGAGAAAATAATTTTGCACTAAATTGTCATTGACAAACGCTTTTTTAATAACCTTTAGCTGTGTACGACGCGTTCCGAGTTTGTTTCGAAGTGGTAAACAATGTTCGAAATACTATGAATAAAAATATTTAAAAATAGGCAGTCAAAGGGAATACATTTAAAAAAAACTTTCAATTTGAATGTAATAGACGTTCTTTAAGAAAGGATTAGGACATGGTGTTCAACACAAGTTTTATGTCGTTGTTAAATACAAGTGTTGAATTCTCACGGAGCTGCATCATAATACACGCACAACCCTCGGAACCAATTCAGTTTATTCAGAACCGTAGGGAATAGACTAAGTACAGAAAATGTAAAATGTATGTTGTTACCTGAAAATATTTGTTATAATACATGTAAAAATCTGATGTCCCTAAAGAATGCACGCACGCATTTGATGAGATGTTCCTATTTTTTATTAAAGAGATTACGTAAGGAGTGCTTCAAAATTGTCTAAATGCTGTTGTATCATAGTTACGTAGTGGAGTAACACTTCGTAAATTGATAGATGCGTGTATACTGTAGCAATCTCAATGTAATTAAAATTAGGTCTCGCACTTGCTCCCCATTAATTGATATGTCGCGCTTATTTGTTGCTATAGCTGATTCTACATGTACCTCTGCTCAGAACGACCATCATTCTAGTCTAATCACTGAGTACATTGAATTTAAAATACATTCCAGCTGAACACCATATATACACTGTGGTTGGGATAATTATCTCCTACATCGAACTTTATTGAAAAAGGTAATTATAGAAAATTTAGACGTATACAATGTATAGAGATATTTTAGTATCAGTCCGCTTAATAACCATGTAAAACGAATGAAGCTTTGTTTACCTAGCAGCATTCGTAGTGTACTGAATCAATTTATCTCGAGTGAAAAGCTACTATGAAAAGCAGGTAAGTGATCTGAGTCATATTCAAATATTAAAAACTTAAAAAAATCAAAATACTTTAAAACTTGAGAATTTTTGGATCGCTAATTTGCAGAAAAATCATTGCATTATATTTTAACGTTCAAATCGTGAGCTACATGTACGGAAGATTTTTTTTTTTTTACAAATCAAGCTTCATAACCAGTATACAAGCAGCGAACTGGGAATAGAATTCCTGATACATGTATCGTAAACTGAGGTACAGGTACACGTGAACAACAACTATGAGAAACTTATGTTAGAATTAATATAAACAATACACCATTCTAAGGTTATTTCAAAAAGTGACTGCGTAGTGACACCCTTTTCTAAGCGTGATAAAGCATGTTGAAACAATAAAGACAAGGGAAATATCTTGGTAAGCTAAACATGTTTATAACCACTTCTTTCACATCGTATGTCTATTCTCCAAAGATTTTGCCACGCTCTACTCGGCCAACGGTGTCCATTCAAATACTGGGTCTTCCCTTGAGTACTTTAGCTGTAGAGGAATGTCAAAAAGAATACATGTATTAAAAAATTTCTTTTTAATCCCCCACAAAAATCATTTCAATTTGAATCGTATCTGACACCCAAATAAAAAAAAGTCGATAAAGTAACTAAAATGCAAGAAACAATTAATAACAGAACTTCCGGTTTCAATGGGTGTGTCTCAAAAAGAATGTATATGGTATAATAAGATATTTTATCCAATCATGTAATATAATTTTATCCAAATTTACTAATGTGAAAGAGTAATCAAGAGAACCAAGGTTATAGCGGTAATGAAAATAATGTAATCCAGGGACAAAGACCAGACATGCAAAACAGACATACACAACAAAGAACATAAAGTAACTAAAATCATACATACAAAGTAACAAAAGTAAATGAGCAACTCGGACTCCACTAAAAACTGGGAGCATGGACCAGATGCACCGGTAGGGTAAGCGTCCTCTGCTTTATGAATTAACATCTTAAACATTATATGAAATGCCAATTATCGTCCGCACTTTGAAAGAACGGGTTGTCAAGCGGATCTAAATATTTTGAAAATGAATGTCCGGGTTATTATTTGCTCCATTTCCCCATATTTTGCACGAACCCCCCCAAAAAAGGAGTATCAACCCTTAGAATATTGTTGAATCCTTCGCTGTCGCATACCATTTAGATATGTAACGGGAGAGCATGATTTGACTCACAAAATTATACTCCACCACCGAGGATCGAACCCTAGACCGCTCGGTGACAAGGCAGCGACAAACCGATTCGGCTAAAAATCAATCTTTTCACAAAGATACAAAGACCAACAAGAATCTTGAAAAGTGCGGTATTTCTAATCATAAATACGTAGTACTAGGAATTTCCTGGTTTTGGATTATCAGTTCCTCATTTTTTGTCTTGCTTTCTTAACATGTATCAATATGTTTTTACAATTTACATTCCAGAATTGTAAATATTTATACAAAGATAATTTATGCAGAAAAGCATTTCACGACGGTGTCATGCGTTTATGAATAGTACATGTATAAATATATTTGCAAAATAATCTTGGCCAACCGAGACGAAAATTTAACTCATCACTACACCAAATGATTAAAATGTTGGTTAAATAATGGGTGATTTTCTGTAAAAGTCTTCCACAAAGGTAAGACAATTTAAGCAAATTAAATATTAAAAATTCTGAAGGATAAATTTGTCGCCTCTTACATGTATCTCGACTCTATAATATTTTTGTTTATAATGATTTTGGTTGTATGGCTGTTTGATCATCGAAAAGTCGAAAAAATTTGGACCTACCATGTGCTCTAACAACCATGCGTCTAAAAATATTAAAGCGGGTTTTCCGGGGGTTGAACCCTCTTAAGTTAGATATTAAAATGTGTTTATCTTGGACAAATTTTGCACAAAAAATGAGTACTTGATACCTATAGCCAAGACTCCCTTTTATAAATTTCTGGATCGGAACCCCTTTATATAAATCTTGATATTCGTCCCTGTTAAATATGCTAACACAAATGTTGTTATTGTAAGGATCAATTAAGTTTAAAAAGAAGCTCGCTTACCATTAGCATAATTTTCGTTTTAGAATATTTTTCCGCTTATAATCAATATATTATTTTTCTATGTAATAGCCTGTATACATGTAGGCAATCGAAAAAAATCTCTCATTTCCTGACAATGATTATCTTATTATTTACCACTATTATTGGGCAAAACTCTATTCTTATTTCATTGTCAAAAATCACTTTTTTATTCCAACTGATTTTCTTTTGCCTTGGCATTAGAGTTAAATCAACCAAATACATATGACAGAAACAGGTACATGATACTTAAAGATGACTTCAATTTAAGTATTTATGAGACGTTGTGGTAGTTAATCCCCTTAGGACTTTGGAACCGGGGAGACATATATATTTTTGTACACACACATGAAAAAAAAATCAAAAAACAAACTTTACATTGATTGTTTGTAGTCTAACGCCCTATGGCAGACATTTCATACATCAAAGAACACTGCAAGCTTACATAATCAATGTATTCAAAAACAGTTCTTCTCAAAACATGTACATGTACATGTAGCAAGAACCCAACATTCAAATCCGTCTATCCTCAGCTGAAATACATGTACCCGTATATACAGTTTTACAGCTGTTGACATGCATGTTTTCTTTCTTACTGTTCGCCACATTGTTAAATACTTTTTCATATATTGCTGTTGTAGCACTTAGCTATGCCAGAGTTATCAAAACTTGTCTACGTGTATTTGCAGTATTCAATAACAACGTAGTTGAGGATGCATAGTAATGCTATTACTATGGGCGATGTCTCAAAAAGGGGGGATTTATTCAGAATCTATTTGAAACGAGCCTTGAGCTTTGATAATATTTTCAATTATATATGTGTAACTTTAAAGTAACCTATATTCGTAAAAATAAAATATCACCTGGACTTGGACCTGGAATTATCTTCCAGACGAAGTATCATGGTTTAAATGTATTCTGAAAGTATTCTTGTACTTTATCGATGATTTCAGGTATATGATTCGCAGAGATAACACGCATGTACTTGTAATTAAGAAAACGGTAGTACATGTATATATTTTCTCATAGCCGACAATTCAAACCTTTTTAAGTTTTTCAGCAATTTCTAATTATGACTAGGACTTAAAAACAATTTTTTGTTTTAGTACACGTACTTTCATTCAGTGATCGAAAAATCATCATGGCAATAGAGGTTGACCTCTTTTTCAACCACCATCACAAGTTTGAAGGTACCGGAAGTTTTTGCATTTTTTTTTGTTCCGCACTCATTTGTAATATGCACTTTATAAGAAAAAAAAATAACTTAATTTTTTAAAAACTTTAGTCTTGTAAGAATGTAAGAAAGAAAAAGCATTATTACAAACTTTGTCAGTACACCAATCTGTCCTTTTAAACTTCTACTTCCTTTCATCTGAACAGGGTACACTATTTTTCCTATTGTAGTTGTCACATGTATCGAAGTTATCATGCTTTATATTCATCCTCACCAATCGGAGGTCTTCAGACTTTCTCGTTATCCAGAAGAAAAAACCTCGGCACTAGGAGGAAGAATCTGTCTGGAATTTGCCCGATCCAATTCTAAAATTATAGTTACAATGTAAACTGGATGAAATTTTTCCACTTACTACTTTTCATAGCTGTTCGCTTCGCGCCTAAAGTCTTGAAAGAGTTATTATTCTTTATTTGTATTTAAAAATTTAAATAAGTTTTTGTTTGTTCCATCCCCATCGTATCTGAAGCTATTTTTATTAGTGTAGAGGAAATTGCTGTGAAGTGCCGATTGTATCCTCACTTGCACTGGAGACTGTACTAAATATAAACGGCGAGCAACAAATTCAGTTTAAGTACGTTAAACGGAGTTGTTTTTCTGAAGAAGAAATTATTCTTTAATTTCTTGAATTCTGCATATGGTTCATTAATGCACAAAAGTTGATCCTCACTATTGTGTTTTTTTTTATTTCTACTTCAACGACTGATCATGCACCGAAGTTCTGACATTTTATTTTGATTAACACGACTTCACCTTCTCGTAGTTGTAAAATTCAATGGCTGACTCTGTTCTACTTGTGATGGAGATTTACAGATTGTTCAGTCCTAGTTTTAAGCTTATTCTACCCCTCTGTAACACTCGGGAAGGGGTAGACGTATAGCACGTGGTGACAGCTGTATGATGACCAAGCTTATGCGATTCCATATTCCATATTTAACTCGATGTTATAACAAACAGACTAAACATTGTCGATTTTCACAGTGTCAACAAATTTATTTATTGTATTTTTACTTGTATCTCATTATTTTTATCTTGAACTTGACAGGCTTTCCGTACGAAGTTCAACACTTAACTAGAAGCTTGTATCGTGTTTCATGAACTTGTATTTTGATTATATTTGGTTCCTTCATTTTCACTTATTTACAGTTGCCATCACTTTCTAACCTCTGTTCGATCCGGTCAGGATTCGCTGTCATAAACCAGTTCTAAACTACCAGAAATTGTTCTGACCCGCAACACACCTTGTCAGAGCCTGTCAGGACTTCGGACAAGCTTCTTCTTGTCGTTCGCCATTACACTTGAATGCCAGTCTCCTCAACAAATCTGGCCGTCTTCTGTAGGTCTTCCCCAGGTCCATACAGTTTCTCTGTAATGGGGGTTGGTTTATCCCATATCTTCTCTATCTGTGCCTGATGTAACTTGCACGTCTGCAGAAAGTGTTCTGTATTCAGTTCTGCTTCTCCACAAGGACTCATAGGTGATGGTAGACCTTCAAAACTCTGTACAGATATTGGTTGAGTCTGTTGTGTCCTGTCCTGAGCCTGAAGATTGTAGTTTGCTCAAATCTTTTTAGTTGATGGTAGCTATCTTGCTTCTGAGGGGTATTGTGCAGAGACTTGATGATGGTCTTCATCTCTGAGTAGCAGACAGGATTTTCATCTTGCTGTTGTTGAGCGCCTTCCTTTGCTAGCTTATCTGCTTTTTCATTTCCATGATTCCACAATGTGAAGGTATCCACTGTATGGCAGTTTTAAGGCTCTTGATGGAATAAATAGCTCTTTCAAGTTGTGGTAGTTTGTTGTTGGTCAGTGCTTGTATTACGGAGAGGGCATTAGGAATACTACTTGCATATTTTCTGCACTTTCCTTGATGTAATTTGCCGCATGGATGAGTGCTTCTTCTTCAGCCTTGTAGTTGGAGCAATGTAATCCTGTTGGTATTGCCATTGACTGTTGTACTCCATTTGGGTATTCTATGTAGATACCGACCTCTCCTTTTGTTGTCGCATTTGTGGCTAAACCGTCTGTGTAAACTCTTGCCCACAATTCTGATGGGTACTCTTCTTCTAGCATGCTCATTGTTACGTTTTTTTTTGACGATGTTTGATTGTTCATATTTTGGCACTGAGTAACAGAACTGTTGTCTGAATGGTTACATTGTCCTCCTTCTCTGCATATTCATTTTAAAATCTATAGGTTTGACATGCTTAGGTAGATGTTCTTGGTGTTTTCGTTGCAATGCTCTTGTTTCTAGAGTGAAGCTGGATCTTTTGAGTCTGCCTGAGGATAGTTGTTTCAGTCTCTCATTCATTGGGTGGTTTGGTAAGCATTGATAATTAGTGGCCTGTATCATAGCTTTACATTCTCGTCTCTTACGTAATGGTTGTATGTTTGTTATTTCCTGCATACTAGCAATATGTGTTAATTTCATGGCTCCTGTGATGATGCGGAGTGCCTGATTCTGGACTTTATCTAGAGTCTGATGGTGAGACTTAGCTGCTGTAATTCAAGCACTAGAACTATATTCTAGATGTGGACGTACATTTCCTTCGTAGACAGACTTCAAAACTTTCTCGTTAGCACCCCAGTTTGTACCAGTACGTTTTCTCATGATGTTTAGTTTTCGTCTGGCTTTGGCTTCTGCTGTCATTATATGCTGTTTCCATGTAAGTCTTTTATCGAAGGTTACACCGAGGTATGTTTGCTGATCTTTCATTGTGATATTGGTGTCATCCATAGTGAGTTTAACAGATTGGGTTTTAGGTGAGAGTGTAAAGATGGTTGCTGTTGTTTTCTCTTTATTAATGGTAACATACCACTCATTGGCCCATTTGACTACCATATCTAATGCTGTTTGTATCATGTACCTTGCAGTATTTGCATACTCTTTAGAGCACCAGAGGACAAGATCATCTGCGTAGAGTGCTGACTGTACACCATTTGGTAGCTCTGGAACTAGGTCATTCATATAGAGTATGAAGAGAGTTGATGGCAATACTCCTCCCTGTGGTACACCCTGTTTTAGAAGTATTTTTTTTTCGGCCATGCTTCCAATCTACGAGTACTCTTGCCTTTCTATTGCACAGATATGAGTTGGTCCATTTGTACATTCTTTCACTTACTCCATGTCTAAGAAGTTTTACAAGAAGGTCATCTTTCCAAACATTGTCAAATTCTCTCTTAATATCTACAAAGACAGCTAGCGTTACTTTCTTTGATTGAAATGCATCCTGGACTACTTGAGATAGATGTGTTGTCTGATCTTCTGTGCTCTTGTACTGTTTGAAACTAGCTTGTTCATGACCAAGAATGTTCTCGGATTCCAAGTATCTGTAGGCATTTGTTGATTATACGCTCCATTAATTTGCAGCAACTGCTTGTTAGGCCAATTGGGCGGTAGCTTGAGGCTTTCGACTTGTTCTTTCCCCTCTTCAGTATTGGCATCATTATGGCTTCTTTCCAACATTGAGGGACTTGACCTTGTCTACAGCTCAGGTTGAGAATTTCTAGCAAAGTTGTTAATGGTAAGGTGCATGTTATCTGGACCTGGTGCCTTTTTTATTATTCTGATGGGTGCCTTCATCTTAAACATGGTGATATCTCTCTGCATAACTTCATATGTTGGCACGTTTGATCTTTCTCTCAGTTCAGTTCTTACTTCTTTTTTCCGTGATGGTGGTATATCAATATTGCTTCCTTTCTCATAGCCTTTAGCAAATTCATTTGCTGCCGCTTTCCCTATGGTTGTTTCTCCTTCAACTTCTAGAGTGATCTTTTCACCTTTGCTTCCCTCATCATTCAGTGCTTTTGTCAAGTTCCAAAGCTTTTTTGTATCTTTTTCCATATCCATAGATGATGTTTTCTCTCTCCACCCTTTCCTTTGACATTCAATCTTTGTTTTTAGATGTTTGGCTTTGCACTTTTGGAGTTTGATGTTATTTTCCTGACTAGGATTTAATTCTGCATCATCCCTTGCCCTTGTGAGTGCCTCGTGTCTTGCTTGTATCTTACTGGACCAGTATGGCTTGTAGTCCTTTCTTACACCTCTTGGTATACTTTCCTTTGCTGCCTTTAATACAACAGTGTTGAATGCTTTCACCACATTGTTAATATTCTTTCCCTCTACTTCTATGTCCCTTGTAAGTTCATTTGTTCTAGCTTGAAACATACTCCAATTTGCCTTCTTGTAATTCCATCTTGGTAGCTGAGAATACTCAGATGTTGTTGTTTCTGCAATGGATATCATGACAGGTCGATGATCACTGCCTCCTAGCTGGTCACATACCTTTCTACTGATTTTTTGGTGTATATCGTCAGTACAGAAAGATAGATCTGGTGTGGTGGTTGAATGCCATCGATGAGAATAAAAAGTAGGCGCGTCAGTGGCGTTGTTGACAAGGATATGGTGGTTTTCATCCTGCCAGTCTTCTATGGTCTCCTCTCTTTTGTCCATGGTATTATATCCCCAACTTTGTGATTGGCTGTTGATATCACCTAATATGAGGAATGAACTGTCTGGTATTTGTATGGTGTCTAGTGACAGTTTCTTATCATTGGGATAGTAGAAGTTAACGATGTTACACGAGCTTATCCCAATAGTTTCAATGTATTCTGCTTCCTCCATAAACTTTTTTGTCTCTAAGTCATTAATGTTGTTTCTTACAAGAGTCATTACACCACCTTTCTTTCTTTCTTTCTTTCTTTCCTTTCTATCACTCCTGAAGACTCGGTATCCTCTGATCTTAAAAGGTTTGTCCTCTTGGAGATGTGTTTCTTCAATACAGCAGATGTTCACATTGTTATCATGAAGAAAGTGTTGAAGTTCTTCTCTCTTGTTTGATACCCCTTCTGCATTCCACTGCACAATGTTAATATGTGGTTGCTCTTTTCTTTTCGGTTTGATCTTTCTATGGTCAGTAGCTCTCCTTGTTTGTCCCCTGACTCCACAAGACGAAACTAAGGTACCTCCAGTAGCATTGGTTGGGCTCCTTCGAGACAGAGAGCCCGGCACTGCACCTGCCTGGTGGGTCCTCACAGGGCGAGCACCAAATCGTTTGTTCATGGTTTCAAGTGTCATTTTGGCTGTTTGTGCGTGGTGTTGTGGTCTGTTCGAGTGCGCTATATCGCCCAACACCTCCGTCTTCTGCACTCTATCATAATTTTTTCATGGGTCCTGACACCCTCTTGTCAGGAACTGTTCTAATAAGAACAGATACGTGGGTTAGAAGAGTTCCTGACAGATTCTGACAGTGTATAAGCTCGAGAATACTTCTCTGACTGAATTACATACAGTACATGCACGTGATTACGAAAAAAGGCGTAGCACCTGAATCCAGATTCGTACGACGGGAAGGAAGCCTTGCTATGTTTAAACTCGATATTTTTTCAATTTTTTACTCGACTTTTATGTATGACATGCAGTACCAACAAAAATTATTGCCTGTCGTACTTGCTACGCCCCTGACTTTAAAG
Source organism: Perna viridis (assembly GCA_037379345.1). NCBI lineage: Eukaryota > Metazoa > Mollusca > Bivalvia > Mytilida > Mytilidae > Perna > Perna viridis. Next base: position 23,805,831 of record CM074525.1, read on the forward strand.
AATTTGGACTGAATTAATTTTGGTTGCAGATCTAGACACCGGTATGATACAGATTACCTATTAGATATTGACATTTTAAGCATTTTATACAGAAATTTTAGACCTATATGGAACTTTAAAGTGTTCACACTTATACAATTTGAAAGAATAGGACTTTTGACATTTTGAAGAATTTTGACCGAAATGTACTAGTCGCAGTCACCCACATGGTAGTTGTATTACAAAAAAAAATAGCACTTTAGCCAATGATTTTAGGCTCTCGTGGAAATCAAAAGTGCTTGCACTCATACATTTTGCAAGAATATTTTTTTAAAAGAATTTTGACTCAAACGAATGTGGCACAGCCAGCCACATGATAGTTATTTACCATTTTAGTCATTAATTTTAGACCCTCATGGAAATAAAAAGTGTTCGCACTCATACATTTTGCAAGAATGACATTTTAAAAGAATTTTGACTAAAACTAATGTGCCACGGCCACCACATGATATTTATATTTAAAAAATTATCATTTTAGTCATTAATTGTAGAACCTCATGGAAATAAAAAGTGCTCGCACTCATACATTTTGCAAGAATGACATTTTTAAAGAATTTTGACTAACACTATTGTGCCACGGCCACCACATGATATTTATATTTAAAAATTTACCATTTTAGTTATTAATTTTAGACCCTCATGGAAATAAAAAGTGCTCGAACTCATACATTTTGCAAGAATGACATTTTTAAAGAATTTTGACTAACAATAATGTGCCACGGCCACCACATGATATTTATATTTATAAATTTACCATTTTAGTCAATAATTTTAGACCCTTATGGAAATAAAAAGTGCTCGCACTCATACATTTTGCAAGAATGACATTTTTAAAGAATTTTGACTAACAATAATGTGCCACGGCCACCACATGATATTTATATTTAAAAATTTACCATTTTAGTTATTAATTTTAGACCCTCATGGAAATGAAAAGTGCACGCACTCATACATTTTGCAAGAATATGACATTTTTAAAGAATTTTGAGTCAAATTTATATGTCACAGCCACTATATGATAGCTGTATTGAAAAAAAATCAGCATTTTAGTCAATAATTTGATACCCTCAAGCAAGTTAAAAGTGGGCGCACATATATTTCGCAAGAATATGACATTTTTTAAGAATTTTGAGTCATAAAAATGTATTGTTCATTTTGTACTGTTTTGACTTGATGTTTAACAAATTTTTAACGGTGGCATTTTCTGCTTTATGTTTGTTTTTTACTATACTAGTAATAGAAGTGTGAAATTTACTGCTCTAAAACCTTATTTGACCATTATCATCGGTAATGCCGGAACGAAGTTGGGGTTCCCCAGAATAAAGGAGGGGTACTAGGTCATTATTTGCAATTTTTTTGTCTATCATACAATTGACACATGAAAATGACAAATCGTCCAATAAAAATGAGACATTTTAAATTTTGGTTTAAAGATTTCGAAAATATTTGATTAAAATTCCATTTTGTACCACATCGTGTCCAAATCAGTTGTTGTGTCCATAATGAATTGTACGTCATTTTGTTTAAGTGTGTCAAAAACTGGTATTGTGTCCACATTTGCCCCAATTGAAGAGAGTTCTACATGTACTTGTATCATTCTGTGCATCACAGAGCTCTTGATTTAGCATATTATTACAACTGTATTTTAATTTTTTTAAAATATACTTTAGAATTCTTGAAGATTTTACCTATGTTTCTAATTACGATAGTTATAACCTTAAAGACCAGTCGTCCCACTTAGTATTTTTCTTCCCCTTCCCTGTGTTCCATATAATATAAAACCAACAAAGATTGTACCTATAGGAATTAAATTGTTGAATATTTTCTCCCCTAAAAATATTGCGCTCAATGTATACATTACCTACCGTAATCAATATGATGTGGAAAATAAAGGTCGTTGATTCAGTATTAAAATGTTTAGAAAAGCTTAAAATGTTTTTTTTTAAATTCAGAATGAACCTTAAAAAAATCCTTCTCTCCTTGGCCACGTTATGTGCCTGTTGTTATGGTAACAATATTCTAAGTGGTGACGTGACAGTTGGAGGACTTTTCAAAATTCAAAACGAAGTAGACGGGGAGTGTGATGGAATAGCCCCATTATCAGTCAAAGGATTAGAAGCTGTGAAGTGGATATTTAGAAAGTTGAACGAAGCTAATTATATACCCGGAGTAACCATTGGTAGGTTTAGTTTACTACGAGCGTTTACTTGAAATCATTTTATTGGACAATAGCTGAAATGCCAATGACCGTATTTTTACTTTTATGTATTTAAGTGTTTGGCCTTTGAATTATTTGGTGGACTAACTTGTTCCATGCATTTGGTTTATCCAGAGACCTATAAATAAAGAGATAAGAAACTTGTAAATTAGACAGTTGATCGATAAAATTATCACACGGCGGAGAACGTGATCCCCTTACCTTTCTACTTAATTATTGTAGTACTTTTTGTCCGCTTTTGAAAAAAATAAAAAATGATCGGTAATAAATTGTAGCAGACGTAAAAATGAGAAACTGAAGATTTGATTAAACAATCTTTTTTTAAATAAAAAAAGTTATGATTGACAACCCTGAAAATAATGAATGTAATTTTGAATTATTATAATATCGTAAAAATCGAGGGTAGGTAACTTGTTTTTGTTTGTTTTGGTAAAAGACAAATGTGGTATGAACATGAAGCAAATATATCGTAGAATGGGAAAGTGACGGTTTTATTTCGATATTTGCAATACTTTTTAGTTGTGATCATTTTAAGTCAAGTTGTCATTGTCGATTAAGTAAGTACGAGATCTCGTTTCCCGCCGCGTGATGAAGCTGAGATTTTAGTTAGTTGCAAATCTCTTTGCATACAGGTCTTTGATTCTTACACAATTCAAACATTATTTTTCGATTTCAAGAAAATTATCTTGATTGCAATAGTACTTCAAACAACAGTTGTTTATTTTTGGCACATGAATGTAGAGAAAAGAAAATTAAATACATGTACATTCTACTTATCTATTTTGATACTTTCCCCTGAGTTATAAGGCTTGTAAGTCTCCTCACATGACCATGTGACTAGAATGGGTCCCTAAATTCCATTCATTCTTCATGGAGTAGAGACCACATATCATAAACAAACTCCATAAAATATGACGTTTCACTATTTCTACGCTACAATAAATGTAAGCTCCTTATTACAAAGTATAGAAAATTATGTTTAACCATGCATCATGTACCCGGGTCAATCGGAACTACCCAGACTTTTTTGCTACATTAAAAAATAACTTTAAGGAGAAAGTCTGACGAGTTCGATTTGTACCCGGGCATTTAAGGAGAAAGGCTGACGAGTTCCGTTTTGAGCCTGGGCATTAGCAAAGTAAATACAAATTGGTCTTCGGTTTGGAATGTTTTCAACAGTAGAAATTGCATAAAAAAATATTGGGTTTGAGTTCAGTTTAAATATATTTATGTGCTCAAAAGAAAAAAGGAAAGATATTGGACTCAAGTTATAACGACATTACGGAGATCCTCTCCCATACAAACAATCATGATTACAAAGAATGCATAATGACAACAATTAAATATAAATAGAAAAAGTAACAATAACAGAAAAAAGGAAAAGGCAATGCAAATTAACATGGATGATATAAAACTAGAAATTTGGGAATAGAATTAAGGCGGTAAGGTGAGAGACAATCATTACATTTATACTTATATACATGTAGTATACTTTGTGAACTTTTTTATTTGTATGATTGAGTGATGAACAAAACTTGCATGTTATATAAGACTTTACTCCCTAACCAACGGAAATTCTATCGTTATGTTAAAACCGCCTTGATTGAGATCTACAAAATGTACAAGTCCCATTCTAACTACATAAGACATGTTTTTACTTCAAACAGTGTATATTTACAATTGATTTTAATTTTTGACCAAGTTATGCGAAATAACAAATTAACGCTTCTTTATTAACTACATGGCGGTTAATGAATCGTACATTTAAATTACTCAAAAGTTGGTAATGTAATATACATTTGGCAGAAATTAAAAACAATCCTTAAAATTTAAAATTTCTAATCGATTTCAGTCAAAATTAAGATTTGTTTCATCATCAAACTTAAGCCTTATTTAGTTACAAGTCTACTAAAGATTGACTACGTTTTTTAAAGAGGTTTACCTAGGACTGTTACATGTACAATGCATCTGCATACTAGTAAATGACCTGTTTAAGGGCTTAACTAGCGTTGGGAAACATTATCACGGACGAGTTATTTTTGTCGTGCATCGGTACTGAATGGAAGTACTCTATTATATCTGTCTTCATCCTTTAGACCTACAATAACATGTATAAGAATTATTTCTCAGATAAAATTCTGTTTTAAAAAGTTCCGCCACTTAATTGTCCACTTTTCTGTTACTATTGTCAAATTTGCACTGCACTTTGCTCTCCTACATTTGTCCCGAACATTTACATTTAACCATTATGTATTTTGTAGGTTTAGATGTCTGGCCAACGTGCGGAATAGTCTCTCGTGCAATAGACCACACAGTTGACATGTTACTAAGGATACGGGAAGAGAGAACCAATCTGTCATCCATACCACTTGTAGGTTAGTAAATCAAAGTAATGCTATACTAAGTCAATAAAGACCTTTACCACTTGTAAGTTGGTAAATCAAAGTAATGTTTTACTAAGTCAAATACCTGTACCACTTGAAGGTTAATTAATCAAGGTACTAAACACTGGTTAAATTAAGATCTATACCTCTTAAAGGTTAGTTGATAAGTCAATCAAATTACTTTAATACTGAAACAATTAGGATTTATATCATTTCTAGCAGTGTGTGTAAGTTAGCTAAAGCAAAGTACTGCTACACTGAGTCAGTAAATATCTACATTAATTGTACGTTAGTTAAAGCAAAGTGCTGTAATACTGAGTCAACTGAGATGTATACTTTTTGAAAGGTAATTAATCAAGACACTGAGTCAGTTAAGTAGCTGTCTTTGTAAGAATCATGCAAAATCTGACAAATGTGACACACCCCCAAAAAAGGCTACATATTTTGATTTTGTAATTAAATTGTCTTGTAAGTCTATATTATGAAATGTGTAATTATTCATTCCAATCTGTCTGCTCTTAGGAGATCATCAACACCGAAAATCCAATTGATTCCATTGTATTTGAGTGTCAGTTAGAGAGTTATCTCCCTTAATTTTAAAATCTACAGTGCATTCTATATACTTTTTATCTCCTACGAACACGGGTTATATGAAAAACCGAATGTCAATTTCTGTTTACTATGGCAATTTAAACAAAATATCAAAAATAAAAATATGTAGGTTTTTCACCCATGAATCACATTTTGCACGATTCTTAACTGGAGTGCTACTTAAGATCTTAAATCAAAGTACTGTTAAGGTAAGTTATTCAAGACAAATAAACAGTGGAAACGAGTCGAATAACTTTACAGTAGATGTATAAAATGGAAACTATGATAGCTAAATTCCAAATCATCTTATTATTTTACGAAAGCAAAAAAAAAAGACTTCGATAGAATGACGGTATTTACTATTTAAATTAAACAAAGAACGTAAAACCACAAGAAATGTTGAATACTCAATACTCTATCGTAGTTTTTGGGAAGTGTACCATGGTTCTTTTTAATTAACGTTTCCTAAATGTACAAGACCATGATAACAGTGGCTCAGCACTATGTGTTCAAAGGGGTCTATAATAAAATATAATTGTACATTTCGAGAAAAAAAAACTTCGTCAATACAAGTTTGAAGCAACGTTGAGAAAAGTGGTATGGGATATTTATATGAAAGGTAATGATGCTTCGTTCAATACTTTTTTGTCATCCACATATTGAGGAGGTTAAATATACAACGAGGAGCATTTGGTAGATACAAGTATAATAAGACCCTCAGGTGAAAACAAAATAAGGACAACAGTGGCCCTTTTCACAGAAAGATCGTAAGAGAAAATTTAGTCGTAAGTTATGACGTCACAATACTTTTATTTACTATGACGACATAACTTAGGACTAATTTTTCACTTACAATTTTTTGTGAAAAGGACCACAGATACTTAGGACATGGATCACGGATGCCTTGTCTTCTTAAAAATAAAAAAATTCTAGATATCGGACATACATGTACGTATTGGTACCAACAATACTTTTTTATTCGACGCCTTTAGGAATGACAAGAATGTCAACTGTATCAATGCAGTCTTCGTTAGTGTTCATATCAACCAGTAAACACATATAAGACTTGTTATCCTATTCATCAATACTTACCTATGGACATATATGTACATATATGAACGACTGAATAGCAATTGTGTTTCTATATAATAATTTAGAATCGTGTGTTTGAAAGCTAACATTTTGTTTTAAATGTATATATAAACATACGTATAGAAATCTCATTGTCAGGCTAACAATGGTTAAAACGACATTTTACAAATATCATGGTAGCTTTCCTTCCTGTTTTAAGATATTTCACCACCTAACAATGAACTGATGGTCTATAATTTAATCTATTTCGTTTTTTTTAAAAACAACTTAATCCAAAACAAGAATCAAATCAAAAAAGTAGCATTAAATGTATTTTTAAGTAGTACTCCAGCTAAGGATCATGCAAAATGTGATTCATGGGTAAAAAGCCTACATATTTTTATTTTTTATATTTTGGTTGAAATGTCATAGAAAACAGAAATTAACATGTGATTTTTCATATAATCCGTGCTCTTAGGAAATAAAAATTATATAGAATGCACTGTAGATTTCAAAATTAAGGGAGATAACTCTGCAAATGGCGCTCAAATACAATAGAATCTACTGGATTTTCAATGTGGATTATCTCCTAAGAGCAGGCAGATTTGAATGAATAATTATACATTTCATAGTATAGACACATAAAACAACTTAATTACAAAAATAAAAATATGTAATCTTTTTGGGGAGTTGTCACATTTTTCAGATTTTGCATGATTCTTACAAAGACAGCTACTTGAAATGTATTACCATTTTCACGCAGCACTATCAAAACCTTTCGGTATCTAGACTCAGCATGCTCTTCTATTGCTATTGATTATATATCTATCAATATCATTGTAGCGCTTGTGTTAGAAGATGATATGTTAGTTTGCACTAGATGGAAAATGATGGTTGCCATAGTGATAAAAATAGACATTGTAGTGTAGATTGATATTTTGTTTTTAAAAAGAATTAGGACTTGTGAAAGTATTTTGAAATGTTTAATATATTTTCAATGTTTAGGAGGCTTTTGTAATTGATGTAAGTCAATTTCTAACCATGCCAAATTTATTAAGAGGAATACACAGTGAAATAGCTAAAATCTACAACAGGCGACGCTCTATAAAGTAGAGGTTTTCCTAGGAAGAACTGCTTGCAGTTTCAGGGCATTTTCGCCGGAAATTCAATATCCACTAACTTTTTGGCACTAATTGGCATATTCTATGGTAGCCGTATTTATTGTGGGTATACTTTTTTCAAAAATGTTTTACTGTATTGTGTGTGTCTTGGCCTCAGCTACTTCGGGAAATATAAATTTATATTTGTTTGACAATTATTTCAAGTGATAAATGTGAAAAAATATCAAATTACTGGACCAAAATTAGACAGTTCTTCAAAACTGTGGAGTGCTAAAGGTCTCTGTGAAAGAGTTATGATGTCTTTCACAATCAGGCCCGTGCATGAATTTGTACAAAGAAAATTTTAAATACTATAAATTCGAGAAAATCATTACTAGTGTCTAATTAAACTCTGTATTTGTTAAAGTTCTTTCAGCACCTTTATTTTTAATTCTCAACAAGACAATTTATCTAACTGCAGGTCTGTCGATGGGCATGCCCTGTAAACACTTCAGAGAGGAAAATTCTTTTTTATATCCCTAGCCCTTCCTCGTGGAAGTATATATCACTTGCACACTCATCGACTATCCCGCAGTTAAAACGAAAGGGTCTGTTATCTTTTATAAAAAAAACCAAAACAAAAACAAAAACAAAAAAAACCCCAAAAAACAAAAAAACAAAAAACAAAAAACACTATAATACATACAATTGGACAAGGACAATATATAGGTTTTTTAACCAGTGCCGGACATTTCAGCCCGTAGACATTTTAACCAGTGCCGGACATTTCAGCCCGTAGACATTTTAACCAGTGCCGGACATTTCAGCCCGTAGACATTTTAACCAGTGCCGGACATTTCAGCCCGTAGACATTTTAACCAGTGCCGGACATTTCAGCCCGTAGACATTTTAAACCACGGGAATTATGAGAATGCATTAGGACAATACAAATTGTATATCATATCAACTTTTGTATTTCGAAAGTATAAAAAATAATACATGTCATTGTATATTATATAAGGACTGACAAAAAAATGACAAAATAATGAAAAGATGTTCAGAATTTTATGTTTCTTTTGAAGCGTGTAAGGTTTCACCTTCCTCATATTACTTTTTATACGATAAATAAATTCCAATTAAAAAGGGATTGTCACCATTTACCGTCCGCTTAGGGCTGTATTGATATTTTAATAAAATTTGATACTAATTTAAGCTCTACAATTTTCACTTGAAAGAACACATTTAACAAAGTATAAAAACACCTGACATGACGAGATTCGTCTTTAAAACCTTAACTTCCCTTTAACTATTATAAACTTCTTTAAACCGATTTAAAGGTCTATTTTGAATTTCACAAATTCATAATTTTTATGCATTAAAAGTTACAATTATGTCATGCAAGAGTTCCCTAACCCCAATTTAAAGTGTAAGATAGTTTTTTTGTACTTCTTTTCATTTTTGGTTGCTTTCATGTGTAGCCTTAAATATTTCCGGTCAATGTGATTGGTCAAATTGTGCCGATATTAAAAGTAATTTATCAATTACAGAAATGATCATGATTCTGCTGTCCGAAAATTGCTTAAAGTTGTGGAAAAAATTCACAGTAATAGACTTTTGAGACAGGTTTAACTGTTAGAGGACGACGTTTTAAGCTAGAGACGATCCAAGATTGAGTTGGCACGACTTGTCTTAGGGCCGAGTTGTTCCTTATCTAGCTTTACTACAGTCAGTTTGTTATTCGCATTCGGAACTATTCGGTCATTTTGCCTGCACTAAATCCCGGAAATTCCGCTGGATGTAAAATCATATTAGACTAAAATCATGCTCTTAGTGTTTCTAATGTCAAATCTTAAATTACGTGTTTATTAACATAATGAACTTTGTCCTATTTTATGATTAAAAAAAAAGGATCGTAAGCAGAAAAGGATTTTCGTAGTACCAGGCATGTGTAACGTGTAAGAGGACGAGGTTGAAATATTATTTATATCAAATGTACCACCATTTAAAAAAAACTGTTTCCTTTTTAAATTTATATTTTTTACTTTAAAATCTATTGTTTTTTCCTTACATAAATAATTTACTTATTTTCCTTTGTCTGATCGAAGTTGTATTTTCAAAATCAAACTAAATTTTCCTAGTCACTTACATTGAAATAACTACACATTTACTTTATTTCGCCCTTAATTGAAACAGAAATCTTCTTTTCGTTATTTTCCCCTCTTGTCGCTCTTTTCTATATTGCCACTTCTTTCGTTGTTCCCCCTGTTGTCGCTCTTTTCTAGATTGCCACTTCTTTTCGTTATTTTCCCCCTCTTGACGCTCTTTCCTAGATTGTCAATTCTTGACATTTCTTTTCATTAACTAGTGAGACCAGTACGTGTATTACGAAGTGTTAGTACTTCGGCTTTTTTGGCGTAATTCAGAAAGGCCTACTCTTATGGCATATCGGAAACGAAAACAAATATCTGAAGAAGTAAAAATCGAAGACCATATAATAAACTTATTTTAGTGAAATAGATACGAAACTTCCGGTAACTAACACTGTATGAAAAGTTCCACATTCTTGTCAGACTGAAATCAGGCTCTCAGTGCTATCAAGGCTACCCTTTATTTCGCGTTGAATACCTCAATGAGGATTTCGCCTTCTCTGATTTCCTTCCATACTTCGATAAAATAATGAAGTTGATATTTAAAAAGGGCAGTTTGAATCTGTCATTTTTCTCAAATGGCAAAGTTCCGAAAAATTTTGCCTTTATCACCTTTGGAGAAAAATACATTACCGTTTCGGTAGAAGCAAAATAAAAGTTAAGGGTATTTTATTTATTGAATGTATTGTAGGTTTAGTAGGTCCGGAATATAGTAGTGAGGCTCAGAAGGTTTCTTACATGCTTAGTACACAAAGGTCAGAAGACAAAGTGTTACAGGTCGGATTCTCTACAACTGCTGCGTCACTGAGTGATTCCAATATATACAATAACTTTGTAAGAGTTGTTCCAAGTGACGCTGTCCAAAGCAAGGTAAGCTTATTGTCATGTAGATTTATTTGCACATTTCAGATTGTCCACGACCAAGTAGCGTATCCAAGGTTTTTTATTGTGTGTATCTGTTATCCCTGTCAGGTATTTATCGTTGGATTGCATTCTTCTGATTTCCGTTAGAATCACGGTTCCCTGATTACTTCTTTATTTCATAAACATGTTTGATGTCCAGCTTTAAAACTATAATTTTACCTGCGTCGCCAAAGGCGGAACCAGGTCTGGATGTTGGGTCTGTTCGTTCATAACTTTTCAGCTTGTCATCGCAGTTCCTCTGAAGCTACTCTACAGAAATTCCTGAGTGTCCTTCGTGTATATCAAGGACATCATTATAGTTGTGTATATTATCAGGAAATTTTTATTCTTAAATTTTTGAAGGAGTTATGCCCATTTGAACTTAGACATTTACCATAAATCATAAATCATCATGTATCGGCTTTTCATCACAACTACTAAACAGAAATTTCTGAAACTTGGTATGTAGCACGAACGCCATATGTAGATGTGCCTGTTATCAGGAAATAATGATTCTAAATTTTTTATGGGAATCATGGTCCATAGTTCCGCATCTACGCCCGTAACACCTCTTTCCTCGTATTTTCTCAGCAACAATAAATCATAGATGCAGCGCGACGCAATTATTCTAACTTATTCATATTTTGTTCAGATAATGGAATATTGCTTTTTTTATATTTTATTTAAGTTAAATCAAATGAAAAATGTTTTCTACGGTCAGTTGTTTGTCCAGATAATACGGGTATCCTAACAGAGCTTGTAAGTCGGTGATTTCACGAGAGTTCACTTGCAGTCAACGTGGTTGGTATAGAGAAAATAAACAATGTCATCAACGAAATCCTCCGCTGTAGAACTAAGATGATGGAAGTATGACGACATACTATGCATATACTATAAAAAAATTAGGTAAAAACACAAAAAATGCAGAATCCTGAAACATTGTAATTATATTGTTGTATACCCTACAATAGAAAACTAAAAAATCGTTCTTCGGTTTTAAATGCTTTCAACAGTAGACATTTCGGATAAAAACATAATCGAGATCGATACTCGCAAGACCATGTGCTAAACAAACTAAACTTAAGTGGAAAGACCACCTTTGTATTAAGTTTGGTTCTGATGATAAATCATACCCAAGCAAACAAAAATAAATAACTTTTAATGCAAAATGCGCTTTTATAAAATGCCAAAGGCTATGCAAAGTTTGAAATCTTTGAAATAAATGTGGAAAGCCATCTTGCAGAGCTCTCCTGTCTGAAGGAAGATATTAAGCAGACCTTCTTTTATTGATTTTTACCGATAGCTTCCGATTGGCTCGTGAGGTCACTAATATTCCGTAAAATTTCTACGATCATGTTTATCTAATCACCGAAACATGTTATCTTGTCAAGCTTACGACTACTCGAATGATAAAAGAGAAAGATTCTAAATTTTTTTTGACGACAACACGAATGTTCCTGGGAAGTAGCCGTTAGATTTTCCTCAGACATATACTCTAGTCGTCTAGCTGCAAATCGCGTTGTTCGTCAAAGTTGTCTGACATTTGCTTTCAAGTTGTGCCTCAAACTCTTCCTCTGTTTATTTTGGGTAAATTTTTCGTTGTTTCAATTTAATTTTCATGAACATTTAACATATTAGTTCCGATATTTATGACTTGCACAATAACATGGTCTTCTCTTTTAAACAGCAATGTAGCATATTCATCCCTACTTTTTCAGTTCATTACCAATGCAAACCTTCGCTGTGCTAATCCGTTTTTTTTAATTAATGAAGGTGTAAAAATTTGTCGTATTTATCAAATCATCGTCCTCAATTCTAGGCTGAACATAACTGCAGTTATGGGTATTATACATCCCTTTTCTCTTGATATGTATTGATTTCCATTTTCCACGTTGGTTGTTCGGCAAGTTCGGCATTTTTTTTTACAAAAGAGGGAAAAAAAGGAATCTTACTTGGCATTAAATGAAACGCAGTCGCGTGTTGTATTTAAATAGGTTTTCACATTAAGTAACTCAGAACCTCATCTTTTTTTAACAGGTGATGGTTGCTTTAATGGAAGAACTGCAATGGAATTATGTTGCTATCATCCATGACAATGATGTATACGGCACAGAGGGAAAAGAAGGGTTGATGGCACAAGCCGCCGCTCATTCTATCTGCATAGCTAAGACCGTATCTCTTTCTACCAGAGCACCGAGCTTAACAAATCTACAAGAAATCTTAAATGACATTATAACCAATGTAGAGAGTCCAATTAGTGGAATAGTTGTTTTTACAAGTAGCTCTCGTGTCAAATCAATTCTTTCGGCTGCTACTAGTCTTAAAAAAACCTCTAACGATCCATTATCATTCATTTTGTCTGAAGCAGTCGGTCTCTCAGATACTTATTTTAAAAGTTATGATGGCAAGCTTTTCTCTTCTGCTCAAGGGGTTTATGTTGTAAACCCACCCCGTTTGTATGTGAATGAATTTGAAAAATACTGGAAAGGTATGTTTCAAAATGTGTCCGCAGTTGTAGAAGAATCACAAAGTAATCCGTGGTTACTGGATGTTTACGAGCATTATTCTGGTTGTTTACCATCAAATGACACAAACACTCCCGTATGTCCAAATCTAGATGCATCACAGCTGACAAAAGTAAGTGAAAAATCAACCTGGACAAGTTATGCTATGAAAGCCGCTTATGTTCTTGCAAAATATTTAAAGAAAACGCAGGACAGCTTGTGTCCTGTGGGCAGTGCCGGAATTTGCAATAACTTGAGAACAAAACTGCACACAGAAAGGAATTCAATATTGACAAATTTTAGAAACGATTACTCGCCGGTTGACCTAGCACAGAACTTTCCATTTATTCCAGCTGCGTTCGAAAACGTGTCCATAACATTTAATGGTTCCAATGACGTACAACATTGGGAAGGCTTCCCTGATTACGAGGTCTACCAGTACAGAAAATGTATCAACGACGGTTTAACGTTCTGTTTTGAAAAGGTGAGTTGGGCATTGTAATGATCTGTAATTACGCGCCGCCATGAGTGACAAACCTCTTCAAGTGATCAGTCCGACCGTCCGTTCGTCCGTCCTTGTTCGCTTGAACTGATAGTCAATATTTGTTGTTTTTCTTGTCCAGTGCAATGAGGGGACACAATTTATTTTGAGCAAAATATCTTAAAGAGTTCATCATATCTACGAATAAAATATTTATATTCCATATAATTTATTTCCAAGTATGTAAAAGTGTAATTTTGAGATAAGGGCGATTTCAAAATATTTTTTTCTCTCATTCTTAAGGGGGTACCTAACATCTTCTTTAAAATTTATTTGGTCAATTTTAATTTCTTAAAATTGTATTAAGTGTTTTACTTTGATAAAAGAAGCAAAATAAATTTTAACCACATGTTTCGTGGGAATAATTCCAATGATCACATAGTAGCTTCATCAACAAAATTTATGATCATTAAGATGCTTTGAGTTTGATATCAGAATGTCTCAAAATAAAACAAGTTATTTCCCCTAGGGGTTGTATACGCCCTCTGTGTTACGTATTGAACTTCAGGAAATGGGTTACCATCATGTTGTATCTACTTTACATATCAATTGTATTTTAGTGTAAGTGTTTGTAAGAATCAGGCAATATGGGAAAATTTTGAAACATGCATGTCAAAAACCCACCGATCTGATAATGTAATACATGTATCACTCAAGGATACTTTCACTACTTAAAAAGACCATTATTTGATCTCTGCATCACTGGCTTTGCGCAGAAATTTTTCAATAGAATCTTAGAAAAAATGAGGTTTTTGACAGAGTTATCTGCCCTTGAAATGTTAATTTCCAGTGCGTATTAATGAAATTGTAACTCAATGGGCCAGCACGATATGGAAAATCTTGTCTTTTTTCCATGAGTATGATTGTGCAGATAGTCAAATTACACTATCAAAATGATGGGTTTTTACATACCATGTTTCACCTACTGCCTGATTCTTACAGTGACACTTAAACATTACAATTACGTTGAATCAAAGAAAATATAATGTAAATACCATAAAAAAGAAAAAAATCGCACTGTAGGAACAAAAAAAGTCCACTGTATCTCCCAGGAAAAAGGGCAATAAGAAAAGATTAACATCTTCCTACAAAAAAAAAAAAAAAAAAAAAAAAAAAACATATTTTTTTCCAGGAGATATGGAAGTAATAAACATTACAAATTCGTATGCAATAACAATTAATAAAATTATAAATAAAGCACAACATAAAATATAATGATATGAACAATTCATCTTCTCCAAAGCAGAGCACAAGTTACATTAATATTCACGAACGATTTATTTCACCATCTTCATGCCTATGACAAATGGTAAAAAATAACGCATTCATTTCCTCATTCTTGTTTATAATGTGACCACCATGATTACTATATCATTTAAAAAAAGATGGCTTTTTTACGAGTAATACATTTCCTTAATGAATTATTCCCTTACAGCTTGGCTCTTACCACGAAGCTAAGATTTTCATAGACAAAAATGTCATACAGGAGTATCATACGGACACAAATGTAGCTGCTTGGCCCAACATTAATTATGCTCAGTGCAGAACTGGACGACACTGTAGTTCTTGTATAAATCGTGACAGAGTAGAAGAGGTTTATTTCCAGGATGGAGATCTTATTGTCGGTGGTATTGTTCCTGTGTTTGACGCCGGTACCGGCAGTCCCGTGTCTTGTGGAGCCATTCGGAAGAAGAATGGTAACGAGATCGTTCAAGCGTTTGAATATGCCATAAACATTGTAAACAGGAATACACCTCCGTATGACAAAATATTTCCTGGAAAGAAAATAGGCTTCTTAATATTGAACAGCTGTGATCAGCCGACATTGATAAAGCAAAAACTACTGCAACTTTTACATAAAGATGGTAATATTGTGATAAATGGCAAAACAATAAACCTTAAAGAGAAACTGATTGGATTCGTCGGACCATACTCCAGTGGTTTGAGTGTAGCAACCGCGAACATATTTTCAGTGTTCAAATACGTGCAAGTCGCATATGCATCAACTGCTAATGGTTTAAGTGACAGACAAAAATATCCTTATTACGCGAGAGTATCAACTCCAGATAAAAACCAAGCTCGGGCGATGATTGAAATAATTAAACATGATATTTATGGTAGCTCTAGTTACATTCAAATTGTCTATAGCAAAGGGACATATGGGGAAGCCGGAAGAGATGAAATCAAAACTGTGGCGGAAGCGGAAGGAATCTGTATCATACAGGAAATAGAAGTTGACGACGGAAGTAACTTCAACGAAGTCCTACCAAAGCTTCGTAATCGTCCATCGGCGAAAATAATCATTTTATTTGTTCGATCTCACCATGTGGAACCCATTACGTCATCTTTGAACAAAAATGTGAATTCTGGAGAATTCATGTTTATTGGCTCAGAAGCTTGGGGATACAGACCCGACTTTTACACTGACAAACAAAAACTCGTAGGGTCCATTATTCTTTCACTTCAGCTGCGCGAGAATAAAGACTTCACTAACTATTTACATAGTATCACCGCAGAAACGCAATCCGATAATCCATGGCTTCAAGATTTCATCTCTGCCAAATATAACTGTCACATTGCCCGAAGTTTCGATAAAACCATATCCAAGGCCTGTGATCCTGATATGCGACTTGCAAATAACGATACCTATACACAAGAAATCTGGACACCGTTCGCTCTGAACGCCATGTTTGTTCTTCTCGGTGGTTGTAGTGACGCTTTTATTGATCTTTGTGGTTCAAACTCTCTCACAATTTGTCAACAATACTTAAGTAACCCCAATATTGTTAAAGATAAAATTATGAAGCATAAAATAGATCTTGGCGACGGCAACAGCACCCTGGTTTTCGATGACAACGGCGATGGTAACGTGGGCTATACAATCTACAACCTTCAGCGGAACCAGGATGAGACCGATAAAATCGAATATCGACAGGTACGTACATTGGCATGACAATTGTTTCTTCCGGTGGCCTTATAGCCGTTGTCTGTTTTGTTATGTCACTACAGTACTTCAATGTCATTTCTGCTAATATCAATGTTTCATTCATTATTTGCACAAGGCGCATTTAAAATCAGACAAGGCGGTCTTCTCTTTTTGTGTACGGATGATTGGGCATGATAACATTTATTTTAGATAAACAAAAATGTAACCCTACGTAAACATCACCGCTTCTTACCTGAATATGATTCGCCATTTATCAGATACATGTATGGCCACAAACGAGCAACCGTATGTTCAAGGTCCGTCCATTACATGTATACTTGACCACATGCACACGTAGCTTGCATATAGTGGCAAGGGTTTACACTGTGAAAAAGTCACACCCGCAGCCAGTGGTTAACTATTGTTTTATTTCTTACCATATGTTTGCTAGCATAATTGTAGCTATTTGGAGTATGGGCATGTTCTAAATCCATAGCCACATCAGTTTCAGAGACATCGGTTTTAGTCACCAAGAAGTGAAAGATTTTGTGTATGTTATAGAATCTGAATACTAGAAACTGAAAAATAATCCTGATTTTGAAATTCTCACCCCATTTTTAAAAAAAAAAGATATTTTGGCTATTTTCAGGGACGGAACAGGACGAAAATCTTTATTAAATTATTAATTTTATGTGGCCTAATACGAAATACTGTATGGATAGGACTAAGCTTTAGATGTAGGCTGAAACCAATTATTAAATTTTCATCCTTGTTCTTATTTTGTCTTAATTTCCGGTCTGATCTTTTATTTCCTTTTTAAAGTTCCTGTTGTAGTAGGCATAATTGGTTGTATTTTTTCAGAGTGAGTCTGTTGTATTTATCTAAGTACCAGCCTATATAAAATTAAGACACTGCCAGTGGTGAAGTGATTCATGGTGTAGAAAAACCCACCAAACAAACGATGGTTTTTCAATCTACATATGCTATATTTTTACATAACAATAATCATTTTAGTATCCATATCTGCGCTTTTGAGAAAATCACACATTCATCTAGCACTATAATCAATCAAATCGAACCAAATCAAGAACGATAACTCTTGCAAAGTGCCAATCTATAAAATGCATACGATTTTTATCTCAAAAGCGCAACAACTAATTAAAAAACTATGACTAGTTATTTAATTTGTAACTGTTCTGAACAAGAAATAAAACTGAATTTAGTGGTTTTTTGTCATGCATGAATTACCTTCTGTCTGATGTTTAGAAAGACTGCTACTTATATGTTCCACAAATAAGACTACAGGAAAATAGAAACAAAAAAAAATGTTGTTGAAAAATTATCACATTTCTCTCCGCCAGGTCGGGTAATTCTCTTTTGATTTATCATATTTCTCTCCGTCAAATCGGGAAATTTCTTTAGATTCATCGCATTTCTCTTCGTCGGGTCAGGTCGGGAAATTCTCTTTAGATTTATCACATTTCTTTCCATCAGGTTGGGAAATTCTCTCTAGATAGCCAAAGGTTCGTGATGGAGCAGTCCATTGTGAAACCAGAGGGGATGACGTTACCATCAGTGTGCCCAAACACAGGAACATGTCCACAGTGTCAGAAAAAACGACCAGTTGTCACATCGTGTATTAATGGGTAATAGTCTATTTTAAACATTAAGGCATTTCTAAAGAATCGATCCGCGTTATGCGGGATGTTGTTCGTGCGCGAAAGCGTAACACAACGTAAAGGAATATCATCAACGCAAACTACATTTTTAAATTAGAGAAAAAATCGTTTTTAGGTTGTGCGACAATCTTGTAAGACTCCGAAATAGTGACGATGCTTTAATCTTAAACTGCAGAATAGGATAAAATGTGCATATAATAAAAATTAAGAAAAATGACATTTAGAAAATTCATAAATTAAATCCGTAAAAATGGATTACTAAATAAACGATAGGTGCTAACTTCAGTCGCCCCGTGCAAGCCCAGGTGTCAAGAGAATATGCCTGCCACAGCGCTAAGATTGTCGTAAAAGGAGACTTAATAGTGCCCAGAAACCTAGCCGGTGGCTAGACGCTCTGCCCACAGAGCAACTGGGATGTGTGCCCCAGGTGGTGGAATGGGGTACCCCTGGCGTATTACATGCTGGGGTTGTCGAGCTATAATACGGAAAACCTGACCGCAAACCATAGTGGTGCACCGTGTTGGGAAAGATGCCACGGTCCTTGCACGTTAAAGTACCCTGCTGTGGTATTCGATAGGAGTAGGAGCCTTTGCGCTCCGCCACGGGAGGCCATATTGCCCAACCCTACCCATCCCTCCCATTTTCTTGTGGCAATCAAGATTTGTTGACCCTATTATCCTTGTGTCCCATCCCTATTTTCATTTCATCATCATCATCATCATCATCATCATTTCATCTTCATTTTATCATCCATTTTCGCGTTCATCGCCTGAATATAGCTGAAATATTACTGCTCGGGCGTTAAACCCCAATAATCGATCAATCAAACAAACTTCAGTCGGTCTCGTTATTCGGACCAAGGTAGGAAGTGTGACAATCCTGTAATTAAGCCTTGGTGAAATAACTCATGTTTCAAGACATAGAGTCTTGAATTTAATTTCGCTGAAAAATAATAAATTTTAGTAAAATAACATTGATTTAATAACAAAAATATCACCTTTTTTTCATTTTAAATCTTCTATTTCATATGAATGATTATTCCTACTATTAATTTAATATTTTTTATACCGAGCATCGCATGCGAAACTAACGATATACAAGCTCGTCAAGCCATCCGGAATATGTATCAGATAAGTCCGCAGAAATGGGTCAGGGAAGTGAATTCAAAGTGAAAGTACCTTTAAATTGGATTAATATCAAAATATGCAGTTCTTAAAACAAAGAAAAAAATCATTAAGAATACCTTGTTCCGGTAACCTTAATTATCTTTTTTTAAATTGACAACGCTTACCTATCCTTTCTCGCCCCATTCAACTATCGTCCTTTTTTCCAATGACTTTCATTTAACAAATGTAAGAACATTGTAAAAGTTCGATGCTTGGTTGTAGGCTGTGCCTAATTCATTTAAAGTTACTTGTCGAATCTTGACTGTGATGTCGTTCCTTTTGTCTGCTTCATTCACTACTCCTAGAATAAATAAGAAGTGTGCTGCTAGTGGAGCAAGACATGATTTCCTTTCCGTAGCACCTGATGTCACTTCCGTTTTTTGGCATGAGTTCATACTGCTAATGCTTTAGTTTTTGTGTGACGTCTTCCTTCCCTTATCTTCAGTTTTTATGTTAAATCACTACATTGTGTGTAGATCGTGTTGTTTTCACGCGTTCACATTTAGAAGATATTTTTGGATTTTGACATATTTGAATCATCCCGCTTACGCTTCGGTATTTTTTGCCGATATTTTATGCGTCCTTACGTCCCGTCAGTCGATCGTCCCTAACGAACATGCCATATTTTGAAAAGAGAAACCATTTACACTGTTTATATGATTAGTTGTTGTTTTCGATAATGATTTTTTCCTATTATGCAGAAAACCACACAAAGGCAGGTTTACCATAAGTAAGCGAGGGTGCAATTCATATCCCTTACTGTAGGCCAAACACTACTCAAAAATCCATTGAACTTGAACATTATTTAACCAACACTCAAATCAATGTCAAACTAGATTCTTTGTCCTACGCAGTCGGTATAGTTTTGGTTTTTACCCTTTGATCTTAAGGACCCTCTTCTATGGAAACACAAGTCACCAGCTGATCGTAATTCTGTTTTTCCGATTGGCTAATTACTGATAACTTAGTGGCGTTCGAAAAAAAACTGTACATATCGTAACTTGAAATTGCGTGTCATGGGTTATTTTTTTGAATGCAATGTAGAAACTTACAAGTAAAAAGAACAAACTTTTACTGCGTGGGTTTTCTTTTTTTAAAGATAGTACTAGATCAGTTGACTACGTACAACCAACTTAAACCCGTCATAAATGTATTTACCACTCAGTAAGTAGGAAAGAAACAGATGAAAGTTTCTCCTTTTTATGGCTTTATGCCACTTAAAATTGTTTCATATGTTATAAAATGAAAATCGTATATGATTGTTTTACTCTGTTCTTGGATTATTAATCAGTTTAGTCACGATTGTTTTTCAGGGCACCGTCATCAGCAGACAGTAACACCCCACTCATTCTCGGAGTTATCATCGGTGTTATGGCTGTAGCTCTGTCTATTGTTATTATTATAGCCGTGATGCTCTGTCGGAAATTGAGAGGTAAGCTCTTTTTATATGAAGGTGAATGTGTGAAAAGTTCAGACATTTAAACTTGTATGCACTTTGTATTCGTGTAATTGTCTGTAATGCTTGTGCGTTTCTCTGTGTAAAATATGGTGACTTTATGCTGCTCTTCATACAAGTGCATGTTTCTTAATATGATCTATACAAAGGAGGTAGACCTGGGGTAAGGGAAACAACTCTTACAAATCATTGGAACGTTTGTAATCAGCATTTTACATCAATCTCATGTAAGCATCGAAGTAACCTGGACTGATTTCATTCTGTTTCAAAGAAAAGCTTAAAAGGCTTTGGTGAAAATTGAATATGATATAAACATATCAATGATTTCAAGAATTATGTCACTTACCCTAGGTCTACCTACTTAAATTGTTGATACTTAAATTTATTTTAAAAAATCAAAGTACTCGTGTACTGATCAGATTATTTTGTACACCTCAATAAGCGCCAAGTTGTACTAATTGATGATAAGATAAACAGAAAGAAGGCTGATGCATTTTAAACGTGTCCAAACATATTAAGTTTGTTGCTGTAAATTTAACTATTTTTTTGAAAATACTGTTTACGAATGGCATTCAATACATGTGTATATCTTTATATTTTGACACTGTAGCAATGCATCTTTATGGGTAATATTCAGGTTTTTTGTCTGTTTACTTGGAACACATAGATTTATAGAACACAAAACTGCAGTGCGACGTCTTTTAAAATTGAACTACAAACTATTGTCTGCTAGGTCTTTTCCAGAGGCTATTTTAAAGTCGAAACTCCAGATCGAATCTGACAGTCAAACCATCTAAACTGAAGCCACATTCGTTTACATCAACTCTGTTCTAAGATACATGTACATGTACATCTTAACTAGTCGCATGTTTTCTCTCATCTGTGGCAACATCCCTTCGGCTCCCGCGTATGCGTTATGCCAGAGCTTGCCGAAACTACGCAGACTTTTTGTATCGCGCTAGAACTCTGACAAATAGGCTTCTGGAACAGGGTTATGTTGCTACAAGATTGAAGTCATCACTGCAGAAGTTTTATGGTCGTCATCATGAACTCGTGGATCGTTATGGTGTATCCATCAGCACCATGAAAACTGATTTATTCAACGGGTCATAGTTTTCCTTTCCTCGTTTATCCACCCCGGACTTGACTTTTTATGAGCAACTCGGCGGGTGTTTCTAGAAAAGCAGAGGACGCTTACCCTACCGGTGCACCTGGTCCATGCTCCCAGTTTTTAGTGGAGTCCGAGTTGCTCATTTACTTTTGTTACTTTGTATATATGATTTTATTTATTTTATGTTCTTTGTTGTGTATGTCTGTTTTCCATGTCTGGTGTTTGTCAATGGATTACATTCTTTTGGTTACTGATATAACCTTGGTTACCTTGATTGCTCTTTCTATAGTTATAGATTCCATGTTACAAATTATCATGTAAAAAGACGCTTATCAAAAGCGCTTAGTTTCTGGACACCCAGTTTTAGAGACACGTAACCCTTTAAATACATCATATACACAGATTACCTCAGGTCCCCTCTCCAATACACTATGCAGACAGGCTATCTTATGTCTATATACACATGTTACCTCAGATCACCCCTCAATACCTTATATGAAATGTTACCTCAGGTCACATATTCAATACATCATATCGACAGGTTATCTCAGGTCCCTTCAATATACTTTATAGACAGGTTATCTTATGTACCGTATTCAATACATCATATACACAGGTTACCTCCCTTTAAATACACTATATAGTCATGTTACCTCAGGTGCCCCCTCAATACATTATAAGAATACCTGAGGTCTTCACATTGAATGCGTTATATAGACAGGTAACCTAAGGTCTTCTCAATACATTGTATGGACAGGTTACCTCCGGTCCCCTCTTCAAATCCAGACCTGTAAATCAATAGTCCAGACCTGTAAATAGTCCAGACCTGTAAATAAATAGTCCAGACCTGTAAATAAAAATTGAGACCTGTAAATAAGTAGTCCAGACCTGCAAATCAATAGTCATGACCTGTAAATTATTAGTCCA
Organism: Perna viridis; assembly: GCA_037379345.1. NCBI lineage: Eukaryota > Metazoa > Mollusca > Bivalvia > Mytilida > Mytilidae > Perna > Perna viridis. Next base: position 23,828,594 of record CM074525.1, read on the forward strand.
GACCAATAAATAAATAGTCCAGACCCGTTAAGGTACTCCAGGCCTGAAAATAAATAGTCAAGACCTGTAAATAATTAGTTCAAACTTGTAAGTAATTAGTCCAGACCTGTAAATAAATAGTCAAGACCTGTAAATGAATACCCCAGACCTGAAAATAAATTGTCCAAACCTGCAAATAGATAGTCCAGACTTTTACATAAATAGTCCAGACCTGTAAATAAATAGTTCAGACCTGTAAATATGTTCCCCATATAATTTGATATTGTTCAAAACAGTTATGAATAAAGCATTTCTATTCTTCTTTCAAAAAATCATTTTTCTAAATCCATTAAGTAAAACATAAGTTAAATAAACAACGATGTATCGGAAAATACTCGATTTGTTTTAGCCTAACCCCAATAATCGTCAATTACCGTTGTTATATATCGTTATGTCGTAATCCGTTTGCTACATTGTGTTTGTAGATCATCTTTTATTGCATGTATTTACGTTTAGGTCATGTTTTGGGATTATGACATATTTGGGATTATGACATAATTGAATCATTCCACTGCTTATGCTTCGGTGAATGTTTTTATTTGCCGACAGATTTATCGAAATTCGACAAAAATGTATATTTGACATTTGTAGACTTGTAATTTGTAAATTGGCTAGCTCACATGCCGGATTTGTGGCAGATATATTTGGTATATTTGGAACAGGATTGATCTTCTAACTGTTCCGTTCTGATGCTGCATGAAGGGTCTAGAAACACTATGTATGGAATATTTTTGTTTAAACGATCCATCCGTCTGTTTCATCATATATCGAAACAAGTGGCAAACTCTTGTGTTTGTAGATATGCATACATTGTCATTGAGAAGTCAACATATCATATACCCCCCAACAAAGAAAAACATAATATTTTAAAGTTTTAGAGGAGGGATGGGTGTATGCCTACTCAAACCTTTTTGAATGTATGCATGGGAATTTCGTCAATTTTGTAAATGTATCAGAAAATCAGGTTTTGTTGGACACGAATGTGCTATGGATTATTTCAATCATAATTGACTTAGTTCATCAGCGCTTTATATTTCACAGACTGCAGTAAAAACGTCTGAACTTAACAGAGTTTTCAAGAATCTTGTAAATCATATTCAGTCGCATTTGCAAAGCTGAAGCTTTAAATTGTGTAAACGTGTTAATATCTGTGTTTTTATTCGGGGTGAAGACTACCACTTGATTACTACAACAACTATATAATTATTTTGTTGTAGGTCCTTCAGTCGAAGGAGATAATTACCTTACACCCATGGAACTACATGCTCAAAATGTTTACTATGCTGGAAATAGTGATACGAAGAACTTTGATACAGCACTGGTTGACTCAGGAGAACTTAAGCCTCCCCAGGGTCATTCATAGTTACAAGCCTTTATCATTTCCTTTAATGGAACATTTATAACGTTAATTTCATTTCCAATGTCGGCGCTGTTAATTTTTACCGTTGGCAGTGTTTATTTCTACTGTTTGAAGTGATTATTTGAACTATTGGCAGTGTTCATTTATATGCTGTCGGTCGGTGTTCATTTCTACTGTTTGCAGAGTTCAGTTCTATAATGTTGGCAGGGATCATTTCTATTTTATCTGTAAATAAGAGTTCGATGGTCAACTATACAATCATTTCATTATTTCATGCATGCATATTATATCTTTTGTCGACAGTAGAAATGAATATATTTCTCTTGATATTGAGTCCAAAGTGTCTAAGTAAGAAATTGACGAGGTCAACTTAACTGTGTTTCCAGGACACGTTTGCAATTCCGATGAGTTCACAAATGGTCTTTTCACGCCGCAGCGAACATCATTTTTGTTAGAGATGATGCACTTACAGTGTTTATATTAAAGACCATGTATTTTTGCACTCACTTTTATATTCATTTTGCATATTTACGTAATGCAAGCCATTTTAGCGCGTTTTTCTATAATAGCACCACACTCCCCAAAGAAGAGGTAGTGGAAAACAATAAATCTGTGCTGTCTCTCTCTACCAAAGACGATGATTGTGATTTACCGTCTATGTACTGGATTTCGAAACTCCAAAAGAATCCATACAAACAACGTTACATAGCTGGAACTGCAAAATGTACCACCAAACCTCTTTTAAAACTTTAACTTCTATACTTACAGCTGTCAAAGAGGGTGTCCAGTCCTACCACAGCACTTGTTACTCCTGTAGTGGTATTAGCTCAATGTGGATCCTTAAAAATGTGAAAGATCTTCTGGAGACCATCAGTTCAAGATTATTATCAGAATATAATAGCATTAAAACCTATGATTTTTCAACACTGTATACTTCTATTCCCCATACTCAGTTAAAATCCCGACTTAAAAATATTATACATCGTCGTTGTTTTTCCAAAAAAAGATGGTACACATGATGTACATATATATAGTAGGTAGAGATTCCTCATACTTCGTAAGAAATAATTCCAAATCATCTTCCAAATATAATATTTTTTTTCAAAATGCTGAAATTTTTTATCGACAAAATATATATTGTTTGTTTGTTTGTTTGTTGGGGCTTAACGTCCGAGCAGCAATATTTCAGCTATATTCAGACGATGAATATGAAATTGATGATAAAATGAACATGAAATGACAAAAAAAAAAGGATGAGTCACAAGGATGATAGGGTCGAAAAATTTTGATTGCCACTGGAAAAGGGGGGATGGGTAAGGTCGGGCAATTTAGCCTCCTGTGGCGGAGCGCAAAGGTTCCTACTTCTATCGAATACCACAGCAGGGTTCTTTAACGTGCGAGGAACGTGGCATCTTTCCCAACACGGTGCACCACTATGGTTTGCGGTCAAGTTTTCCGTATTATAGCCTGAAAACCCCAGCATGTAACACGCCAGGGGTACCCCATTCCACCACCTGGGGCACACATCCCAGTTGCTCTGTGGGCACAGCGCCTAGCCCCCGGCTAGGTTTCTGAGCACTATTTAGTCGCCTTATACGACAAGCTTAGCGCTGCTGCAGGCCTATTCTTTTAACACCCGGACCTGCACGGGGCGACAAAATATATATCCAGTGTAGTGGACGCGTTTTTCAACAAACGGTCGGCATTCCAATGGGAACAAATTAAGCTCCTCTACTTGCTGACGTATTCCTTCACTCTTATGAAATTGACTTTATAGCTGATCTGATTCGAAAGAATATCGTTTAGCTAGATCTTTTATAGATGACGTATTATCTTTAAATAATCCTAGTTTCGGGGATTTGATACACCTGTCTGTCGGGTTGGAGAGTTTCTTTCCTTTGCTTAAAATAAATAAAGAAAAAAAAATGAAGAAAATTTTAAATAGTTAATCAAATACATATACATGTAAGTAGGTAGTTTAATGATAATATACATGTATGTTTAAAATATACATTCTGGTCATGGTGTTGATATCTATCATCTTTCACACCTGTATTGATAACAATTCTTTTGTAGAGAACATTTCAATTTAAATCCGTGTCAAAAATGTCATATTTTATTGTCTATTTTGTTCGTTTTTTCCCTGTCAGTTCTTGATGTTGAATTATGCACTATTATACAATTCATTTATTAAGGCCACCATAAAATATTCCCAGATTCTCTTCCAACTCTTTCAATTGATGTGAAAAATGTAGTCAATTTGAAAAAAATTACCTAAATTGGATAAAAATTGGGGGAAACTAAAATTGATAAAGGAAAGGATATATGTCAAATATACAAAAGTTTCGTCATGCATTTATAGACCAGTCATTCAAAAACACCGTTTCTATTTTATAATATTCATGTTTTTATTTATATTTTTATTAATTCACAATGCCATTGTCTTAGAATATAGTTAGAAATAATAAACATACATTAAATACATACATCAACATGTAACAAGAAACATAATTTTGTTAGATTGTTTCTATATCATCGAAGTGGAAAAATTACACTTGATGTCCCATACACTTACAGTATGATAGAGGAACAAGACTGAGTTTAGAATTTTCATAATGAACCAGTTCAAAAGTCTTAATAACGCACCAATCAACACATTGCCTAACTGTTAGGAACAATATAAGCAGAGTACCTTTTCTTAAAAACAGACACATGCACTTATATTGTAACCGACTGAATAACGAAGTGTAATAGATCTAGAACGCATGTATTCGTATTTGTCCTTTGTTGTACCATATCTACAAATATATACATATCGAACAACGTCTCGACCCTGGACGCAGCAGTCCTCTTGAAAAATGCAAGAATCTTGCAAAGTTTGGAAAAAACGAATGGATTTTACGCGACATTATCCGATTGTCAAACGGCGTCTGATTTGAATAATATCCGAGAATTTCGAAAGGCTTGTCTGCAGCGGTTAGTAAGAGAGAAAAACGAATGTCTGCCGTTGTGTAGACTTGCCACATCTAAAGATAGTGATATATTCCACGGCCTAGTCCAAGGCATCTCTGCAGCTCAATATTGCAATCCTAGAGACTCGTCTGAATAGAAACGTTTTTTTGTTTAACAACAAAACAAACAGAAACAAAGGTAATAATAATAATAATAATAATAATAATAATAATAATAATAATAAAAAAATCACTGCTATTTATATAAAAAGAGCTATTTGCTCCTAAACAAAAAAATGGCTTGATAACTGACATGAAGTTATTTAAAGAATACATATGATAAAAAAATATTTCACCAGAACTTCCATGTGTTACACAAATGCATTTCATTCCTCTGAAATCCTCAAAAATAATTCTGTTTTTTACGCTGGTCCAGCTAATTTTTGCATGACTTATTGCTTTGTGATATAAAGTTCAAGATAAGTTAATATAGTTCTAGTGTGAATTGTCCTATTGTTACGTCGAATTGAGTTGTCTCTTTTCGGATGATTGTACACCTTTCCATATTTATGTTTACTTTAGTTACATCATGATACATTCCTAAAATAAATAACATCGACACAGTGTAAATCGCTCCGTTGTGTTTATATTTATCCCTTTGTGATTTTGTCTTGACAGCGTGCCAAGGAGCAGCATGATTGTAGATAGACACTTATCAGATTATAATCACTTGACGGTTGTCCCTGGCGGAGCAAGACATGCTTACCCATCGGAACACCCGATGTCACTCCCTGTTTTTGTGAGATTTGTAGCTACAGCTACTTAACTATTAATTTCCATTGACGTTTTTCTATGCAGAATGTTTTTAAGATGAGGGAAAATATGTTTGATAGCGAGTGCCGCTCCACCGTTATTACGTGTACTTTCTAAATTTCACTTAAGGTTCCCAAATATACTAACGAAAAAAAGTCATGTCCCGGAAGTAACAAAAAGTGACTGTCCTTGCGGAGAAAATTCATCATTTTCTTCAATTTAACAAATAAAAAAAATATACTTAAGATTACGTTTCAGTAAAAATTGATTCATCTTTTCTGATAGTTTTCAAGTCTTTTATTAATTTGTTTTACTTATTTAAAGAAGTGAATGTTATGTTTAAAAAAAACTTCGGAAAACATGTGGATGTACTTGTGTGAATCTCCGCTGTTAAACTGCAGTTGTTGTCAAGAAACTTACCCGCCTCGACAACAAAAAACATAACTCCGATTATAATATCACAATCGAAGCATAGTTTTCTAAGATAAGAAAGGCAATCATTTTCTTGTTTGGAATTTGCAACTGTCGACTGAATTTTGTTTATGTCACATGATATGTGTAAAATATTCCCATCATCCGTGGAGAACTGTAATATTTCCGGCATCATCTGTACAAATTGATCTGACAGGCCAAAACTGAAATGGATGTTGCCAGAGATAAGGATAAAAAGGTAAAGTATTGCCAAGTACTATAAAGTTATTGACCATTTTGATAGCGAAGGAAAAGTGGGGTATTGGGTTGGAATTTTGGGGGAAAAAATTGTTCAAGTTATTCATTTATTGAAAAACAACTCTCCCATTAATTAACAAGACAAGACAGATTTTCAAATAGTAATATTGATGTTGCTTGCTGGTTAAATATAAATAAAAATATTGCACTTGCGAAGCAAAAATTTTCATCCGGGTTGACTCCACTCTTTGTAATGTCCATTATTATTTTTACGACTCTCGCACAGACGGTACATGTATGGTAAAGCTCACGGCGCTCGCTGATTTAGGCAATTCCTACACCATATTATTTTAATTTGTCAAATCCTCAGAAAATGTTCATTTTTTGTTAATATGGTTTTCCATAGTTAATTCGTTTGACACATGATGTATTTTGGTCACGTGATTGTTTTTTTAGGAAGTTTTGTAAATGGCAGACGATAAATCAATATCGATTGATTGGTTTCATGCGTATTTTCTACATTTCAAAAAGGGATTAAATAACATGACATACAGAGGGATTGGAAAAGTTGGAAATACTGTATGTTGAGCTTAACACTTGAAAATTACCTGTAATAACCGGCAACCTGATCTTTCCTGTTGTTTTCATGAAACAGGCCTGGTTCAATATCGGCAACCTCTGACCTCTGACCCAAACACGTGCAATCAGTACCGTACAAAAAGGGATATTAATAATACATCGGAAAGAGGGTACAGCAGTATACATATATATGTTTGTCAATTTCAATTTATCTTGCTTTTAAATATTATCTTCGATAGACTCATCTGTAAATCTTTATTATATTCCATATTAAGTTAAATGACTAAGAAATTGTGTTTTATAACTATTAAGCGCAAATTCGGGTCAATATGTTACAAAAAAAAACACTTACTATTATGTCACAGAATATCAAAATATTTGTTAGCTGGACGAATTCAGGTAAGAAGGCTGTTTTAACTTATTAATTTTGTTTAACTTGATAAAACTATTCAGAAAACGTGCGTAGTTTACTCGAATGAACATCACAATATATACGTTAGAATTAGAACACTTTTATTAATGCAAAAAAAGTGACACCTATATTCCCTTACCTAAAACTTTGGCTAGATCCTTCAATCTCAGTTTCAGCTATATAGATGACGTATTATCTCTAAACAATCCTAATTTCGGGGATTTGATACATCGCATCTACCCAAAAGAATTTGAGAAAAAGACTACAGACACTGCGAAGTCAGCCTCATATCTTGACTTACACGGTAAAGGAAAACTATTGACCAAACTTTACGACAAACGTTATGACTTTTCATTCAGAATTGTCACCTTTCCTTTCATCTGTGGCAACATCCCTTCGGCTCCTGCATATGGAGTGTTCATATCACAACTCATACGTTATATCAGAGCTTGCCGAAACTACGCAGACTTTTTGTATCGCGCTAGAACTCTAACAAATAGGCTTCTGGAACAGGGTTATGTTGCTACAAGTTTGAAGTCATCACTACAGAAGTTTTATGGTCGTCATCATGAACTCGTAGATCGTTATGGTGTATCCATCAGCACCATGAAAACTGATTTATTTAACGGGTCATAGTTTTCCTTTCCTCGTTTATCTACCCCGGACTTGACTTTTTATGAGGAACTCGGCGGGTGTTTCTAGAAAAGCAGAGGACGCTTACCCTACCGGTGCACCTGGTCCATGCTCCCAGTTTTTAGTGGAGTCCGAGTTGCTCATTTACTTTTGTTACTTTGTATGTATGATTTTAGTTACTTTATGTTCTTTGTTGTGTATGTCTGTTTTCCATGTCTGGTCTTTGTCCCTGGATTACATTCTTTTGATTACCGCTATAACCTTGGTTCCCTTGATTACTCTAAACAACACACGTACTATTACGTCACAGAACGTTCAAATTTATCAAATGATTTTAATCAAACTATTTTCTTATAAATGTTGTGAACTGGACAATTTATCTAAGAAGACTCTGTTAAATTATTAATGTTGGTTATATTCACTTAATAAATTTTTAATTTTGTAAAGAAAACGTGTTTAGCTTAGGAAATCCTCGAATACATCAAAATGTACATATATACATTAGGATTAGAACACGTTTATCTATAAAATCAGTAACACGCTGTATTCCTTTACTATACAAGCCCATGTGTTTTATTGTTTTTACTTGTTGGACTTTCTTGTTTATTTATATACAAACTTGACACTAACCTCGAATGAAAATGTTCATTATACCAAAAGAGTTCCTTTAAATATATGAAAGCAACTTTGTTTAATTCCTTAAACTTGTTATTATGTTTTCAAAGCTCGAATTAAAGAAACACAACTTTTAAAAATGTACATATGCACATGAAAAATGTTCTATTATGTTAGTGAAGGTTTTCTCTTTAATTTTCAGTTCAAAATTCAACTTGACATTAGATATGCATGCAGTTAATGGTCAAGCATCACCGAAATTAAGATTTATTGCAAAGAATATCAAATAGGATGTGGATTGTTTTTAAAGTAGCTGTCTTTGTAAGAATCATGCAAAATCTGAAAAATGTGATACACCCCAAAAAGGCTACATATTTTTATTTTTGTAATTAAGTTGTTCTATGTGTCTATACTATGAAATGTGTAATTATTCATTCAAATCTGCCTGCTCTTAGGAGATAATCGACATTGAAAATACAGTAGATTCTATTGTATTTGAGCGCCATTTACAGAGTTATCTCCCTTAATTTTGAAATCTATAGTGCATTCTTTAGAATTTTTATCTCCTAAGAGCACGGGTTATATGAAAAACCACATGTTATTTTCTGTTTACTATGACATTTCAAACAAAATATCAAAAATAAAAATATGTAGGCTTTTTACCCATGAATCACATTTTGCATGATTCTTAGCTGGAGTGCTACTTAACATTCAAATAGTATATATATCAAAGCCAATGATATATGTTGCTTATTATGTATTACCCTAAAATCAAAAACGAATACGCCATAAATAGCTATTTTAAAGAGAACTTAGCCTACTTAGAATTATTAAAACCAGCTGTTTACCGTTAGTAAAATATGTTATTTCCATCATATTCTTTATAATATGGAATGAATGTACCTCAACTGAAAGTTAGTGATTTAAATTGTGATATTTGTGAATACTTTTTCGGTATACATACATACTCAGGATAGTCAGGATTCAGTATTGATTTCCAAATCACCAAAATTATTAAGAAGAAACGTTGACATGTGCGAATACTCAGTCGATTAAATTTAAATATACTTACGACTGTCGGGACTCAGTTTTTATCTATTTTTTGAAAAGTTCATGTAGATAAACTCCATACTGGTGACTGGATTGTGGAATATTGGATCAATATTAGATATCTTATAATTGCAAATAAAAAAGGTACAGAGCAGAATTTAACTTTTTCAGTTTTCTATTTACCGAACATTAATTAATTTTTTTCTTATTTTGATTACTTAAACATATAATAAAAGTACACAAAATTAAAATTATGAGTATTCAATCAAATTCCACATATCTCTACAGTTCTGCTGAACATGTCAATTACCCATATTTGTACTGCAAATATATTTTCGTTTAGTTGAAACACGGTTTGTGAACTACAACGGAGCAATATTTTTACTTATAGTACGATAATTTAAGCATACAATACACCATGTAATGTTCTTTTCCACCAAACACTCCATACCCTTCCCTAAAAATAACGTTATAGTTATAATATACGGATCTCGCGTTAAAACCTGCATTTTTGAAATCGTAGTAATAAAAATGTTCACAAAAAGGTTTTGCTTAACTTATTCAATTTTCTATATTTTATTCGAAATTCGTATTATTTGTACAGAAAAATAACGAAATGTGTTAACTATAATGACTTCTTACCTTCTCAAGTTTCCTTATAAAATGATCTTATTACGGTACGTTTATTTAATAATAAAACACATCCACCAATCATAGTCTAAGTTCTACAAAAAAAAAAAAAAAAAAAAAAAACACTAGTCGTTTAGGATTCCCGTTAGCCTTCAGCCTTCCGCCAGCTGGTACCCTAACACATTCTCCATCTCAGATAAACAGTAATGGCGTTGCAGGTCATAGAGTATAATGGAGGAGTTTATTCCCTTTATCAACAGTTTCTTATGGAGGTATCAAAATTTTATTTATTTCGCGTAAGCTGCTATGCTATGTCTTTATTTAGATTTTTTTCAACTATAGTGTATCCTAAAAAAATCATTTCTAATCAAAACTAGTTTTTATTTCAACGCACACTGCCAAACACATACATATTTTGAAAGAACAATCGACGAAACAACCGACCAAAAAATGTGTAGTATATATACCAATGGAAGCTTATAACTAATAGTCTTGTGTAGACAGTGTAGCACGTGCATCCGCATACGTTCAAGTTATGAGGGCCTTTCTATACAAAGTGTTTGGCCGAAACTTTGATAGAGTTGGGACTCGTCTCTTGGAAAAAAGGTCTGGGGACGGCGGCGAAAGGCTGCATCTCAGCACTGAAAAGGAGGGACTGCAGCGTCACAAACATGTCCTACCTAGGCCTTGGGCCCACGGAACATAACTCTGCACCTTGTGGTAATAGAGCTAGACTAACACGAGCTTTTACACATTTTTATGATTAATTTTTATTTGTATATCTCTCAAGTGTTTTTATTTCAACAGCTTTTATTTTTGTTACAAACTGTGTACTCTTTATTATTGTTAAACCTATGTTTTAGGTGGAAGTTAATATAGTTATCTGTAATTGAATGCGCTGTAGTCTGTTAGAGTTACTTTGGTAATTAGTGTTATACCTTAATTCAGAGGATGAACGTTTAATTTTTATTTTCAATTTTTCAAACATTTGAACTGAAAAAAAACCCCGTCGCTTAACATTTTCTTCAACACGGTAACGTAAATTATGCATGTACACATGAACATGTATTAAAAATGCTTCCGTTTTCATGATTTTGCAAAATTACAAAAGCCATTCCATATACATGGAAGACATTGAAATGGTACTGGGAACAAAAGATGCCACATGTCAACAACTAATGTGATTATGCTTTCCCGAATCTAAATTAGTCAGGTATACAATGTAGCTTGAATTCAGTCTAAAAGGAGAACCTTGCTTATATGCATACGCGTACATGGAACTTGCACATATAGATACGTATTACAGATAGACCAGGTTTCATGATTTCAATGCATTATTACATAGCAGCGTTGGTGGATATGTACGTAACCGAGGATAAAGCTTTCCTATGCATTATCTACCTAATATTTTAATTTTAGAAGTAACATGCTTTCTGATTGGATTTTTTCCATCTACCTAATTCTGTAATGTGACTCTGTCATCATTAAAATATTTAAATGATTTAGTTGTAGGATTGTCACACTGAAATTGAATTATAAAGCATGACTATGTTGCCTAAACATACCTATTGTGCATAAGTTGCCAAGACTTGTGTATGTATTATCAACCAAGCATCATTTCATTGTACGTAGGTTTCCTGGACTTGTCAATGCATTGTCTACCATGTATATACTCATGCCTCTGCCAAGACCAACTTATAATTATGAATAACCAGAGGATTTAGCATGCAAGTCCAAAGAAGTTGCCTAATTAATAAGGTAAATTTCAGACTTATTTATTTTTAGAATAATTTTGACTCATACAGATCAATTACACTTTTCAATTACTAGAAATTGAAAGTATTTTACTACAAGAATTCAATCATGGTTTGACTTATACGTTGGCACATTTCTAAACAAGTCAGTAGCAACTGGGTTTCACACAGGCCTAGAATTGTTTGTCTACATAGTTTGTACGGACCGAAACTAATATGACAATTTTAGAGAAGAATAACATTGTTTTTTCAGCGTTTTTTGACATCAAACAATCTTTAGATGCGGTGTCACATGCTGGTTCGATTCGTTAACTATAGGTCTCACTAACCACTTCTAACATTTCCATTACTTTACATGTTAAAAAAGTAATTTTCAAAGTCTCACTGTGAATTCCCAGGACAAAGGACATCTTAAAGTTGCATACCGTTGCGAAGCTTGGAAAAAAAGGCTCCCAAAATCATTATGCTAATGGTACGATGATAGTAGAAATTCTTCACATAATTTACTTGAATAAGTAATACTGAAAATCCACATTTTTACCTGTTCTGCTAACTGACAGCATGGAGGCAAATTACTCACACATGTAAACAATATTCATACACTTTTGTAGTTAATTACATATATGATTTTAAAGTACACATTCTCAGCTTCATTTTGACTACTTTCAATCATAATACACACACATAATGCACTTACAATGCATACGTCTTGGTTCAGTGTGTTTTTGGTACTACATAGGGGGGTGGCCATTTGACCCGGAAGTGGTTAGTGAGACCATATGATTTTTTTCATAGGTTCAATGTTAAGCATTATTGACGTAAGCTAAAAAAACATGAGCAGTGCGGTTATGATGAATAGTAAACGGTCTCGATGCTTTTCAATCAATTGATGTATGCGGCAAGAGGAGGCTTATTTTCTTTCCTGTACAAACTATACATTGATAACTTTTGTACAGCTTAGAATGTTCGTCTTATTCAGTTTTACTGAACGGAACTGCATGCGGAAACCCATTTTTCGCCGACGATATTGCTTTGGAATCTGGTCGGTTTACAAGATTACTTGAACATTTGTTACAAATACTCAGAGTTGGAAATTTGAATTTAGTGCCGAAAAACCCGCTATTCCGATATTTAGACGAAACAAGCAAATCTCGCGGTTTCCTGAAACAAGCAAATCTCGCGGTTTCCTGAAACAAGCAAATCTCGCGGTTTCCTGAAACAAGCAAATCTCGCGGTTTCCTTTTCGTTGGATTTTTGGCGAAATAAACATTAAAACAACTGAAACAGTTCTATATGGATGTGGGCTATGGCATGTCAATGCGTGACATTCAGCCATTGAGAACATTTGTAACGCATCCAGGGTGTGCGGAATTGTACAAGATTAATAATGGTAGATATCATGTAAGGCTAACACGATATTTTGAATGAAATAGACATAAGAAAGCTTCAGTTCTTCCAAAAACTAACAATACTTCGAACAGAACAGAGACCGTCACAAAATGTATCTTCCTGTACTGGCTTTGAAATTATATGGGAAGTAAAGAACATACTTCGTTTGGTTTTATCCCTGACTCCTTTCCACTCTTCCAGAAATGTGATCGCATGAACTACATGTGCATCGAAAAAAATTGCATTAGTGAAAAGACTTTCCAAGTAAGAGCCGATGGAAACGAGTAGTGGAGCAGCATGTAATGATGTATGCGAACAAGCAGAAACCGTAGACAGTGATATTGACTTTTCACGTTTTAGGAACATAGCGGTGAACAACAGTCAATTCATTCCTGAATCAATGACAGAACTGAACAATGCATTTTACCGTACAAAAACTGCAACAAGTGAACCTCCATCTGACACTTGAACATGTACGAAACAGACATCATTGAACATTTCGTTTTATTTTGCCGTAGTACTTCCACTGGCCGCGATGTGTTGTGGACTGACATTTTGAACGCTTTTTGGAATGCCCATTTTTCTGTACCTTGATGAACTATACTGCAACAGACCCAAAATCTTATAATATACGTTACTTGGAAAAACCACAGACGTCGAAACCATAGTTGATAATGAACATTCATAGTTTATGGGCCAGGATAAACCACCAAGAGGAATTTTTGTAGACCCGAAACAAGACGAAAACAAGAAAGTGAAATTATGTCCTTTACTGCTTCGTTTAAATTGTTGGATATTCCAGTAGACTGTAGTAGGAAAAAGTTTCATTAAAGCATATTGTCATTGTTAGGAGTAATCAAAGGAACCAAGATTCTAGACACTAATTTATTTTAATCTTAATAATTTGAAATTGAAACTTATACAAAATAGTCTAGCAAAATTACAATTTAATTAAATTCAACATGCACGTTTAAGTCAGCATTTCAATTACGTTTTACAATCTGATAAATAGAATTGATCTATTGTGTTACGGTAAAATGCACTTAATGTCCACATATTTCGAGTTTGTATTTAATGATGCTCTAATAAACTTATTCAACAATTAGTATTGCCCAACCTTGTTTCCTAGTCTTGATGTACTGGTTATTTATTTTGTGCTTTCAGTTTATTTACAATCGCAGGGAAATGTCGTTTGACATAAAAATATATTCTTACGACTTCTAGGCTCCAATTGTAATATCATTAATTAGAGGCAATGACAATGTATAACGATATGACAATATTCTTTCAGCCTGTTTTGAATTTGTTAAAAAAACAAATTACTTTTGTAAAATGGTTTCCTTAAAATGAACACCATTTAAATAATGGAATAAATGAAAGATATAACCTTCTATAAGACATACGTTATGGTGTATCCATCAGCACCATGAAAACTAATTTATTCAACGGGTCATAGTTTTCCTTTCCTCGTTTGTCTACCCCGGACTTGACTTTTTATGAGCAACTCGGCGGGTGTTTCTAGAAAAGCAGAGGACGCTTTCCCTACCGGTGCACCTGGTCCATGCTCCCAGTTTTTAGTGGAGTCCGAGTTGCTCATTTACTTTTGTTACTTTGTATGATTTTAGTTACTTTATGTTCTTTGTTGTGTATGTCTGTTTTCCATGTCTGGTCTTCGAAACCCGACAGGATAGTCAAGAACGTTAAAAACCCTCTTAGTCAGTCTATTTGAGGTTAACATAATCATTCACGAAAGAAAGCCGTTTTTAGATGCTTCAGTATCATTTATAGACATAAAATTATTTTTTTTAGTTTAATAGATGGATACGAAACAAAATTTCATTTGTTATTTGAATTTGACATTCGTTTCACGACTTTCCCAAATATTCAGTATCCATTGCAGATGTTTTAATAGAAACCTGGTGACTATCAAGCATGTTTACTCAATTATTTACTTCGAAATCTTTTAACCATCGACAAAATTCGAGTTCGAGGAATTAGTTTTGAAAATTCATATTATTTTTATTGCCCATATCATGAGGAATTCCATTTAAATAAAAATATAAAGTATTTATTTGTAAATTCTAAAGTTGTATTTGATATCATATATATAAACAAAATACTATACAAACCCTTAATCAGGAAGTTGGTTTACATTGCCGTTTTTTATTTATGAGACTCACCGGGATCCAGCACTGAACATGGTGTTTGTTCCCCTAGTTACTCCTCTGAAAACGCTGAATGGAATTTGATGAAACTTTTTCACGATTTTTTCATCACACGATGTCCTTGTGCTCTCCTAATAAACTTTGCTCTCAATTTTTGTAGTTTTTATATATTAACTTATACGACATAATATATTTTTTCAAACGCGTACCCTGTCCTTTAGACTATCATAATAAATTTAGTATCTGAATTACAAGTTATATCTCAATTAAAGCACTTAAGAAGTACTTTTATGTCTAAAAATCAGGCAAAATGTATATTAGGAAAAAAACAGAGATTTTATTACATTAACTATTTATACCCGATAACATCCAGAAATAACCATCAAAGTGTTTGTAAAATTTGCCTTTATAAGATATTGATAGGTCTAATTTAGTTGAAATACACTAAACAACATTTTCCCGCCCTTTTTCCTGATAAGCAGTAAAAAAAATATCTACGTCACAGATGCTTCAGGATAAATTTAATTGTCTAATTACCTATCTTCTAGATGCATTGAATGTATTTGAGACAAAAAAAAAAGACCAAATTGAGAAATATGATGTGCCACCAATTGCCTCATTCTCACACAGAATAGCACTTGGGTAGCAGTCCGCCTTAGATCTGATTACCATATCAACCAAATTTCTTAATTTTTGACATTTTGAAATATACGAAAATAGGCTATGTTTTACCATCAGTAGAAAGAAGATATTATCCAAATGTATGCATTGATGTGTGGCTAGACCTCCTCACTGAAACATGTCAAAAATAAAAATATGTAACCTATCTTTGTTTTTTGCTCATCTGGACCCGAAATCACCACCCGTAAAGACTTTTCTTCTACTTAATACTTTTCATACTAACATTGTCCAGACCATAACTTTTTTTTTGTTTTTTGACATAGACTTCTAATATTTGGTATGTTGATACATCCTCTGAGGGCAGAGTGTTGCGTACCAGATTTGGTGACCTTTGCTCTTGACCTTTAACCTCAAAGTCAAATAACATAAAGATTTTGGCAAAATACCATACAAAATTTTGTCTATGCAATATTTTTTTTGTCTTTTGACCTAGACTTCTAATGTTTGGTATGTTGGTATATCCTCTCAGGACAGAGTGTTGCATGCCAGAGAAGGTGACCTTTGACCTTGATCTTTAATCTCAAGGTCAAATCACATGCAAATTTTGGCATGATACAATACATAATTTTGTCTGTGCCACTACTTTTTGGTCTTTTTACTTTGATATCTGATCTTCGGCATTTAAGTACAACACACCAAAGCAGAGAGTAATGATTTAGGTAGATGAACTTTGACCTAGACATCTGATCTCGAGGTCAAATAGCATAAAAATTTTGGCAAAATAACATACAAAAAAGTCATGGCCATGACATTTTTTGTCTTTTTATCCAGATATCTGATATTTAATATGTAGTTAAAGCAAATTAAGGTAGAGTGTAATGTTCTAGAGAGGATGACCTTTGACTTTGACCTTTGACTAAAAGGTCAAATGACATACCAAAGTTTGGCCAAATACCATACAAAATTTTGTCTCTGGGCCATAATTTTTACATTTTACTTAGATATCTGATATTAGGTATAGGCCTATATTTCATGAAGTCGAGGCGTCACGTACTAGAGTGGTTGACATTTGATCTTGACCTTTGACATCATAACATCATGACAAATAACATACCAAATTTTGACTTAGTGTTAATCAGGAAGGACTTTAATTTCTGTATATTGAGAGAATTCAATTAGACCCCAGAATAATATTTCTTGTTTTGTTGATCTTCTCTTGACATGATATCCCATTTCCATTTTTTGAGCTCATGTTTTACTGAAATGCACATCTCCTTATCAAAATGTCCCAGGATTACATTCTTTTGATTTCAGCTTGAATCTTGGTTCCCTTGATCAATCTTTAAATATGAACATGTAGATTCTTTTTTATAGAACATTTCAAAATGTTTTATAATTTTATAAACATAATGTCACAATACTGTGACTTACTCAACATGGAATTTCGTGGCAGATATTTAGATAAGAACAATTGGAAAATCAACATTTATAAATATACCATAGGAATATTATAAATGGATAACTAGAGGCTAAAAAGAGCCTGAATAGCTCACCCTGGTTAACCATTTGCTTATTAGAAAAAAAAACATGAGAATAAAACAGGCTAAGTTAAAATTAACTGAATAGTCAAATGCAGGAAAAGATCTTAATAGCATTTTATGACCTGAACCAGAATTTTGCTGAAGGCAACAGTTTTTGAATTATTTTAAAAAAAACTATCTCCCGACCCGTATGTTCCGTTTTTTGTATAGGCAGCGATATATATTCATGGATTAAAAATCACAAGTCATTTCCATCACAAATACACCAAAGAACTAATATGGGGTAGGCATTGCCTAAATCAGCAAGCACCATGTAAAAATAATAAAAGACATTACAAAGCGGGGGGAGGGGGGGTCGACCCAGATGAAAATGTTTGCTTCGCAAGTGCAATATTTTTATTTATATTTAAGCAGCAAGCAAAATCAATATTTCTATTTGAAAAGCTGCCTTGTTAATTAATGTTTTTTTTAATTAATGAATAACTTGAAAATATTTTCCCCCAAAATTCCAACCCTATACTCCTCTTTCTCCTTGCTCTCAAAATGGTCAATAACTTTATAGCACTTAGCAATACTTTACATTTTTTATCTCTTAATGGCATCTCTAGCATCATCCATCAATCTGTACAGATAGCGGAAATATTACAGTTGTCCACGGATGGTGGGCATATTTTACACATATCACGTGACGTTACCAAAATTCAGGCGACAACTGCAAATTCAAAACAAGAAAATTATTGCCTTTCCTATCTTATATTTTTTCCGAGGCGGGTTAGGTGCTTGACAACAGCAACAGTGGAACAGCCACTAGTACTGCTATGACGGATGAAGTATGAACTAAAAGATGAAATAAATACTGCCTATATTTCTGTCGTGATCAATACAATACATGTAAAGTTTTAACAAAAAGAAAAAAAAGTAATCCGGCATAATATCAGTAACCACACAACAATATAATTTTCATGAACGTAAGGAAAGGAACAGTGATCTCATTCGGCGGAATAGCAAACAAGAAGAAGTGAAATCATTACGGAGAGAAAAGGAGGTAATCAAAGCCATTTCAATTATACATAGACAACATTCTCAAAGAAGGATCCAGTGATGGATTAGGTATAGGTTTACTATACCCCTTTATGTTCGACATTTGATTCAATAGAAAAAAAAACTCAAAATTACCGGGTTGCCTATGGCCAGTGGGTACCCTTTTAAGACTTTATGAATCCACCATTGCAATAAATAAAAACTGATCATCTTGCAATATCTAGTAGAGGTTCCTGGCCAAATTGTTCAAGGGGATGGACTGTAAGGCCTTATGTTTTATTGCATTTTTTTAATCTACGTGTTTACAGCTGTAGCATACAAACTAAATCAAAGCCATGACTCTGTTATTTTATCCAAAGAAAACAAATGACTTTTTTCTATTCCCCTACGAATCAGTGTACTGTGTTAGATTTGCTTGGATTTCAAATTGATATGGTGGTTAAAAACTGTTATAAATTAAATTGAAGGATTGTATTGGTCATTCTCTCAATTTCCAAAATGGCAAAATGAGCAAAGGACGGCTCGTTTAAAAACCTAATAATAATATACACGTATCTGACTGAGCGTGGTATAAATTGACTGGCACGATTTTGCGTTGTGTTGACAACTTATAATTAAATAAAACCGTTCTCCGAAATATCCGAAGCATCAATATGCACATTAGGAAAAAAAAATCATCCGCCATTTATGAGAATTTTGGAATGAAATAGGCAAATTACCATAAAAATCTATCCAACAATATCACTCCATCGGCGAGTCTGTACATTTGACTTGGACGCCAAGACAAAAAAAGTTTTTACCTAGTAATCGCTGAATGATTCTAAAAATAACTCAGAAGAAATATGCGTGTAGTTGGATACAACTATCAATCTTTTTCCAGAAAATGTAAATAAGCAAAATCGTGGGAAATATTTTGGCTCAGGTAACCGTCTATGATTATTTAGACAGTCAGTATATCCGTTGGAGAAATTCGACTAACGTCCCACCCTCCAACAAATGTACTGGCTGTGTCTAAATAATCAAATACGTAAAAGTTTCAAAATATCTCAGTTTTACAGGAACTAGAGGAGACATTGAGACGGAAAGAGACACAGAAAGATGTTTTCATTGTAAGTAGTAAAAAATAATAACACAATTTACTAGATAAAGGTAATGGGACAACTTGTATAATAAACTTATATTCATATTATAAATTTCTGAGTACAAATGTAATTCCTCTACATAAAGTAACTGTAAAAAATTAACTGGCGCTTATTGTTGCTAGCTATTAAAATATTTACCGATTTATGTATTGTTCATTCTTTTGAATCTTGGTTCCCTTTATTTCTTTTAGTACATGAACTAAACTATGCACATATGTTACTTTTTCAATCCCCCATTGCACAAAGTATATCTCTGCATCTTCATATTCATATACATATTTAAATATAAACATTATACATTGTATATAAAATTGGAGATGTGATTTTTTTGCAAACAACAGTTAAAAGATGTAGAATATGTAGACATATGTATTTGATTTTAGGAAGCAGATTATACTACTGAGAGCATAGCAAAACGTGCTAAAAGGAAAGATTATTCAGAGGTATGTGTATTATATACTGCAGCAATATATAATGCTATAAAATGTTAAAAAAGTCAGAATCATTTTTTTAGCAAGTAGTTATGTTTACATCTTATGTTTTGTCAAACCAATGAACATCAGCGGCTCAATCAGTAATTTGAACAGAGACACATCTTGTATTGTAGATGGTATAAATAGACTTAAAATGTCATGAGTAGAAAGGAAAGAAATCATTACTTCAAGAAAAGCAAGAAGTATTTGACTTTCATCTATTCAATGACTAAGTACAGTTAGAAGTCCTTTATCTTACCAGTATCTTGAACCATTTAGAATTTAAATATATGAAAGAAATCACGCGATATAACAATCCTTATGCATGTTATGACAGCCAAGTATTTATCATGTATTTGGTGTTTCACATATTTATAAATATTCAAAAGACAGGCTTACCATGTAAAACATGACGTGTATCCTGAGCAGGAACCATTAAATCATTAGAGAGTTTTACTAAATGATACGAATAAAATTGAATTATGTTCAATTTCTGTTTTACAGAGATAGACAATATAATAAACGAAAGATTGACCACGAACAAAAAGATGAATCAGTAAGTATTATTATTACTTCTTATAGAAGATAAACGGTCACAGGTTATCTAAAAACTGGGAATTTGATAAGGGAACAATAATATAAAGCAGGGACGGTCTTAGAATACTGAATTGATAGATATGTGTCACATAGTAACATTTTGTCAGCTAAACCTTACTCTCTACAGACATGAACCAATGTTATTGAAATATATAAGAGCATTTTAGTGCATATTTATTTTAACAGTGTGTTTATGTTGAAAGAAAATCAGCTCGGAAAACAACACTTCACAATACAGTGAAACTTGTCTCAGCCGTATACGTTCTTCTTAAGTATTGTTCTGTATAAAATATGGGTTTTTTCATCATATCTCAAGATAATCAATGAAAGTGTTAAATTGCATTTGTTACACGTAAAAACAACTCTTCCTGTGTTCATTTCCTTGGATCTGCTAAATGTTAATGTTTCGTGAAATATTTTTTGACTGTTTTAGTGTAAAAGAATTTGCAAGATGGGAAAATTTCCCGTGACCAGTCTGTTCTATGAAGCCTTCTGAAGGATTTCGAATAAAAATATAATTTGGGAGTTGGAAATACACTGATATCTGTTTTTAAGGCAAAGGTCTTACTAGGTAAGTCACAAAATGGGTGAAGATACACAGATTTCACTGTATTTTCTATCGTTTTTACACACATAACACTTTTGACCTAACTGTTTACCTTAACAATACTCTAATATGTTTGCATAGGAAGACGATACAAGCTTACCCTTTTCGACTGGTGAAAAAAAAGGAAAAATAGTGGAGGTAAGTTAGACTTTTTTAAGTTTGAACAAACCTTTAAGCTGACGTTAAGTGCTTAGCTATTATTTGTTGGTTCCACAATATGATTTTAGGCTATGCCTATGGTGGATAGAGCTCATCCTTTGCTTACGTTACATCGCCATGTTGGTATAGACGAAGTCTCATTCGGTGTAGAGAATGTGTGAGACTCTTCTTGGAAAGCTTTGATAGATTTTTTCACAACCAATAATTTCTAAATAATTACCAAGTACATAAATAGACATGTAATCGTATCCAGCGACGTGTTTGAAGGCAAAACAGCATCTCCGGGCTTGCGCAATCGCCTACCTCCGCGTCGATAAATTTCGACTTCGACAGAATACTTTCTAGCCATTCATAGTTCTTATCTAAAATTCAACATATATAGGACGTCGCTGACGTCATGTCAATACTACATGCCTGTCAAAATTTGGCATTTGGCATATTACAAGTACGTCTGTTAAACTAAACAATGATGCAACACACGTATAATATGATATATATACTTGTGTATCAACAGTTACTGGTAAGTTTCAAATATTTGCAGGAGAAATTTGAAGTTGGAGAAGTAGTTGAAAGTTATTATGAAGAAACAGGCACTTGGTATCGGGCGAAAATTTTCTTTGTCCAAAAGGTAAGCAAATAGTGAGAAAAATGAAAAATTACATTGACTTACTTATACATATGTTAATTAACATTTTAAATCGTTCTCATACATATAAGGTTATAGATTTATAGTGTACAAATATATATTTAGGACACTCTAAGTTGTGGTTTACTATCATAATATCACCAACTTTTCCAATGTTTAACGGTGTATACCATTTTCAGTCCGAAGGCAAATTACACTTGATAACTTGCAACCGAAATATTAGTATTTAAAATAATATTTCCAAGCAATAACACGGGAAATTTAAGTTACATATAAATAGTCTATTTATGCTAAATTTTCCAAAGTAGCAATATATACAGTTTACTCGCGGCGCAAGCATCACTATAGCGAGGGTATTGCATGAGTAGATAACCGACGCCATAAAACCTATTATTTTTAATTCATTTCAAATTAATAGCGAGCACTGCAGAGGGCTCTACGACATAATTCACTTGCAAGTCACAAGTAACTGAAATGTCGCATTGAGAATAAAAAAATAACAATTAGTGTCCTAAATAATTAATTTAAAAACATGACAGGCGTCTTTGACGTAAAAAAAAATATATAGCGAAGGAGGATTGGAGCACGTAAATAGTAAAAGCCTAGAACAAATGCATTTACGCTTCAAACAACACATACATATTTTAATATGTTTTTTTTATTGCATGAATCTATTTGTATGATACATCTATTTTCAAACATAGATTACTTGCATATGATATCAACGATTTCTACTGAAACATTTTCTGTTCTGCATGTTCCCTTTTCGGAGAAAACTTACTAATACACGTCAAAAAGAAATGCTGTGCTCGCTTTTAGGCAATGCATACTTCATATTTATAAGGCCTTGAATGCGATTGATAAAAGTCTTCTGAACGCTACTACATGGTCAGGTGGTCTGCATAGAATTTGGTGTAGTACATGAATATTTTTTGTTATTGTAGGTTATCTGGTACAATATACATCGGACAGAGTGAAGAAGTTCCGTCTAAAAAAATATGTACAGTCTATGACGAAATAAAGACTATTTAATGTAGATCATAAACAGTATGTTGTGTCTATATTTTGTCACTTTTTCAAATAGAAAACAATTGATTTCTTGAATTAAAAAAAATATCTTACTTAATGTTGAGATCATTGAGTCTAAAATATTTCAGATCGATTACGTAGGGAATTCTTTTTTTTAGTACAATAAAAAGCTAGTCTGTGGCGTTTCGTTCAAATTTGTATCCTTTTATGACGCTCTTTTAAAAATTATTCGAGATCGACATAATTTTTTTCTCGTGTTATTTTTTAATCAAAAACGTAGGATTACATTTCTATCAAGCATTTTCTAGATAATAATTACTCTTCAAAATAAATAATTGTAATTTATCCATATGTATTTTATGAATAAGTGAATAAAAAAATGATTTGAATACCCAATTTATATATCATATCAAGAGCATTGAGCAAATTGAGAGTTCATACTTGTACTTGTTTTTGTGAACTTGCAAAAGCGGCGTAAAAATGTTCAACGAAATACATTTGTTGTAAGTATAATCAACTTAATTGTGTTATATCTAAATATTTTCGCCATGTGGACTTTCTCGTTCATTTATGTAAGTATAAATTTTAAAATATAGTAATTTTCCTGTACATATATGTATGATTATGTATATGTACTATATTATTTCCTTGAAGTTATGATACTTTGCAAGACCACATTTTCGTATTTGTATGAACCAAGTAATTCATGTTTTGTGGAAGATTTCAATACTGTTATATTGGGGGAAAAAACCCAAATTCTTGGCAGATGAAATGTTGCTTTATACTTTTCTTATTGGTAAAATTCGGGTTCGGACTATGTTCGGAACATTTTCTTCACGAAGTTCACTTTTCGATAATTAAAAAAACAACATAAAATAACTTGCTACATCAACAAGCTTGTTTCAAACTTCATGCGTTGGGTACGCAAATATTGGTTCAACCGTCATACTCTGCAGACAAGCAAGTTATCCAAATAGAAACAGAGTGTTAAATGCCTTGGCTTAACATATATTTGTTATATGAACACGTTTACATAATTCTTCGAAATTCACATTTGCTATGGGAAAAAATTCATATATTCATTAATAAATATTTGGAAAGGGGTTTCTTTGACAACAGTGACTTAACAAATGTTTGGTAAGAAGGTTCCAATCCAACATCAGCATCGACAAATATTTGGCAAATAGTTTCTAAGCAAGATCGTGAACACTTTTGTTTGTTTGTTTGTTGGGGTTTAACGTCCGAGCATCAATATTTCAGCTATATTCAGACAATGAACATGAACACGAACTTGATAAATATTTGTTAAGGAATTTCTTCGCCAATATCGTCTAACATATACATGTTGACGCAAATTTTTCACCCATTTGTTATTAACAAACGTTAGTTTAAAATTTGCTACTGTATGGCTCACTAACAAATATTAAGAGCACCATTGGAATAAAAAAATGATGATACATCAATTGTTTTATTACTTGTTAAGAGTAAGTTGTTCACTTATCATTGTTTCAACAAAGCATTCAACTTTTGTGAAACAAATTAATCAAAATATGTTTCTATAAGGTATATACTTGCTTGATAGGAGTTTAACAAACATTTGTTAAAATGCAAATAATTATTTCAATCATGTTACTTGTATGTATATCATTATTTGTTCTTTAGGGATTATATTGGTATTAAAACACACATTTTCTTAATACTGAATTATGGAGAATTGTAATGGTTTATGGAATATGTATTAATGAAATAAATGCTATAAATCACAGCTTAATTCTTTATTCTATACCACTGTTTCTACAAATTTTGGTCACAAAAATGTGTATTTGAGCACATGGAAATTCTCAAATGCAATCGGAAGCTGTTGGAGATACACGTACGTATACTGTATACATCCACGTGTTTCCCAAAGTTTTTTGTAAACATAACACTCACGTCTTTAAATAAGTAGAACAAAATAGAAAAGACTTGAAAACTATCAGAAAAGAAGTTTTTTTTACTGAAACGTAATCTTAACATATATTTTTTTTGTTTGATTGAAGGAAATGATGAATTTTCTCCGTAAGGACAGTCACTTTCTGTTACTTCCGAGACATGACTGTTTTTTTCGTTTGTATATTGGGGAACCATAAGGGAAATTTAGAAAGTACACGTAATAACGGTAGAGTTCACACCGCTTCGGGGCGATCGCTAATATGCTTCATTTTCATTAAATGATCTTAAATCGTTTTAGAGAAGATTTTCAAAGTTGTACATGTACATGTGAAAATAAAAAAAAAAAAGAATTGATTCTTTAACCGTACATCCTACATTAATATACGAATAGTTTCGAAAATTTCGGAATTGGTCTGTCTTATAATGCTGAAAGATTAATGAAGGAAACCAAGGTTATAGCGGTAATCAAAAGAATGTAATCCAGGGACAAAAACCCGACATGGAAAACAGACATACACAACAAAGAACATAAAGTAACTAAAATCATACATACAAAGTAACAAAATCAAATGAGCAACTCGGATTCCACTAAAAACTGGGAGCATGGACCAGGTGCACCGGTAGGGTAAGCTTCCTCTGAACAATATAACCCCTACATATTTTAAGTTATTTGCAAAAACTTCCGTCTGACTCCTGTATTCTATTTTTAGTAACGGCGGCCATGTTTTTTACGGATTAAAAGTACCAACAGTCATATTGTGTGTGATATCCTAAGGGATAAATACGCCAACTTTCATTGAATTATGTACCATGGTTTTAGGGAAGATTTACGAAGTTGCTCATGCAAAAACTAGCAAAACTGCTTCAGGGGCTGTAGCTCCTGAATCAAATGATAAATTGTTTTGAATTCCGGCATAGGTCTGTCTCATGAGGATAAACGATGTTACTCTGCAAAAATTTTGCTAAGGGCAACAACCTTTGAGTTGTTTGCAAAAAAAATCTTCTGACCCCTATGTTCTATTTTTAGTAACAGAGGTTATGTTTTTTTTTCAACTGTCATTTTGTGTGGAATACCCTACGAAATGATTATGCAAACTCTAATTGAACACACCACAATGGTTTTTGAGAAGAATATTTTCAAAGTTTTACATAAGAAGAATGCCAAAAAAAGAAAACTGTTTTAGGGGTTATAACTCCATTGGGTGTAAATACCGTTTTCAGAATTTCGGCATAGGTCTGTTTCTTGATGCTGAACAATATTATACCCAAACAGAGTTTCGCTAAAGGTTTTTGAGTTATTTGCAAAAAGAAAATGCCTTTAGACCAGAGTTAAAAATAGTAGCCTGCCCACCAGTCCGAGACAGGCTATTTTTTTGGCCGGTCTGGTTAATTTTAGCAAAAATCTATATAGTCATATAGTAATTATATTGAAAAATTGTATTCAGGACTGGTTAGAATTTGAGTGAGTTTCCTATCGTACTTTAGACGCCTATGTTTTATTTTTAGTAATGATGCCTACGTTTTTTCACGGATCCCAACAGTCATTTTGTGGACAATTCTCTAGAGGTGAAGATTTACGAAAATTTGTCGACGATGACGGATGCCAAGTGATGGCATAAGTTTACTTGGCTTTTGGCCAGATGAGCTAAAAAAATGTTTGTTTACTGGCCTGTTACCCTTCATCTATTACTTGTAGCTATCTAAAAATGATGAGTGCATCAAACATGGGTAACCTATAATTATACATTTAATTTTGTCTTGACATTTAAGAATCAATTGTATAATTAGAAAATGCGAACTACTTTTATACAATATAGTCAACAAGTTTCTACTTATTATTGCCCATACATGAGATCAGAAGTAAACTTTAACTTACCGATACTGCCGTTCATTTGGATGATGATTTGCTATCCTTAATGCATCAGTGTATAACTTCAGTTATATGATCCTGCCTTTTATATTGATTGAGGTACATGTATGATACCAGAAGTACTAAATCATGATGAAATTTTGTAACGGTGAAAATACTTCGTAAACGTTTATAGAAGTATTTGAAATCGGTACCCCTTGGTGCTAAAGCTTTTCTGTGAGGAATCTGTCGTGTTAAAAAAAATCTGACACTTTATTACAAATACGAGCTACACAGAACAGTTGTAAATGTTAACACCATAAGAGGGTGCTATGGGAAGATCAGTAGAAATGGAAAATAAACAATAGGAAAATCGATATTGTCTCGTCTTTTTGTATATATGAGACCTTAGGATAATACTGGTACCCTAATCCCATTGAAATATATTTGAATGGCATTCAAAAACCATTCGTTGTGTGATCATTTATTTCCCATTTAAGGAAACTAGCACAAGAACTGGCTTGAATTGTGTATACATTTACATGCCGTTTATATGATAAACACACTATAAAGAATTAGGTCATTGTGACCTACATTTTCCGCTTTAGCAACTCTGTTAAGATATGTTGATTTGGGCATAACTCTTAGGTATCAAAAATGAATTACAATTGATACCCGGTCAGTCAATAGATCTTAGGAATCACAACCAGGTTCACTATGAGATTGACTATCTTCGGATTCGGAGGTTGATGAAGAAGTGTTGGAAAATCTACGTGTATGTTTATGTCTGTGTTCCAACCTAGTTGAATAGGTAAACATATATATAGAGGAATATGTCAAAGAAAACAAAAATCTAATTTTTTGGTAACAACATCATGATTCAGTACTTTTGGTATTATACCTCATTAAATATAAACGGTAGGGTCATATAACTGAAGCATCAAGGATCATCAATTAGCTTTCAGACAAAAGTGAACTATCTGCAACCTATATTTTACACTTCATTGACTATGATAAGGTTTACTTCTGATCACATGTATGGGCAATAAATAAGTAGAATGATCGTGTAACTTTGTATACTATCTTGTATAGTTCATATTTTCTATATTACCATTGATTCTAATGTGCCACTACGAGATGAAATATGTAATTGTAGATTTCTCCTAGAATATTGGTTCCCTTGATTACTCTTTCCTATGATTGGTTTATTCATAGTTTCTGAAATGCTGCACACCAAAATACAATACCCCATGCATCCCATGTTGGATACGCAAGTGAATTTTTTCGTAGGAGAAATGCATGTAGAAGGACCTAGATAAGAGTAATCAAGGAAACCAAGGTTACAGCGGTAATCAAAAGAATGTAATCCAGGGACAAAGAACAGACATGGAAAACAGACATACACAACAAAGAACACAAAGTAACAGAAAAAAAAAGGAATCAGGCATTAGAAAATATGGCAACAAAATAAAATTTTAAAAAGATTTTTGAAAATGATTTTTAAGACATTAGAAAAGATAGTGACAAAATAAAATAAAAAAAACTTTTGGAAATGATTTTTTCAGGCATTAGAGAAGATTGCAACAAAATAAAATTTAAAGTTTTTTGAAAATTATTTTTTTTTCAGACATTACAAAAAATTGTGACAAAATAAAATTCAAAAAATATTTTAGAAAACAGTAACAATAACAACAGATGACTACAACAGACACAAAGTGATGGCAATAGCTCACACTGACCTTCGTCCCAGGTGAGCTTAAACTATACGACAAGAAAACAAACCTTTATCTTCTGGTAGTTTCAAACTCCAGACTTTAATTTCTTTAAATTTTAATTAATCTAAAGTAAAATTCATCGGAGTGGAACGAAACGTAATCTTGACTTGTAACTTGTCATGGTGAACTTCATGTCGATATCTGCAACTGCCTCAAAAAAGTCCGAAAAACTGAAGATGGACTAATGGACAGACGGACGGGTCAAAAATATTATACCCTGCACAACTTCGTTGTGTGGGTTATAATTACTGAAACTCATCAGATTTCGTCTCCTTTAAATTTAGAGAACACATGGTCTATAACAGAATGATGTATAAATGATTATTTCATGTATTAACCCTGCTACTTGTGGTTAAGCAAAATCAGGTGATAAAGGACATACTACGATGTGAAATATTGCATGAAATGAGTCATTAACTTAAGCCAAAATATTGCATGTCATTTAACCATAAGGTCAAAGGTCAAGTTCAAAAGTCACACACCTTGGTACAAGACGCTCCGCCTTAGCGTGAAATAGCCACATACCTAATGTCAGATATCGATGTAAAAAGACAAAAAAGTGATGGCGAAGACAATACTTTGTGTGGTATTTAGCCAAAATCTGTATGTTGTTTGACATTGAGGTTACAGGTTGAGGTCAAATGTCACCTATTCTGGTACATGACTATCTACCCTGAGAGGATACCAGCATACCAAATATTAGAAGTCTAGGACAAAAGACAAAAAATTAGGGTCTGGATAAATTTTGTATGGAACGCATCAAAATTTGGTATATTATTTGACCATGAGGTCGAAGGTCAAGTTCAAATGTCAACAACCCTAGTAAGTGACGCCTTGACTTGAGGAAATATAACCTCATACCAAATATCAGGTGTCTAAGTAAAAAGACAAACAAATTATGGCTCAGACAAAATTTTGTATTGTATTTGGCCAAAAGTTTGTCATTTGACCTTGGAATCAAAGGTCAAGGTAAAAAAATCATCCTATCTAGAACATTATACTCTACTTAAATGTGATTTACTTACATACCAAATATCAGGTATGTGGGTAAAAAGACGAAAAAACATTATGGCCGAGACAAAGGTTTGCATGATATTTTGCCAAAATGTTTATGTTATTTGACTTGGGGTCAGAGATCAAGGTCAATGGTCATCTACATAAAACATTACTCTCTGCCTTGGTACGATATACTTAAATGCCAAAGATCAGATATCAGAGTAAAAAGACCCAAAAGTAATGGCACAGACAAAATTATGTATCGTATTATGCCAAAATTTGTATGTGATTAAAGGTCAGGGTCAAATGTCACCATCTCTGGTACGCAACACTCTGCCATGAGAAGATGTACAAACATACCAAATATTAGAAGTCTAGGTCAAAAGACAAAAAGTTTGGACAATGTTAGTATGAAAAGCATTAAGAAGAAGAAATGTCGTTATGGTCAGTGATTTCGGGTCCACATGAGCAAAAAACAAAGATAGGTTACATATTTTTATTTTTGATATGTTTCATTGGGGAGGTCTAGTCACAGATCAATTCATACATTTGGATAATATCATCTTTCTAGTGATGGTAAAACATAGCCTATTTTCGTATATTTCAAAATGTCAAAAATTAAGAATTTTGGTTGTATGGTAACAAGATCTAAACCAATCAGATTGCTTTGTACTTTATTGTAAATTGTTTTCCTCAAGTCACACTTCAAATGTCTACCATTAGATATATAAAATTACATTCAAATTGTGATGTTTTGTGATAATTAGGCCATAAATTGGTGGTTGCTAAGGAGTGGTCGTTGCTATGGTAACGGTGAAATATTTTTCATTTTTTTCATTTTATTTGTTGTTTTTTTTCAATATATCCAACTGATTTTAAGTCAATTCGGATAAAATATCTGACATCAATAAATCACTTACGGTGAAAATTGCATGATTCTGCTACTTAACTAACAATGTATTTTCTGATATTTATCAGTAAATCTATATATCCATTAATAGTTTCCGGAATATTAGTCTCAAGTTTTCAGTCTCGTGATGAATGGAAATTCTGCGTCAATATAAAACCAAAAAAAAAAAAAAAATGATTGTATTTTTATTCTCAATAGACTTGTCTCATCTATAATATTTAAAGGTGGTGAAATAACTATGTATACATAATGCGTGACTTCTAAATGATCAGGTGATTCAGTGGCGGATCCAGATGGGGTAGGCACCCATGTGTAAAACTGTCACAAAATGGCAAACAATGCTGTAAAATAACCCCAGTTTTTCTTAGGAACCCCGGCAGGTACCCCTCCTTTTCAAAGTGTCTGGATCCGTCCATGTCATTGTTATAAGAGTAATAGTGCCGGGACCAGACTCTTTGAAAAGGAGGGGTACCAGCTGAGTTTCCTCAGAAAAAGGGGATGTAAGACATTATTTGCCATTATTGAAAATTTTAACATGAACCACCTGCACCCCTCTGCATCCGCCGCTGAGTTATATAAAGTATTTTTTGCAATAATTAGAGGTTTTAGAGTTTGGATTCAGTTATTCAGATTAACTGAACTAGAATATGACATGTTGGGCTGTTTTGACTTTTGTGCCATGCAATTTCCAAAATAACAAACATTTATTGAACAACAAAATAAAACAAAACGTCCATATGGTCATGTTTACCAATGGCGGATCCAGAGTTTTAGGTAAAGTAGGTGGTAGACAAAAAAAAAAAAAAAAAAAAAAAAATTCTTGACAGGATCACCAGTGTTGATCACGAAGTGAGTGTTTTTCATGATGTAACACACATAATTTTTCAACAACATTTTTTCTAAGGGGGGCTGGATTCCCTGTCCCAAGGATCCACCACTGTTTACTTAAGTCTTGTAACGGTCGAAATGTTGTAGTAGTTAATTAGGTCTGGATTTATTATCTAACGGACATTTTACACCACATTTATTTTTTTTATCAGTATAAGCTACTGACTCATTTCATGAACTTAATCATATAGATATCTCATGTATTTGACGTTGTCTCGTGACGTACGTGTTAGCTGTGACAGCTTTGTATTGTCATCTCCTGTCATTTGTTGATTCGTGAGAAAAACAGTCTCTCCGGTTTGTGCATTAACTGTATACCATGCTTCCTATAACAAATATACAAATATCTCTATTTTTTCTCGTTTTCTAAGCTGTAATTTTGTGCTAAACTGATTAAGTACTAGATTCAACACTGCGCGTCCGACACTCTCCCAAGATTGAAGTCATCACTACAGAAGTTTTATGGTCGTCATCATGAACTCGTGGATCGTTATGGTGTATCCATCAGCACCATGAAAACTGATTTATTCAACGGGTCATAGTTTACCTTTCCTCGTTTGTCTACCCCGGACTTGACTTTTTATGAGCAACTCGGCGGGTGTTTCTAGAAAAGCAGAGGACGCTTACCCTACCGGTGCACCTGGTCCATGCTCCTAGTTTTTAGTGGAGTCCGAGTTGCTCATTTACTTTTGTTACTTTGTATGTATGACTTTAGTTACTTTATGTTCTTTGTTGTGTATGCCTGTTTTCCATGTCTGGTCTTTGTCCCTGGAATACATTCTTTTGAAGGGATATAACCTTGTGAGTTTGAGCTTGAAAAGAAATGACTTATGGAAAAATATGCAATATAATGCCGATAAATATGCATTTGACTTAAGTTTATATTAATTTATGTCACTTTTTTGTTTCGCATTCGAAAAACAGTGTCGCTTCGTTTTGAGTATGGGACGGATTTGCCTAATCCTGTTGAGAGAGTATTGGACGCGGGGATATATGTATGATATGGTATAGAAAATATTCCTGAAACATTTTGAAAATCGATACTAATTTCGGACGAATGGTAAAATTGATCGAGACAGTTGAGAGAAGTGCAGATTACTTGAAATTGTTTGTACTGTTGCCCGTACAAGCACTTGTACAAGGATGTAATACATGTACATGACCTGTTACAAATGGAAATATAATTCCCGGATATTTACTTTAATATGATTTTAGGCTTGTGCATAATCATGCATTCATGTAGGTGCACAATTTACGGGGAAATAATGTTATTTTTTTTTAAATTGTACATATTAAAACATGTTTTATGTTAATCGCTTGTTTATGATCATAAACAAATGCATTGATTACTCGATATGTATAAACTGCTGACAATGCGAAAAAAAGCAAACAAAACTAAAACAGTGTAATTACTCCATCCCTCCCTCATAAAACAAAAATAAATAAAAACATCAAAAAAAAAAAAAACAAAAAAAAAAAAAAAAAAACGAACAAGAAAATTGGTGATTGTATGGTGTAATAGGTGCATGGTTTGTCAATGAATATTACGTAAAACTATTTGTAGATATCACTAATTCCATGGATATAAGGCTAAAAACCACTAATTCCACTTCCCATAGGCTTCTATGCTAATTTCACAATATTCAATGGCTTCTCTGGACTTTACCTTAACTTTAACCTGCAGAGGACTATATATCAGCATGATTCTACATATGTCAGCTCACAATCCTCAGAATGGCATGTGGGGTTAGCAGACTTGCAGTGCAGTACTGGTCACCGGAAGTGAAGTGTCTATAAATAGCATGGGAAATCCCAGTGTTTTCACAAGATAGGGGTATATTTAGAAATCATTATGGAGATTAGGCTTCACATCACAAGAAGCAAAATGCACCTATGAAATGTACAGAAATGTTTTTCCTTTCAGAAACTGTTGAAATTTTTTAAATGAGATGAGAACTTTTTTCACAGCACTATGAGGAACAGGGGTAATTTCTGCGTAGGACTATTTTTGCGTACGTTCCAAATGCTCATTGTTTGAATTGGTGGTCTGTAACCTAAAGAGTCATTTTCTGTCTTAGAAAAAATATATAACTATACAAGTATCTTCTTATACACATACTGAATGCATTTGCAAAGTTTCAGTGAAATGTGACAAGCACTTTTTTAAATATTTGATTTTTAAATATAGGGTAACCAAGTTGCGCGAGCAAAAAAGTGACAATATTCTACCATACTTAAATGCATTAAATATTTGCAAAGAACTTTTTCTGACTTTTCAAATAAAAAAAATCAATCACAACTTGTTTTTTAACAATATTTATAAAGAGATAGCCTTTAAAAATAGTCATTTTCTGAAAAATTGGTCTATTTTTAAAAATTTATGTCTGACATGCCTCCCCCTTTTTCTTGATCACATGTCAAAAACCCTAAATCTTTAAATTTTCGCAAAAGGTGATATCTTTGGCTTTAAATTTGTAAATACAGTGTTTTCACAATAAAACATGGCAAGTTAAGGGCACCTAAAGCAAAAAAAGTACTCAAAAATGCATTTTCCATGTTGCCATAGGGAAATGCTTATATGTCCTTAACCGCAGTAATGAAAGTGAGTTTTTCCTCATTTCTAATCAAATTTTTGCTCAAATTTACACAAAACTTGATTTCAAGTGCTGATTACCACCATATTTAAGTAAATATAGCCCTCAAAGTTAAATATTTGATATTTTTACTAAGTTTTCTACACTTTTCACAAGATAGGACATAAAATTCAGCCAAAAAGACCAATTTCCCATAATTTGGACCTATAACTTAAAAAATTGCATATTTTGAAGGATTTTTGTAGTGTATTCCTCTCATAGCAAAGTTTACAAGATCTTCAAGTAGTTTAAAGCTATTCCAAGAAACTTATCATTTTTCCATGGCCTCAGCTTAAGGCTAAAAACCACTAATTCCACTTCCCATAGGCTTCTATGCTAATTTCACAATATTCAATGGCTTCTCTGGACTTTACCTTAACTTTAACCTGCAGAGGACTATATATCAGCATGATTCTACATATGTCAGCTCACAATCCTCAGAATGGCATGTGGGGTTAGCAGACTTGCAGTGCAGTACTGGTCACCGGAAGTGAAGGGTCTATAAATAGCATGGGAAATCCCAGTGTTTTCACAAGATAGGGGTATATTTAGAAATCATTATGGAGATTAGGCTTCACATCACAAGAAGCAAAATGCACCTATGAAATGTACAGAAATGTTTTTCCTTTCAGAAACTGTTGAAATTTTTTAAATGAGATGAGAACTTTTTTCACAGCACTATGAGGAACAGGGGTAATTTCTGTGTAGGACTATTTTTGCGTACGTTCCAAATGCTCATTGTTTGAATTGGTGGTCTGTAACCTATAAGGGACTTTCCTGGTATAACGTACTCATACATTTTTTAATATGATACATAAGAGTATCGATGTACTGAGTCAGCCCTTCGAAAAGGTTATTCAACCTTCGTTTTGTTTTGAGCACGTTTATATTGTCACTGGAGGGTAAAAATATTACAAGAATATATATACATTGTAATTTAAAGTTAACCTTGTAAACGTGACGTATTGATAGGGAATTATTTCAGAATTCGGAAACGTGCCATTGCCTTTCCAGAAAACATGCGCATATTATAAGCTTCACTGCACTTCCGGCCACAACGCAAACGACCGTGACCTAAAATATTGGTGATAACTACGACATTCAAATAGTTAGCACTGCGATATTTTATGTTGACAACTTTTAACTGTATATAGCTTCGTTGCCATAAATAATGAAGTCCTTGAAAATTATTTCCGTTTTACCCGGAAATTGTTTAAAATGCATGTCGAGGAAATTTTCTACCGGCCAATCCTCTTTGCAACGACAATATGAACTCTTGGTAATCGGTGGAGGTTGTGGAGGTTGTGCTGTAGCAAATAAATTTGTTTCTAAACTAGGTGCAGGAAAAGTTGGAATAATTGAACCAAAAGATGTGAGTTACCTAATAATTAATTTAAAGGTTAAAATAACGGATCATTTCACGTTAACCTCGTCCTTGGACTGTAATCCCTTTTCAGAAAATAGCTCCGGACACTGAATCCCAGAAGGGATTACCTTGGACTGGACTATACTTAAAATATTTACCTGCATTTTGATTACCTTCTTTTTAGGGTCAATGAATAGAACCTCTTTTTTTGGAAATAGTATACTCATTCATTCTTTCATTCATATCTTTAATTCCTCATTAAGAGATTCAATGATACAAATTATTACACATTATGTAAATATAAAGTTAAGTAAAAACAATATAATATTTTGTATGCAAATCAAACATGTTAAAGATTACATGTATATACATTAAATATTCACAATACACAGACAAATGTAGGCAATGTTATAATAGAAGAGTGTGTTGCTGATGGTATTTCATATATTGGCATATACCGAAGCTCTATTATACTCTGTGATGCATTGAACAATATGTGCTTGATTAAGCTTTGAAAATTCTTCAATGTTTATATCGTCACGAAAATTTTCAGGTATTCTCCCGAGTAGCACTTGATAGAGGTCTTCCTCGTGGTAAGAGTTTAGTTTGACAAACACGTCAAACGGAAAATTTTCAGTTAAAACATCCCACCAAAGTTCTTGTAATTTATATGCAGACGGGCAACCACAACAAGCATGAACATTTACATCCATAAAATGTCTGTTACATACAATGTACAGTAAATAGACCTGATGTTGAATTTGGTATATCCGTAATAAGTTTCGTTATAAACAACGACGTCCTAACATCTCTCTTGGTCTTCACTGACTTATAAAGAACAGAGGTATTGACTGATTGATGAATATGCATAAACCTCCCAAAATCACTTTCACTATTTATACGTGTTAACCAGTTCTCTTGTTGAATTGTGTCAACTGTGGTATTCACAATTAGCTTCCAGTACCTTTTATTGGGGAAATACCCAATGGGATTGCATTGATTGATTGTTTGATTATGGGTTAACATCCTTAGGTAGATGTTTTATGCATTTCAGGATGAGAAAGATAAACAAACCCATCAGACCCTGCTTTGTACTAGGCTATAGCTCATAGAAGCAACTGCCCTCAGAAAGGCATGCTACTCAACTCAGACACATGGTTCTGACTCCTAGTAATCAGTTGTTACCGTATCCCCTTAAATACCTCATGCTTGAGGGAGAAGCAGTGACTACTACTTCTTGCGTCTTTGGTCTTAAAAACCTCTTGAACTAATTAGGGGTAAAAAAGAATAGGTCTCTTTGAAATTGTTGGCATAAGGTGACAGTGTCTTACCCAGAAAGAAGGCTTTAATGATTTTTTGGGCAGGAGTACTTGAACTGCTTAGGAGTTCAGGGCAAAAGAAGGGCCAGAATTAAGTGTTTTCCTGTCAGAACAAATAACTTGAGTAAAAGGGTATGAGTTACACCAGGTGCTATACCACTAAAAGGAGGCATGATTGATTTTAAAGGTTGTTACCATTTAGGAACATAGGGGCCAAAAGGGGTCACTTTCTTCTGGTTATATTCATATCATGTGTCAAATAATTAATAACAATTTAAGTTCTGAGTATAAAAATGTAAAATGCCCATACTTACCTGTTCAAATGTTCTTGTACCAACACTGTTTATGATTCAGATTCAATTTGTAAGGATGTATCAACCTGTGCCTTTTGAAGCATTTTATTGTGTCCTGAATGATAAGTATCTTATTATTATCTACAGAGTGGTTTAGGTGCTGTTGCTGGCATATGATTATCTCAAACCCATTAGAAACACAAGAGAAAATTGTGATAGAGTTTGTTTGAATTTACTTTCATAAGAGTATAGGGTAATGGATTTTCCAAGGGTTCAAATCGATGGTCAACTTAAGAAAACAAAAAGTTCTCAGTGAAGTGTCTATGAAAAAGTTGAAGTTCCAGCACCTAGGTAAAAGAAATGTTCTTTGGTAAGAAATTTAGGGTCCCTGACCTCAAACTTAAACTAATTATCCAACTTATTCCCGCATGAACTGCAGAAGTATTGTGTTGGCGAAGTACATTAGAACATCCGCATTACCTTCGTTGAATTGACAGTGATTTTTAGGTCCAAATTTGACACTAATTGAGCATATTCCTTTAAGTGTACTTTTATTACATGATTTACAATCACCTACAACTTGAGAACCCTTAAATTCGTAGGGGTGATTTAAATTTTATACCAGATGTATTGCTTAAAGGTGATTTGTTGTTAGACATTTTTCATGGTGAAGCATACTCTTCCTTTTTATTCAACTATGACCATTTGTCCCTGAACTTTTTATTTATATATAATCGTCTAAATAATAGTCAACAATCACTTTTAGGGGGTGATGGATCGTTAAAAATGATGCGAAACATAACAATAAATTAAATAAACGTCTAAATATGTTTAACATCACCAGAAGATGGTAAAATTTAAATTGAATATTTTGGATAACAGATATCCTTCCTCAGCATAAAACTCATGATTTATTTATATTTATGAACAGATTTGCATGGTTGTTTATTATTATCTTACTGTAATTTTCTGTTTTTGACGACAGAAATTATAAAACACTTACAAAAAATTTTTTATTGGGTCCCACTCCTAAACGCACCCCTATGGGCCCATCCGTGGAATTGGTTAGGTTTTTTTTTTATACCTAAGCAGTGTTCATAGCATTTGTGCATTATTCGTTTTACTTTCTTTTTGTCTATTTTTGTCTTTTAAGAATAGTTTCACTTCATTTATTTTGGGGCATTTTACACTTGCTTTATGATATGGGTCATTGAAGACCATGTGGTGACCTGTAGATGTAAAATTGTTCATTGATTAGCTTTTGGTGGATAACTATCTCATTGGTAATCATAACACATCTATTTTTAAATTCTGGCCTCCAAGGGCAGGGGTTTAAATTTTTGCTGGTCGGAGATCCTTAACCTCAAGTTTGATGCAGGACCATTGAAATTCCATTCACCTAGTTCCTTGAGACCTACAAAGGTACCATAATTTACATTTACTCTTGCGGAAGTTTCATTATTTTTTTTTGCAATGCAGGTACCGTTGGTTTTGTAGGAGGTACTTTTCATCATTTTCTTTTATAAAACATATATGAAATTTAAAAAATTCTGGAGGTACCTTTCAGTAGCCTAGAAGGGTGAAAGTAACTTGTACTGCCTCTTAATGAAAGGCCTGCTCTTGAAGACCTTTCATTCTCTTCTTGACCGTGTATTACAATCCATGAAAGGAGGTCACGTAGTAAAGCTTGATACGCAGTAGTCTGGTTCAAAGGTTAAAAAAGACTGTAATTGCCTCAGTAAAAGTACTTGTCATATGATTACCTTGACTGAAATGTTGTTGTAACATTCCTCATTACATAATCACAATTGTAAAGTACCAGTCCTACATTTTTATCTAAAGTGAGGCAGGACTTACAGAGAAATTGTTTGTTACCTTGTATGCATGATTTTAGTTACTTTATTATCTTTGTTGTGTATGTCTGTTTTCAATGTCTGGTCTAGGATTACATTCTTTTGATTACTGCTATAACCTTGGTTCCCTTGATTACTCTTTGATATATGTTACAGTATCTTTTCTGTCTAGTCTTGTATATATACCGATGTAGGATTCTCGGGAAAATTTTTTTGATCTATTGACGTGTGATAACTATGTTACTTGTATCTATTATTTTAACTGTTGTTTGAAATTTTAGTAGATGTTCTGCACAAGGAGTGAAGAAGATGTATGCATTTTTGTTTAGGAAGCCACCATTTATTGTTATATTTTTTCCACATGATTTCTATCCATCAAGTCATATTTTGTCCTACACCCCTACCCTACTCTTTACAAAAGGAAAAAAAAAAACATTTCCAAAATCTTTCGTGGTATGGATTAATCATGCCAAAATGACGTTGTTGGGTGTATAGTAGGTATTGATTTACTCTTACTCCCTTATTTACAATCTTACATATATATACCTTC
Source organism: Perna viridis (assembly GCA_037379345.1). NCBI lineage: Eukaryota > Metazoa > Mollusca > Bivalvia > Mytilida > Mytilidae > Perna > Perna viridis. The sequence continues at coordinate 23,867,873 of CM074525.1, forward strand.
TCTTCAAACTAGGAATCAATGAAGAGAGATGACAAAAGGTCTGAATCAGAATATTACTCCTAGAGGTCAAAAGGGGTCAACAGGTTTGAATATTAAAACCCTAAATGTTAACAGGGGTCAACAGGTCATAATATTACTCCTAAAGCTCAGCAGGTTCCAATATGTAGGAACACTAATCCTTCAGGTCAGCAGGGGTCAACAGGTTGTTTGAATACTATTACACTGTACTATAGTCCCATACTTGTCAACAGGAGTCAAATGTGAAATCATTAGAAAAGTTTTGACATCAGTTTTGTCTTTCATACTTTTATAACACTTTCCAGAATTTTAGAAGGACTTGTACATGTACTTCAGACATTTTACAACTTTTTACTGTGATTGATGTTATATGAGAACTTTAAAGAGTTTTGGCAGTTGTTATCACTAGGTATAATCTGTCACACTCTATTGATAAACAAATACACCTTATCCTCTATTTACACAAAGTTAGGCAGTCTGTGTTGTAATATCAGCCACTCTCTGCTGATCAAATAATACACCTTATTGTCTAAACTAATAGATAATCATGATAATGTTATTTATTAGATGAGGAGAACTGAATGTTGTCTAGCTCTTTGATATGCATACATATACAAAATGTATGTTGGTGAACTACCTGCTGGTTGCATGCTACCGACGAACTCGGAGGAAGGGTCAAAAGTTGATTGTCTGTTTTAAAAATCTTAATAAAGTGGGTATCTGGTATAAACGAAACATACCATATAATTAAGAGGCAATTTGTCTAAAATGAAAAATCTAGTGGAGGCTTGTTTTGAAGCAGAATAGTTTGTCAACTATCTTACAAACAGGATTTTGTAAGAAAATTATGCCAAATTCTAGCCATGAACAGAAAAATTCCATCAATACCTACACATAAAAATTTATATTTTCAAATATTAATTAATTTTTTGTTCAGTTGCTTCTGAAAAAAAAAAAAAATCTTGCTCATGGTAAAGTCCCTGTCCCCTCCTCCTCAAATGGTCCTTGCCGAATTGAATTATTCTACATTTTAGGATCACTATTACCAACCAATGTGGACTTTGGTCGGTGGAGGAGTTAAAAAGCTGTCAGATTCTGGACATAAAATGTCTCAAGTATTACCAAAGCAAGCCGACTGGATGAAAACTACAGCTGTTAGTTTTGATCCTGAAAAATCTACAGTGACAACAAAATCTGGAGAAGAAGTAAGTACAAGTTGTTGTAAGAATCAGGTAGAAAGTGTGAAATCTTAAGGAGGTAGACCTAGGGTAAGGGACACAACCCATACAAATTATTGAAACGTTTGTATTCAGCATTTTACATCAATCTTGTGTAAGCATCAAAGTAACATGAACCAATTTCATTCTGTTTCAAGTGAAAGCTTGATAGGCTTTTATTGAATTGAATATGATACAAACATGTCACTGATTTCAAGAGTTACGTCCCTTACTTTAGGTATATCTCCTTAAACATGTATGTCAAAAGACTACAAATCTAACAAAATACTATCACACAAGGAAGTTCTTTCTATGAGATGTATTAAGTCTACATCCATATTTTACTATTTTTTATTTTTTATTTTTCATCTAGATCTGGCCCTGAGATGTTCATTTGGCATGTATTACAATGAAATTATAAACAAACACACCACTTAGCTTTCAGTACATGTGGCTCTGCTTGGTTTTAATAAAAGTATGGAATGTATAAGAAGACAAAGTTCTTCTTGAAGAACTTTAAAATATACCTATATTTGCCTGAGATTTTCAAATTATGGCAATTTGAATTGAACTGATACCACTTTTATTACATGTAGGCAGGCTCCTGAGTAGTTAAATTGACTCTCTCAATGTAGAATTCTGCCACACATTTTAACAATTTAATTACCACTTAACACCTGTGGGATATTGGACAGTTTTAATTGCTGTCAGTAATGATGGTCTTAATTATCCTCTAAATTTTACTAAATTAATTAAATCACCCTGAAGCCAGCCAAACAGTTTGAATCATATTGCAGTGAGAGCAGAGCATACAAATAACATTGCATTAATATTTAATGGCAGTTCCAAAATGATTATTAAGTCTAGTATTGATTATATAAATCAATGTCTAGCCGATTTAGCATAGATATTTCAGTATTTCTAATTATAGTCACTGCTGATCATGGTAATTATATGCAAAGTTTTCATGTTTATAACCATTGTGTTTATTTAGTTTTGCGTCATGACAATTTGTCGTAAATGAGTTGGTACAATAAAATATTTGTATCTGTATTTGTAATATCAGTAAGAATGCTTTCATTTAGATTAAAGTTTGACTTCTCAAAATTACAATTCTATTTTTAGGTGAAGTACAAATATCTGGTCATTGCCATGGGACTTCAGCTGAATTACAATCAGGTAGCTAGGCAACCGGCTATTGTTGCTATGGTTATGGTTTCCATACCTACTATCTTCGACATTGATTTTTCAAATACAGTGTTTTGAATTTTTGTTGGTCTGAAGACTACACAGGTTTAAAACTATGAAGAAAGAGTATCCTATATGCGGAAAGTAAATGGTTTTTATGCAGGTAGTAAGACTTTTGCTGGAAATGCATTTGGATCCAAAGATTTTGCTGGAAATGCATTGGGTTGGATCCAGAGATTTTGCTGGAGATGCATTTGGTTAAATCCAGAGAAATTGCTGGAAATGCATTGAGGTGGATCAAAGATTTTTTCTGGAAATGCATTGGGTTGAATCCATAGATTTTGTAAAGGGTTATTATTTGCTCACTGTGGACCGTATGAACATAATTTCCAACCAAAGGGGTGGGGGAGCTTCTTACCGGGGAACTCCTCTCCTGGATCCACGACTTAAGCACCTGCACAATTTGCCACTTATAGTAATCAGGTGCAACAAGAAATTGACACTCATTAAAAGATTTTGGTAATTTGATAAATCATCAGAGCATTTAAGGAGGTAGAACAAGGGTAAGGGCCACAGCTTTTCAGAATCATTGAAACGTTTGTATGCAGGCTTTTTTTATCAATTTCATGTAGGCATCAAAGTTACTTCGATTGATTTCATTCTGTTTCAAATGAAGGCTTGAAAGGTTTTGGTGAAATTGAATATGATACAAACATATCACTAATTTTAAGAGTTATGTCCCCTTACCCTAGGTCTACCTTCTTAATAACTATGAATGTATTATTGTTCAGGGGAAACTGATTTTTTTTTATTTTCCATATTTTAGTTCATATGTCACTTTGCATAGTAAAACTGTGATCAGATCCATCACTTGTCACCTGGTTTCGATCAGTCGAATTCTATTATTATTCCTACAAATTCAAATGAGTTTCCAACAAAATATACCTTAACATACAGTCCCTGAACCAATCCAAGCAACTATTTGATGGATTGAAAAACAATGACCAGTGACTGATCTGATTTCAGTTTTATTATGTGAAATGACGGATAATTGATTCATTTAAATTTCTGAATTTTGATCAGAACAAATCAAATAAAGTGCCATATTAAATTTACTTCAAGCTTAAAATGATAAATCATAATTTTTATTTCATTAAAAATAGCAATACTAAATAGACAAGTAAATTAACTACTTTCTGAATTTTTATTATGTCATAAATGTGTGTTAAAATGGAAAACCAAAACAGAAGATATAAATAGATCATAGATCTGTGGTTTACACAGGCAAATATTTTTCACGTGAAATTCATGTTAATCGAGCTTCACATGAAATTCATGTGAAATTCACATGAAATTAACATGATTTTCATGATAAATTTACTAAACACGAATTTCATGTGAACATTTCGTGTAAATTTCATGTGAAGGCTCCATTCACCTGAATTTCACGTGAACTCTGTCATTTAGTTAATTTGCTCAATTCAGGTGAAAATCATTTGAAATTCACATGAAAATCACATGAAATAATTTTGCCTGTGTAATGATTGATGAATGATAGGAAACTGATTAGTGATTAATGAACAATCACAATTATAGTTGCACAGATCTGTTCAGGTATTGTAACAACTCACCGTAATACACAAAGTTAAAAATTAACTAGATAATGGTAACCAGTGGTAACCAACAACACGACTTGATGCTGTGGAATAAAAAAACCTACAAAGTAATTAAAAAAAACCCCACTTTTTTCATTTTAGATAAAAGGATTGCCAGAAGCTTTCGCTAGAGACCCCAGACTCTGCTCTAATTATGACCAAGATTTAGTAACAAGAACATTTCCTGCCATTCAGAATTTTAAAGGAGGCAATGCTATATTTACCTTTCCAAACACACCCATCAAATGTGCTGGAGCACCTCAAAAAATTATGTATTTAGCTGAGGAATACTGGAGAAAGGTAACTTCTGATTATTGTCCCCAGCCTGATAGAGGTCTGTTTCTTCTGTATAATTTAGTATGTAATTTGTTTGTGATATGTGTCTTTTGTCTTCCAGATTGGTTAAAATTAATAGTAATTAATGACATATAATTTTTATCTCAGTCACCTGAAAGATAATGAAAAAAATATAATTAGCAGAAAAGATGATACATTAGGCCGTAATAAATAATAGATTCTCATCAAAGATTTTTCAAAATAAGGGGCAGGGGGTAAAATTTATTTATTTTTTTTATCATTTTTATCGAAAAAGATCTCAGTTTGAAAGAAATTTACCTAAATTGGGCAAAAAATCAAAATAAACTTTGTCAGGGAGAGTAAAATAAATTAGGTCAGGAGGTGATGATAATCTATGATATTTTTTTATTTTGGCCTTAATTTAAAAGTGATTTTTCAACTTGAGTAATTCTAATTATTTATAACAGAATGGGTCAAAGTGACAACAAACCAACTGGGATGAAACTGCAACTCAAAAAGCATTGAACCAACAATATTCATACTTTATATAATGTTTATGTTCATCACTGTTGATATTGAAGAGGTGAATCTTCTATTAGGCCAAAAAAGAAAAAAAAATGTTTGTTTTATGTTTCCCGACTGGCCCGGACCGAAACCTGCCGACCCGAAATTTATGTCAAGAAGAGAGTCATTTCTGTCAAAAAATTTAGGAAATTTTTCATTTCTGGTTCCGAGTTTCTTTTTTATTCGGATCCATGACAACTCCATGGAATTTAAAAAAAAAAATGAAATGCAGACCTACTGTCACCTGGATTTTTTTGCCAATGAAACAGGAAACAAAAAAATATTTTATTTTGGCCTTTTGAATAAATTATATACACGAACATTTTTTATAAGAATTTCCCTGTTAAGCAATTTTTTAAGCAGTTTATATTTTCATTAGTAACATAATAAAGATAATTGGTGCGTACCCATACTTTACTGTAGTAAGTTAACTTACTTACTGCTTATGCATATGATGGTGATATGAATGTGCTGACAAATATATGGTGGTGACAGATGCATTAAGGGTCATGTACATCTTTGTAGTAGATTTGGGACTGAGAACGTTGTATTGAGATAGCCCGTACCATGTGTTTATTTCAGAATGGTGTGAAGGATAAGTCTGATATTCTGTTTAACTCTGCACTGGGTGTTATTTTTGGTGTGAAGAAGTATGCCAATAGTTTGATGAAGGTTGTTGACAGCAGGTAAAATCAATGTTTTAATGTATTGATCTCTCATCCTTCAAATTAAGGATAAAAACCAAATTATTAAACACTTAAATCTGATCCATTATCAAGTCCAAATTAAATCTACTAAAATAGATATTACATCACCAGAGTAGCTGGTACTGGAATGGTCCTGACTTGGTACAGACATTTCAAACGAAATGATAAAAGCAATATAAAATTTTGGCATAGTCTCATGTTTTACTCTGATTCTAAGCCTCATCTGTATATTGTTTTTTATTGTAAGTTATTGTCTATCTACTACCTTTTACCTCTGTCTGTCAGTCTGTCCATCCATTCTTCAGAAATGAATATAATATCATTACTTTTTTCTCAATTACTTGTCTCAGTCAATAATTTTTTGGTAAACAACCCCAGATAGGGGGAGCTTATATGTTGCTTACTGAATTCAGATGTTCAGAAAAGAGAATTACTCATTCCAAATTTCAAAATGATGTCCAGCTTGTTAGTACAGAATTGTTGGTCTTAATTCAAACAGATTTATCCTGCATATAACACAGATTTCATTTCTGAAAAGGATGCCATTATAATATTTGATGTGCTTGAATTTATTTCTTTGTTATAACGGTCAAATTCAAGAATGTGAGAGAATTGGATAGACAGGAATATGGCAAGTCAAAGTGGACAGAAATGGATGTTTGCTAATACTAAACAAGAGGCTCCCAGGAGCCTGAATCGCCCACCTGGTTGAATTTTGCCTTTCAAAGGCAATAAATTTAACAAGAAGTTGTCCAACAATTTTGACTCAATAAGTCTTTGGTAGGGCTTGTCATAAGGATCATTTAAACAATTGAAAATTTCTTTTAATCTTTCATAGTTTTCAAGGTATGGACTGAAAACTGTAAAAAAAAGGCATTTTTCCCCTTTCAAGGGCAATTACTCTTACAAGGAGTCATCCGACAACTTTTGTAGTCCTAATAATAAGGATCATTTCAGCTATTGAAAGAATTTGGCTAAACCTAATGGTTTTGGAGATATATGCCAAAAACTACTGTCTGACTGCTATGTTTTAGTTTTAACAACAGCTGCCCTGTTTTTTGACGGGTCAAAAATCCCCACATCAGTTCTATGCAGAATACCCCAAGGAACATTCATGTCAGTTTGGTTTCAAATGGTCAAGTAGTATCAGAGGAGAAGATGTTTGATAGAAATAACATTAAAAATAGCAAAAAACGTTGAAAAAGGGCAATAATTCCAACATGGCTTAATAGATTAAAATGAAAATTTGACCGCAGATAGATCTCATCATGCTGAACACTTTTACCTGGTAAGGATTGGGTTTAACCTAACCGTTTTTGAGATATATGCGAAAAACTTTTGTCTGACCCTTATGTTCTATTTTTAGTAACGGTGGCCATGTTTTTTTCGACAGATCAAAAAAACCCACATTAGGTCTATGCAGGATACCTCAAGGAACATTCATACCAAGTTTGGTTCCAATTGGTCAAGTAGTGTCAGAGGAGAAGATGTTTGAAAGAAATAACATAAAAAATAGCAAAAAACATTGAAAAAGGGCAATAACTCCAACATGGTTTAACAGATTAAAAGCAGAATTTGACCAGAGATAGATCTCATCATGCTGAACACTTTTATTTGGTCAAAATTTAGCTAAACCCAACGAATTTGGAGATATATGTGAAAAACTACTGTCTGACCCCTATGTTCTATTTTAGTAACGGCGGCCATGTTTTTCGATGAATCAAAAATCCCCACATCAGTTTTATGCTGGATACCCCAAGGAACATTTATACCAAGTTTGGTTTTAATCAGTGAAGTAGTTTCAGAGGAGAAGAGTTATAATTGTTGATGACGACGGACGATGACGACGACAGACGCCAAGTGATGGCAATAGCTCAAATGGCCTTTGGCCAGGTGTGCTAACAAAGATTTTTTTCAATATTGCAAATACATTTTTTAAATATTTCAAATTTGATTTCTAATATTACAAAACCATTTTTTATGATAAAAAATCACTTTTTTATATAAAAAAAATCAATTGAAATTCTAATATTAAAAAGTGATTTTTTAATATTAAAAAATAGGTTTGTTGTATTCAATTACAATTTTTTAATATTAGAAAATCATTTTGTCATATTAAAACATGTGTCTGATTTAGTAATATTGCAAAGTAATTTTTTAATATTTGAAATTCATTTTCTAGTATTACAAATTCAATTTGTAATATTACATAATGTGTATTATTTTTAATATTATTAAGTCAGGACTTTGTAATATGAATTTCTTATATTAAAAAATATTTTCCAATATTAAAAAAATGGTTTTGTAATATTAGAAAAAAATGTTTTCTAATATTACAAACTACTGATTTTTGTCCACTTTGGCTTGCCATAAAGGAAGGTAGATGTGAACTCTTCCTGCTAGTGGATGCTTCCAATTTTTTTTATCCATACCAGAATTATGAAATTGTTTTTTTTTTTTTACAAAAAAGATATTCTTTCAATGAGGAAAAAAATATGAAAAAAACATCACTGTAAATTTTAATGTGTTATATTTTTACTTTCAGAGGAATGAAATTAAACTTTAAAAGAAATTTGATTGAGGTCAAACCTGACACTAGTGAGGCGCTGTTTGAAAACTTAGATACTGGTGACATTGAGACCTATAAGGTAAGCCAGAGATAGGGAAGTGTATGTTTCATAGGGATAAAATACTACATACAGTGAAACCTGTCTAAACCAAACCCTGAATAATCTGAACATCTGTCTAAACCAAACCCTGAATAATCTGAAAACCTGTCTAAACCAAACCCAGAATAATCTGAAAGCCTGTGTAAACCAAACCCTGAATAATCTGAACATCTGTTTAAACCAAACCCTGAATAATCTGAAAATCTGTCTAAACCAAACCCAGAATAATATGAAAACCTGTGTAAACCAAACCATGAATAATTTGAAAACCTGTCTTAACCAGACCCTGAATAATCTGAAAACCTGTCTAAACCAAACCCAGAATATTCTGAAAGCCTGTCTAAACCAAACCCAGAAAATTCTGAAAGCCTGTCTAAACCGAACCCTGAACAATTTGAAAACCTGTCTAAACCAAACCCCGAATAATCTGAAAATCTGTCTAAACCGAACCCCGAATAATCTGAACATCTGTCTAAACCAAACCCTGAATAATCTGAAAATCTGTCTAAACCGAACCCAGAATAATCTGAAAACCTGTCTAAACGGAACCCTGAATAATCTGAAAACCTGTCTTAACCAAACTCTGAATAATCTGAAAACCTGTCTAAACCAAACCCTGAATAATCCGAAAACCTAAATTGAACCCTGAGAAATCTGAAAACCTGTCTGAACTGAATCCTCAATAATTCTAAAACCTGTCTAAATCAAACCCTGAATAATCCGAAAATCTGTTCAAACCAGATACTGCTTGAAGTCCCTTTGTGTCAATTTTAATGTATTTTAACCTGGGTAACCAAACTCCTTTCTAAACTGAACAACTTAAAAGTCCGACAGGGATTCAGTATAGACAGGTTTTATTGTATCTTATGTCGGGTATTTTTGGCAGGTGAACATTTTATGATTTTCAGGTCAATCGGTATATGAGTGCTAAAAACAACCAAAATTAGTAAACCCTGTAAAAATTACCCACTGTACAGTATGTTTTAAGTGCCATTCTGTGTAAGAATCAGGCAGTGGGTGGCACATCATTTTTCCCAATTTAGTCATTTTTGCCTCAAATATATTCAGTTTATCTAAAAGCTATTTAAGTTTATCCAGAAGAATCTGTGACGAAGATATTTTTTACTACTTATATAGGCAAAAAGTGCGAAAAATTTCCCGCCATTTTTCCATTGTGCAGTTCAACTGAATTTGACCTATCTATATCTTAAAAAGGCAAATTTTACAAACACTTTGATGGTTATTTCTGGTGGTAATCAGGTAAAACTAATTTGTTAATGCAATAAAATCTCTGCGTTTTTTTCCTTCATGTGCCACTCCTTTTATACATTACCTGATTCTTAGACAAAGAAGTACTTAAATCACATGGAAACACATCTTTAGAAATGGAATTAAAATTTGTTGATTTTTTGCATTAACATGTAAAACTACATCAAATTTCCAACCAAAATTGGGTAAAATGTAACTATACAACACATTGTACAATGCAGTGACTATAATTTAACACACATTTTTCACGAGGTTTATTTCTTCATTTTTAAGTAGAAATCCATGATTTATCAATTGTTTCCTGTAAAAAAAAAAAAAAGATAATTCACTCAGTAGAATAAATATAGTAATTTCACTGTTGTGCTATCTCTGGCCAAAAAACGTCATAATGCCGAACACAAAATTAAAAAAAAAATACGTTGAAAATGGCAATAAATTATTGGAAAAACCTACAGAATAAATAGGATAATCAATTGGTTTTGGAAAATATATATATAAATCAAAACAGATAACTTCTATGAAGATTGGCAGCCTTGTTGAAGATTTAACTCTTCCATACATTCATCAATCTTGACGCTTTGATGATCATATTTTTCTTAATTCACACTTTCCTTAGAATTATCCTATTATCGTCATTGGATTTGCTGAGAAAATTTTCAATAGAATCTTAGAAAATTAAAAATATGAGGTTTTTTTTATGGAGTTATCTGCACCTGAAATGTTCATTTTCAGTGCATTTCAATAAAATTTGGGTTTTGTCATGCCGTGTTTTCACCCTCTGCCTGATTCTTACAGAGACTGACACTTAGTTCTTAACTATTTTTATCATATGTTATACTCACATGTATGTTTCTTGATTGGTCCTTGGTATGTAAAAAATATTATTTTGCATTTTTTCGTGTCAAAATTCACCTTCAGATATGAATGGTTTACCTTAGTTATCATATTTTGGCAGTAAAAACAAAAATTATCAATGTAAACATGTAGAAACTTTAGCAAGCATGTTATAATCTTTATTTTAACATAGAGAGTGGAGGGAAGGGTAATATGAATTGAAACTCACCCATGTAAACGCAAAAAAATGTTATGTAAATGAATGATCACCTATTACTGGGATTTGGTAAAAAAAAAAGAGGTATAATCTTTGGGTGTCATAGGACGATGCAAAATATACCTGCAGAAATACTCATTAACTCAGAAACAATTTTCATTGTAAAATTTTAGTTAATTTTGGTTTGAAAAAAAAAAGCTGATTCTATACTGTGAAAGTACTTTAATTTGTGGATACTAATTTTCATGGATTAGGAAAGATATACAAGTTTGTGAATTCTAATTTGTGGTTTTGAGGTTTTCAGTATACACATGAATGGGAATCTCCTTTTCGTTGAGATCCAAATTTCATGGTCTGGCTCACCCATGAAAATTCGTACCCTACAATTAATAGAACTTTCACAGTATAAATGCCTGTATTGTAACAATTGACATAATACATGTAATACGGGTCTATAGTATTTGCCATTTAGGCTAGAAAATTGTCATCAAGAAGTACAGTATTGTTTTTTAAAACGCCCTGTGCAGGTCCGGGTGTTAAAAGAATAGCCCTGCAGCAGCGCTAAGCTTGTCGTATAAGGCGACTAAATAGTGCTCAGAAACCTAGCTGGGGGCTAGGCGCTCTGCCCACAGAGCAACTGGGATGTGTACCCCAAGTGGTGGAATGGGGTACCCCTGGCATGTTACATGCTGGGGTTGTTAGGCTATAATAAGGAAAACCTGTCCGCAAACCATAGTGGTGCACCGTGTTGGGAACGATGCCACATTCCTCGCAAGTTAAAGAACCCTGCTGTGGTATTCGATAGGAGTAGGAACCTTTGCGCTCCGCCACAGGAGGCTAAATTGCCCGACCTTACCCACCCACCCTTTTTCCAGTGGCAATCGAAGTTTGTCAACCCTATTGTCCTTGTGACCCATCCTTTTTTTTTTTCATTTCATGTTCATTTTATCATCCATTTCATGTTCATCGTCTGAATATAGCTGAAATATTGCTGCTTGGACGTTAAACCCCAACAAACAAACAAACAAAACAAACTTTATTTAAAACAATCTAAGCACAAACATGTTGAGTTTGTTCCATTTAAAGATATGAAGTACTCGGGGAAGGCACCAAATATCACCAGGGGAGTCACCTATAGAACTCCTATTGATGTTTTGCGCATTGAAAATATTGATCATTTTTAATTTTTTTTATTGTTTTTCCATTAAATCCGACAGATTGAAAGTCAATTTGGTTCAAATATCTGATATCAATAAATCACCACTGCATGATTCTTAGGCAGACTAGTACTTAAACTCTATTTTATTAAGAGACCTGAACACCCACCCATATACAAAGAATAAAACATGTAAAAGTTCCTTTCCTCTGTTTCTTATAAATTTTACTGGAACAGCCTTAAACAGTTATTGTTGAAGATTGTGTTTTACTGGATCAGCCCTAAACAGATACTGTTGAGTTTGTGTTTTACTGGATCAGCCCTAAACAGTTATTGTTGAAGTTTGTTTTTTACTGGAACAGCCCTAAACAGTTATTGTTGAAGATTGTGTTTTACTGGATCAGCCCTAAACAGTTACTGTTGAGTTTGTGTTTTACTGGATCAGCCCTAAACAGTTATTGTTGAAGTTTGTTTTTTACTGGAACAGCCCTAAACAGTTATTGTTGAAGATTGTGTTTTACTGGAACAGCCCTAAAGAGTTATTGTTGAAATTTGTAGAATTATGGCTTTAATGACGATAATAAATTGACTATTCTTTTCAGTATGATTTCATGCACATTACACCACCGATGTCAACACCCAATGTGTTACGGGAAAGCTCATTGGTCAATAGTGCTGGTTTCCTTGACGTTGATAAAAACACCCTACAGCATGTCAAGTATCCAAACATCTTTGGTATTGGTGACTGCACAAGTGTCCCAACTTCTAAAACAGCAGCGGCAGCAGGTGAGACAAAATAATGAAAACTTTTAAGGTAAAAATATGGGTAAAATAAATATTTTGTCTTTTCTATAGCGTTAAACCTGTATAAACTTAAACTTGAGTAAAGTAGAATTAGTTGAAAGAGTAATCAAGGGAACCAAGGTTATAGCGGTAATCAAAGAGTAATCAAGGGAACAAAGGTTATAGTGGTAATCAAAGAGTAATCAAGGGAACCAAGGTTATAGCGGTAATCAAAGAGTAATCAAGGGAACCAAGGTTATAGCGGTAATCAAAAGAATGTAATCCAGTGACAAAGACCAGACATGGAAAACAGACATACTCAACAAAGAACATAAAGTAACTAAAATCATACATACAAAGTAACAAAAGTAAATGAGCAACTTGGACTCCACTAAAAACTGGGAGCATGGACCAGGTGCACCAGTAGGGTAAGCGTCCTCTTCTTTTCAAGAAACACACGGCGAGTTGAAACAAGCAGTGTCTTAAGATCAGTTGCATTTTGAATCTGTTTTAAGTATAGTTCTGCCTAAAAACCAGGCAGAGGATGATTCCTCATATCTCAACATAATTGATGAAACTGTTCAAATACATTTGTTACATCATAGAAGCTAGTCTACCTTTGTTCATTATCGTGAAATATTTTTTGACTGGTTATAGTGTAAAAGTTCTGGCGGGAAATTTTCCCGTACTTCTCTGTAGTAGAACATAACTAAATTTTAAGTGTTAATATCTCAAGTGGGCAACTTTCTTTGCACTTTATTCTTGAATACACTTTCAGTGAGCTTACTGAATGATTTCTGTAAAGAAATATTTGGGATTAAGAAATGAATGAATCACTAATCATGAGGTTTTGTCTGATTTTAAGGCAGAGCTGTTCTTAACAAATAAATATCTTGGTCCAAATATGACACCTTCTGAATTTTCCTGAGATCAGGTAAATTGCATTTTGAACCCTTCTTACTGGTAATATCCTGCATTGCCAAATCCTGAATTGCCTAGTCAAAATTGCCAAAGCCCAAATTGCAGACTTTTCCTAGTTTGGTCCCTAAAACCAAATCTCAGTTTGCAGAGTCCAAATTGCAGACTTTTTCTATTTTAGTTCTCAAAACTGAATCCCACTTTGCCAAACCCATTCCCAAAAACCTATTGAGAACTTCAAAGAAAAGATAAAACGATAATTAATTAATTAGAGCAAGTACCAATTAATTTATTTTTAATTAACTATGAAAAGCAGGTACAAATACAGGTCCAAAAATTGAAATGATCAGATTAATAAAAACAATCATTGATGTACCAACTATAGTTAAGAAAGGCAGAGAGGTTAATCTACTACACAATGGTTACTGTTACTCGAAAGACAAAAGAAATGCTGCTAGTGTACAATACTGGAAACGTACTGCTCCAGACTGTTCTGGACAAGCCTGTTCAAGCCCACATGCAGATGGACTTCAACTACCCAAAACAACTGACCATGACCATGAACCAGACATGGAAGCTACCATATTTATGATTTCGGTATTCCAATGCATTGATGTTCCTTTCTCATTTAAATTAAAACCCTTTTTTCAACATCAAAAGGTAATAAGTATTGGTTTAAAACAAGAAGGAGTTGGCAGTCTGTGAATCCGCAATATGGGTTTGGCAAACTGGGATTCGGTTTAAATAACCAAAATCAGAAATATTCAGTGATCTGGGAATGGGCTAATTGGACTTTGCAATCTGGGAATCTGCAATTTAGTACTAGTTCATCTTACCAAACAGGTATCTAGTCTAAATGGTTAGTCCAAAATGGTTTAGACTGCTTTCAATATATCATCATTGGTAGGGTAGGCAGCTAATAAAATATTTGATTTGGTAGGATAGGCAAGTGATGAAATGTTTGACTTGATAGGGTAGGCAAGTGATGAAATGTTTGACTTGATAGGGTAGGCAAGTGATGAAATGTTTGATTTGGTAGGGTAGGCAAGTGATGAAATGTTTGATTTGGTAGGGTAGGCGAGTGATGACATGTTTGATTTGATAAGGTAGGCAAGTGATGAAATGTTTGATTTGGTAGGTTAGAGTAATCAAGGGAACCCAGGTTATAACGGTAATCAAAAGAATGTAATCCAGACATGGAAAACAGACATACACAACAAAGAACATACAGTAACTAAAATCATACATACAAAGTAACAAAAGCAAATGAGCAACTTGGACTCCACTAAAAACTGGGAGCATGGACCAGGTGCACTGGTAGTGTAAGTGTTCTCTGCTTTTGATGAAATGATTGATTTGGTAGAGTAGGCAAGTGATGAAATATTTGATTTAATAAGGTAGGCAAGTGATGAAATGTTTGATTTGATAAGGTAGGCAGGTGATGAGATGTTTGATTTGATAAGGTAGGCAAGTGATGAAATGTTTGATTTGGTTGGGTAGGCAGGTGATGAGATGTTTGATTTGATAAGGTAGGCAGGTGATGAGATGTTTGATTTGGTAGGATAGGCAAGTGATGAAATGTTTGATTTGATAAGATAGGCAAGTGATGAAATGTTTGATTTGATAAGGTAGGCAGGTGATGAGATGTTTGATTTGATAAGGTAGGCAGGTGATGAGATGTTTGATTTGATAAGGTAGGCAGGTGATGAGATGTTTGATTTGATAAGGTAGGCAGGTGATGAGATGTTTGATTTGATAAGGTAGGCAAGTGATGAGATGTTTGATTTGATAAGGTAGGCAAGTGATGAAATGTTTGATTTGATAAGGTAGGCAAGTGATGAAATGTTTGATTTGATAAGGTAGGCAAGTGATGAAATGTTTGATTTGGTTGGGTAGGCAGGTGATGAGATGTTTGATTTGATAAGGTAGGCAAGTGATGAAATGTTTGACTTGATAGGGTAGGCAAGTGATGAAATGTTTGATTTGATAAGGTAGGCAAGTGATGAAATGTTTGATTTGGTTGGGTAGGCAGGTAGTGAAATGATTGATTGGGTTGGGTAGGCAGGTAATGAAAGGTTTGAATCAATATTTTTCTGAAGTATTTTAAGGATTGTTGATTCTAAAATAACAAGGAAGATACACAGTCCCTATAACGATCTGAAAAATTATTGGAGGGTTTGATGACTTCTGACTGAATGATCACTTACAAATCAAGAACTGATGACTGGTTCACATAAATTTCAGAATTTCCATTGAAACGAATCCAATATAATACCATATTAAATTTATCTTAATTTAAAGATATTAAATCTACATATTGTACTTTGCTAAAAATGAAACAAATGTAAAATAAAAGTTATCAATTTATGTTTAAATTTATGCACTTAGTAAACTTGATTAAATTGACAAACAAAACATTGGATTACAAAAGTATACTTACCGCTCAGTTGTCATGTGATGCGATCAAGGATTAATGGATCGGTTTTACAGATCGTCGACTGATTGGGAACTGATTGGTGATTGATAAATGATCGCAAATACAGTTGCATGGATCGGTTCTAGTACTGTAGTCGTATAATTATTACCCATATATTATAAAAACAATATAAGGCAATTGGTCCTCATCTTCAAAAGCCAGTTTTGGACTTAAGTACTTTACCAATGATGTACTAATTAAGGAGAAAGAAATAAGGGGAGAGTTTGCCATGCTTTGTATACAGTTGTAACCATAGTAACATGATTTGTTTTTACAACCCTATAAATATTTTTCTGTATTTTTTAGCTGCTCAAAGTGGAATATTAAAAAGAAACCTAAGTGCTGTGATGAAAGGACAGAAACCTACAGCTGCAGTAAGTTGCTTCTATATACTGTAAACTTGGAAATTTTCGTGCCGTCCTTTTTTTTCATGGTATCAGTGATCAATCTACCTTTGTGCAGTTTTTAATTGTGAGCTTTCCTGAATTATTATAAAATGTTCTTCAAATGAATATTCATGAAAATTTAATTTTTGCGTGCCAGCTCTTAGAGCGAAAATAGTGAAAATAAAACTGCCACGAAATTTTCATGATTTATAGTACCTTTAAACAATCATGTAATAGGAATGGAGTGTCAGCACCATTCTGTATATATAGATCCTTTGAAACATGTATGGATCAAAATGTTCAGTTGGAAGTGTCTAAAATAAAAAAAATGATGTATGCAGTTAGGAACTATTTGTTTGAAATTTAACATAGCCTATGTCCAAGGAAGTCTTATATATTCCTGTTAGTTGAGACATTAGTGAGATAACAACACAACGGCGAATATCAACAATGATACATGTCATATGAGAAAGAACAGCCCATCACTCATAGGCAAGGCTTAAAATTATATTATTTATATGGACATAAAACTTAACTTCATATTCACATTCAATTAAGTTTGTATAAAGTTATGTTTTAATTGTTCAATATAAGGTTGGTTACACTATATCTTTGATATAAGCTCATTTTACAAAACTTGATAGTAAGCCACGTGATGTCTGCCCCTTTTAAGTTGAAAGATAATTTTTGGTACAGTGTGTGTCTTCATGGCCCCAACAGTTTTTCAGGTTTCCCGTTTTTTCACCTCCAGTTATGTGATTTTTGACATTCAAAGAAGGGGTTAAGAGGGGTACGATTTTATTATGCAGCCGATCTGTCAGTAAATCCAGCCAACTGTCGTAACATAATGCCTGGTACTTGATAAATAATAATTTAGGTTTGTCGTCTGAATACTGCCTACATACTTTAATTGATTTCCTTCAATCTATGGTGAATGACAAGTCACAAAAAAAAATGTGGATAGGATATTGATTTTTACAGAAATTTTGTCATGGGGGCCACTTATTTGGGAGGGGGGGACTGAACTTTTATAAAGAGTGCAAATGTGGGCACACGGGGTATTGTGAGCTTGCTTTCTAAGGTTTTTTAATGATTTTTATATGAATTATACTACATATTTAAATAGTACGACGGTTACACTTCCTGTCCACTAATTACATCCAGAAGTAAGTGTATCTTGGCTGAGTTTGATTTCGACGGAAACCCTCTTGAGACGTTCCCTATTAACCAAGGTGTTGAGAGACGTTCCATGTACCATTTGAAAAAGGACGTTATGCCTCATATGTATTGGAACTTAATGACCAAGTGAGTGATACAGAACTCCCAATGAAAAATATCAACAACTGTACTAAAATTGTCTTCCCTAATTTTGATATTTTTAAAATTTCTTTTTTAAGTGATGCTACTATGTATTTATCAAATAAGTTACAAAAAGAAATAATGGCTTTTATTTCAAAACAAATTTTGAAGAAATTTTTAATTTCCAAGGAAGATAACTCTAGACAGTTATTATTTTACTTTTTAACATATATTTCCAACAGGTTTATACAAATGATTACAGCTATTACCAGGTAGTCTAAATAAGCTGATAACAATTTTATGACATTTATTACCTTTATACCATCAAAAATAGAGCAAGTGGGTGGGAACATGGAAGTCTGTGTTGTTAAATATTTTCAATGGTTTGCTGAAATAAGTAGATCCGAATAATATTTTTTGTCAGGATAGTTTTTAATCTGAACATTATCAGGAATCTGGGTTGGTTTACCCTGAATCTTGTTTGCCCTAGTTTTTCTTTGTCCCATAACATTTTTGTTCTGGAAGAAGTTCAAGAGTAATCAAGGGAACCAAGATTATAGCGGTAATCAAAAGAATGTAATTCAGGGACAAAGACCAGACATGGAAAACAGACATACACAACAAAGAACATAAAGGAACTAAAATCATACATACAAAGTAACAAAAGTAAATGAGCAACTTGGACTCCATTAAAAACAGGGAGCATAGACCAGGTGCACCAGTGCAATTTAATTTAAAAACTTTTTGTTTAAAAGAAGATATAAAAGGGTCAATCATCTAATTGTCCCCATGCATTATTGAATTACCAAACTTCAATGGATCACAGTGTGATTGTTTTGTTAAATCGGTTGTTTATGTAAAACACCTGTAAAATTCATTATATGCACAAGATCATCCAATGTAAGTTCCGTGAGGATGTAAATTTCAAATTATGCGTGAAACATATCTTTATGATTTTTTTTTACCTCCCAACACAAAGTGACAAGGTATTATATGAAACCTGCTGAAAAGTTGCATGTTTGTCCGTCAGTCTGTTTGTCCCCATGATAATTTTCAGATGATAACTTGAGAACAGATAAATGCATTTTTTTAAAACTTACTACAATTGTTTAGTACCATGAAATACAGATCAAGATTAATTTTTAGCAAAATCCAAAATGCAGTTTTTTTAGTTAGGCCATTTTGAAAATTTTGCCAACCCCCCTTTTCTCACAATAACATGGTAGGGTATCATTTAATCTTCCATTAATGCCATATTTTGTCATATTTCATTGCAAGATAGTTAAAAACACATTTTAATATGTTTGTATAGATTTAGAATTTATAAACCACAGGCATCTGTTATATTTTTAATGCAGCCAGCAACTGATGTTCCTTTGAAACAATGTAAATATTTCAATATCATAGGTGTTGAGTCTCCTGCTCTCAGTGGAGCCTCCTCACATTTTATGAATAATCCAACGTACTCTTGTTAACGTTCCCATGTTAAAGCAGGGTTTAGTTGCATCCACACAAATTTTTTCCTTCTTAATTGAATTTTCAGTTTAAAATTATAATAAATTACTTCAATTCTTGTAAAAATATATCCAAAAACAAAAACTCTGAAAATTTTGAGTGGGAGATCTGCTTTAGAATATTAACATTTTTGTTAATATTCTTTTTGTATTATTACATTTTGACAAGTAAAACTAAATAACACACATTTGTTACGTTGAAAAAAATGTTGATATAGGGCAAATGGGCACAGAGGGCAAATTGACTCAAGGCTGACAAAGAAAAGACAAACTTGTTACCAAAGCGAATGTAACTGATACCAACTATCAGCTACAAAACAAATTGAACGATTATATACATATTTTAAAAGACAGTTGTTTTTCCAAAAAATAATGTAAAAAAAAAACAATTCAAATGTCAAACCACATTTCTGATTTTAGGGGATTTTGGAATGGACCTGCAATATTCAGAAAATTAATGCATTTTGGAATGGATGGTCCAGAGAAACCTAAAGCATCATAAGTCATCTGACAATACAGACCATGTGACACTATGTGTCATGTGACATAACTGACTGATGAATCCAATGTGGCATTTGATGATGCTGGTGTTATGCTGTTGGTCATTAGGAACTTTTTTTAGTCAAATCATGTGGTATGAACAGATGTTTACATCAATGATAATGATATGATAATTAAAAGAAGATAATCATATTATTATAATTTGATTAACATATGATTATCATGTGGTAAATATATGTAAACTGAAACATATGTTAATTATATCAGGCTTGATTCATATGACAATCACATGTTCACTTAAAGGATTCTAATGATTTTTTTTATAAGGTTCAAAACTTCTGCATTTTCAATGACAAATGTGACTTTATGCATTAATTACAATTTTCAATGTATAAATTTTCACATAACCTTCTTGGAACCCCCCTCCTATGAATTTTCTGGCTGTAGACCTTGACCAGCAGGTCAGTGTTAGTGTCAAACCTTAACACATGAGAAAAATCTATTTCACTGTTTTTTTTTTCTACAACAATCCAGGTATTTACTGAATTCATCTAATTGTCTTTAGTTTCTTTAGTGTATATGTCTCAATGACCCACAGATTTTTAACATGAAATGTGTGTGTATTATATAATTGCTTTACTTTGTCATAAATCAGGGAGTGTTACATATTTTGGTCAAATCAAAAGATTTTTACTACTAATGTAAACTTTTAACAAGAATTACCTCCCTTTGCTTTATTAATGATTTGTATAAAAACTAACTCTAGATGCTTTATAATTAGAATCCATAATTGTATAAGCCACTTTCTGCATATTTTCATAGCAGCATTATAATGAAAGAGGTCCTAATGGTGGTACCTTCTAGTGTTATTGACACTGGGATACGAGCTAGAGATGCAACTCTAGTTTAAGTTGCTTGAATTGTTTATATGTCTAAACCAGGAACATCTAATTTTTAGGATGATTCTGGTTTGGCAGCCATTGTGTAGACATGCTTTTCATTGCTACTTTTTTGCTGTTATACACACAGAGAATGTGTAATATAAAGTCCCTGTACACAGTATGATAATAGTCCTTTAGTTTTATTAAGAAATCCACAGATTTGGGATTGATTTTCTGTGAGCAGATTTAGCACTACTTAGTTACATGTATTACATGTATGTAGAGTATTATTGAAAAATTATTTTGTAGAAGGAATGAAAAAGATTAATGTAAGTGAAGGAAGTAGATAAGTAGATAGGAAGAACTCGGATTTAATAAGATTTCATCATATTTATTTCTGTCATATTTAATGTAAGACATTTGTCTGTTTAGCATCTGTACCATACTTCAGTTGATGATGAGATTGTGCCTCCTTTTTGTTTTTGTTTTTGTTTTTTTTGTTTTGTTTGTTTGTTGTTTTTTTTTTTTTTTTGTTTTTTTTTGGGGGGTTGGGGGGAGGGGTGGGTTCAGAAACAAGACTTAAAGTCTTATATCAATCCGTCTCCTAAAATCATGAATGATAATTATATCATATATCATAGCTCAAGGAAGTAGTGCTTAAGTGCTTATAACGTGCATTTGGTGAGTTTGGTGCAAAGCAAAGAGGTTGATATTTAATGCTCTATGAATTAACTCAGGTCATAAGGAATTATTAAAATTATTCAAAAGAAGTAACTGTGTAATTAAGGTTGTTAATTTGAAGCGTTTGTTATGTATCAAAAAGTTTTGAACCTTAGTAAACATGATGGGAAAAACAACCAAGTATTTCCATGAAATTTATTTCAGAATGTTATCTGAAATACAGAAATGACATTCCTTTCTTTTTTTTAGTATCAGTAATTTGAGGTTAAATTACATAAAATGAATTGGAACTTTGGACTTTTCTGCATCCTCTATCACTTCTAAGACAAACGAACTGTCAATTCTTCAAAGGACCATTAACCTTGTATCTATCATGAATGTCAAATTCATGTGTGTTTTATTCTGAGCACGATTCATTATTGTGGAATTTTGCCAGATTCTTATTGATTTCAGCAGTAAAAAAATGCATAAAATAATGTTTCATAGATTTTTGAAACTTTTTGCTTTACTATATTTTCCAATCAAACCTTTCCCTTGCTGAATAAACATGTTTTTGCAAAAATCTTCAGGGATAAAGTTTAGCCTGGCCTATATATGGTGTTGCATTTTATAGATGTATGAATCGCCTTTTAGCTACCGTTTCACAAATGTACCTCCCTTTCCTTCAGCATTATTGTACTTAATAACTCTTACTATTACATCTGTTAGGTTTTAACTGTAAGTCCCTGTAAGAATCAGGCAGTTGGTGAAACATGGTTTAAAATAAACCATCATTTTAATAGTGTTACCTGGCTATTTGCAACATCAGAATCAAGGAAACAGACAAGATTTTCCATGCTATGCTGGACAATTGAGTTATAATTTCATTATAATGCACTGTCAATGATCATTTCAAGGGCAGATAACTCTGTCATTTTTCTAAGATTCTAATGAAAAATCTCTGAGCAAATCCAGTAATGCACAGATCAAATAATAGTCTTTTCAAATAGAGAAAGCATTATGGAGTGATATTTTAATGTCAGATTGGTGGCGTTTTGACATGCATCTTTCTGATTTTTCCCATTTTGCTTGATTCTTACAATCACTTGCACTTAACTATGTTAACCATGTTTATAAAGTTTATGTAGAGTCTTCCTTTCTAATTTATTGACTGGGAAATGTAACTTTGTAACCACAGGGTAGTAAGTAAACTTCTATGGAAGGTTACAACCATTTTTTCATTTTCCTAATTTTTCTACAAATCATTGGAAACTAATTTTCCTTCAGCCTTTTTTTTATTTAAGCCATTTCTCCACTCTTTATGGTCAACTTTATATTTTAGCATACTCTGAAGCATGGGTGGATTCAAGGGGTCCCCCTTATTAATTTGCAAATTTATGAAAATAGCGTGGTTTGTGTGTAAATGCCCAGAATGCAGAATTTCACATATTTTTTTCCCTAAACTCCTACCATTAATCTACCTCTATTGAGGAGGGCAGTGCCGCAATATTAACCTAATGTTTTTCACTTCTGGTTTTCATTGTTTTATAAAATAAATCTGGTTGTGCAGCATTTATTTGTAAATCAAAATATTATGAGCATTAAATAATTTCTCCATATTATACAGGAATGTAAAGTGAATTATCCCCTCATCTATGTATGGTGCAAGTCATAATACATTTTACTTTATTTTTTTGTCTTTGATGTTTTTTCAATCATGGTTGATAAGTATTTTTTTGTTTATATGCAAATAAAATATGTTTAAACTAAGTATTTTTTGAGAGATGAATAAATAAATATATTTTATTCATTTTTTTGTTGATTATTATTTTCTTTCCAATGACATCATTGGTCAAAGAATAATTTGATTTCCCTCTACAGATTGATAGAAAATTGTAGTAGGACAGCCGACACATGGCTAATCCAGCTATTTATTGAATTTGTAGAATTTGCAGAAAACCTCTTTCACAAAAGTACCATTCAAATGTGAACTGGTTTAATGTACATGTAGGCAACTCTTTCTCTTTATTTTCTCATAATGATAACCTATATTTCTCAAAGAAACTTTTATTGTTTAATGAGTTTTACAATTTTGTATAATCCCCATTTTTTCTATGACGAAAGAAATGCAAGGCACCCTAAATAGTGCTGTTACCATAATGTCAATTCATCCGTCAGTCCGACCGTCACTCCTTCAAACAGGGACTATATACTACTGCTCCTGCGTTGGAACTATTTTTAGGTGATATGTTGAGAATAAATCACTAATATTCTTGTTTTCTCAAGATTTATTCAGTAAATGCTTCTTTTTCTTCCAGGAAATACCACTGCAAAATAATATTATAAAAGCTAATTAGAGTTAAAGAAGGTTCTGTTGTTCTACGTTTGTGTGTGTTATAACTACATTTCACATCGTCACAGTTTCGTCCATCCCGGTCATGATATTTCATTATGAACTCGGCGGGTGTTTCTAGAAAGGCAGAGAATGCTTACCCTACCTGTGCACTTGGTCCATGTCTCGGTATTCAGTGGAGTTCTGGTTGCTTATTTACTTTTGTTTATTTCTACTTGTTATTTTGCTTTTTCTCCATGTTCATTGTTGAGTGTGTCTATTTTTCTTTCTGTTTAGGTATTTTCCCTTCGAATGTTAATTTTGATTACCGCTCTAATCTCGGTTCCTTTTACAACTCTTTCAAAACCTTCATCCTTAATCAATTAAGATTTATATACACAACTCACATACTACAGAAAGCGTTTATTTATCGCTTTATGTATGCACAGCATAAAATCGTAACGTAAACTGTACATGCTGTATGCATGTACAGGTATAGAAAATGCTTCCGATTTCATGTTTTTTTGCAAAATTACAAAAGCCATTACATATACATGTAAGATATTGAAATGGTACTGGGAACAAAAGACGACCCATGCCAACAACTAATGTGATTATGCTTCCCCGAGTCTGAATTGATCAGGTATACCATGTAGCTTGAACTCAGTCTAAAAGGTTAGAACCTTGCTTATATACGCATTGTACATGGAACATGCACATAAGATAGGCCAGGTTTATATACATACATGTACGTGTACACGGAACTTGCAAATATACATACGCATTACAGATAGACCAGGTTTCAAGATTTCAGTGCATTATTATATAGCAGTGTTGATGGGTATGTAACTAACTGATGATACAGCTTTCCTATGCATTATCTACCTAATAATTTAATTTCAGAAGTAACATGCTTTCTGATTGAATATATAGCCTAGCTGGCCGAGTGGTCTAGGGCGCTGGACTTAGTGCAGGCGGTGTTGCCATAGATGTCACAACGGTACGAGTTCGAGTCCCGCGGAGCGAGCGACCAAAAATTTGCATCGCTAATTTGACAGTTCTAACATCGTTGGGAATTTTTCAGACCTTTCTATACGTTTATGTATCTTCCCTGTATCAATTTGATCCGATGGAGCAGCGTAGCGAATAGAGTCGTCACATTCTGAGAAGTTTGTATATATATATATATATATATAAGTCTAAAGGATTGTACAACGATACCGGTAAAGATGTTAACACACTATAACAAAATATATAATGCCCATTATATATTTTATTATAGTGTGTTAACATCTTTATCGTATCGTTGTACAATCCTTTAGACTTATATAATTATTTTTGTTTGTGCTGCATCGTCATGACTGGACGATCCGATACCCATTAAGTTTGCTGGTTGGCAGATTCCTTTAGACTTTATATATACATATATAGTTGTCGAATAAAATTCCAACACTAGATATTTCATTTTGTATTTCACAAGTACTTTCACTGCTTGCGCAGATATATATTATTTGCCAACAGATTACCTACCTGGCATATAAATAACAGATGACGTTGCTTGAACTTGCCCGAAAGGATTAGCTGCTATACACGTTACTATTACAGATTCCGATAATCCGGGTAACGTTAACGTTGTGTTATTCGTCCCTAGCTGTTTCTGTATATTACTGGTTCCTCCGGTTAACTGTATAAAGACAGAGAAAAGTTCAAAATAACGCTACTACTGGTTCCCTGGTTAACTTTATACAGTCAAGACATTTGTTCCCCGTTACCAAGGGTGGTTCCAGGATATCACCCAATGGGGCCCGAGGGAGAAGGTTCACAAAAAAATTTTGCACTTTTTTTTATGCGTGCATATACACAAAACATTTTGTTATTTTCATAAATTTTCAAGTTCATAAGGGACCATGGCCCTATTGGATCCGCCTACACCCATCGGACTGTCCGTTGTAAAGTTTCATAAACAGCTAGATTTATACGATCTTGAATATAAAAGAGATCAAATTTTAAGGCAATATTTTGACAGGTATTCATTTAATGTTCATAGCGAGGACCGTTGAATATATGTAAGTAATTTATATTATAAAAACCACGTGAAGAGTTCTGAACTTTTAGTCATGAAACCGACACAAAATCTTTGTTTTTACAGTCGTACTTTTTGTCACTTTACCGACAGAAATGTTTCAAGTAAGAATACTTCATTCATTAAGGCATTTCTACAGGTATCATGCATACATATGAGAACCATTAGTGTAATATAGCAGGTAACAAAATATGACATTAACAGATGTATCAGATATATAATTCAATGAAACAGAATCTAATTCAAACTGTTTAAGGAGGTAGACCTGGGGTAAGGGACATACCACTGGAAATCAATGATATATTTGTATCATAATCAATTTCACTTAAACCTGTCAAGCTTTATCAAAAACTGAATGAAATTAGTCAAAGTTACTTTGATGCTTACAAGAAATTGATGTAAAATGCTGAAAACAAACATTCCAATCATTTGTAAGAGCTGTGTCCCTTATCCTAGGTCTACCTACTTAAATCGAATGTAATACATGTACTTATATATGTATATATTTTTTGTGAAACGTGGAATATCAGTAGCAAATAAAGAACACCATATAGCTGGCTCTCTAATGATCTGCTTGTACACAGGCAAAATTATTTCACATAAGTTTCACACGAATTTCACATGATTTTCACATGAATTGAGTAAATAAACTAAGTGATAGAGTTCACGTGAAATTCGGGTGAATGGAACCTTCACGTGAAATTCACACGAAATGTTCACATGAAATTCGTGTTAGTGAATTTCACATGAATTTCACGTGAAGTTCGATTAACATGATTTTCACGTGAACAATATTTGCCTGTGTAGCTGGAGTAGAAACACCATCACTACTTGGTTAACACAGTTGACTGTTTAAGTATTGAAAGTTTCATTTGTGATGTTTCATCAGCGTGTAAAATCGCTTAAACGAAAGTGTGCTAAGTGAACTCTTTTACGCGCCGATTAAACATCAAAAATGAAATATTTATTTTTTATAACTGTATGTCATCTATTTCTCTTATTTTCTTTATATTTTATTTTAGCTATATACATAGAAAATAGACAATAGACTCTTTTGTGCTAACTGTGCGTAGGGCATGTTCAATATAAATTTCGGCGAGAAAAAAATATTTCGTTCTACCCAAGCCCTACCTGGCGGAATGCTCATCAACTTAGACATGTACCACATAAAAGGGTCTAAAAAGTGATCAATAAATTTAAAAAGTAGTCCATTTATTGTGGGCATGGTCTTTATTAATACACGTACGATAGCCCGAAGATGACTCTTTCATCGACTCATGACGCCAACGCCCAATGGGATTTGCGTATATAATGCAGAGTAATGCTGAGTAAATGTAATTATATGTCCATGAGAAAAGAAAAAAAATATTCGCACCATAGCCGAACTTTAAGCTCGACATCCGAATCAAGAGGTAGAGGCGGGTCAAAGGAGACTTAGGTGAGGAGTAAAGGTAGATAATGTATTAAGGTCAAGGTCTGCGGTAAAACTAGTCCAGATCACAGCGAGAGGATTTTTAAAGACGTGATAAATTATGGTATGTTGTAGATGGAGACTAAGGAGACAAGACTGCAACAATCTGTTGTATGCAAAGTAAAGTGACATCAATCTTTTACTATCAAAAATGGTATACATGACAGTAAATCAGAACTACATACAATGATTGTCATATTGAAAAGCTACATACCGCTTTGACGGTCCATGTTATTGAAGGAGAGGGTTCGCCGGAAGCTTCGCAAGTCAAAGTTGTCTGGTTCTTGGGAGTAACAGTCACCAGCTGGTTCGGTGTTTTGGTTATTTTAGGCGAAGCTAAACGTTAAAAATCTTTACGTGAAATAAACACGTAGCTTACATACTACAAAGAATGTTTATTGTAAAAGTAAAATTATAGTGCAAAACAATTTACTAGTCAATTTTTGAAAGCTGTTTGTTTACTTACTGTTCAAGAGATTCTTAGGCCACACATTTATTTGGTAGATAACCACAGTTTTCAAATGTTTTGTTGACTGAAATGCAGGTTGAAACACAACTCAATCAAGTAATTCAGTTCCGATAATTTATTCAATTTTACATAAACAGTCTGTAGGTTCAAGTCTCCAGTAAATGCATTTGCAGAGCAGAAATGACCGCATTGCCGTCTTAAAACACGATGAATATAATGTTAAAAAGAAAGCTGTATAGACGTATCAATGTAAACTAAACCATGTACGTATTGTTATATACTTACTGCCACGGACAAAGAAGACGGTATTAGCAGTACTATTTCCTGCATCGTTACTGGCTGAGCACGTGTAAGTACCCATGTCCGTCAGTTTAGCGTTCTGTATTGTATGTGAAGTTGTTTTCTCGGGTATCAATTTCTGAAAGTGAAATTTCTCTTCTCTTTGAAATGCAGTGCTTATTTGAGCAATATATCAAGTTATAATTCTATTGTATTGCATTGGAAGCAATCGGAACTCCTCAGCCTGTCTAGTTACACCTTGGAGCCATTAGGCGGAAGAATCTTTCCGTAATTTGACAGTGCGGTTCTAAAATTATAATTTTACTGGTGGAAATTGTGAACATTGCCATTTTTCTAAGCTCCTCGCTTCGCGCCAAAATTCTTGACAGATTTATTGTTCTATATTTCAAATGATATCGAACAATTTTTTTAGCGCCACCAGGTGGATAATACTACTTTAAGTCGCGTATGACTACAATACCGTTAACTCAACCATGCATGTGGTCCTACGATGGTATTCTATTGCGTACCTAGTTATGTGGCAAAGTACAGATTCTATACACTAAGTCTTCTTCAGAGTACAAAAGCTTAAATTTGCCCTCAGTTTATCATATACATTCATTACAGTTAGTATATACCAATAACAAGCTGAGTGTAGTTAACAAGATTTAAACAACAAAATCTATTATAAAACATGTAAAATTAGTGGATACAACAATCATTTGTATACTAGATATTAATAGACTGTCACTGTTTTGTGTTTAGGAAGTATTTACATTGAAAATATGTATATATTTGTTCAAAATGAAAGACAACTTCTGTTTTGTAAAAGGCATATCATGCTCTCTGTTACAAAACTGC
The DNA here is from genome assembly GCA_037379345.1 of Perna viridis. Lineage (NCBI taxonomy): Eukaryota > Metazoa > Mollusca > Bivalvia > Mytilida > Mytilidae > Perna > Perna viridis. The sequence goes on from CM074525.1 coordinate 23,896,577, forward strand.
TTACGGAGGAGATAATCATGTACATTATTTTTATCATAAGTAGATTTGGTTATTAATAATAATTTTTGGTGTTATTAACTTCTAAATGTTAAACGCAGATACTTGTTGCATAAACATGCAAATAACAGAATTCGTGAAAAAGAGCCAATAAAAATTATTTTTGAAGGAATTAAAATTAAAATTTTGCTGTTTCAACGTTTAGCCAACGTTGGCCCAACTTAGTATCGCAGTTTAGATGTAACACAATATTTGCTCTCATACGTCCGGATTTTCATCTTTGTTTTTACTTTTTTTGAGATCTACATACTTTTTTGCATCATGAATAACATTAAGCCTGCTTTAACTTGTTTGTTACTGAAATTGTTTCGACGTTAAATGTTCTACCAATGTTGGCTTACTGTTGGCTTTGGTTAGGGAACGCAGAATAATAAAAATGATATTTTCATGGTTTTGATTTAAAAAATTAAAATTTAATAATAGTTTCAAACACGAAAAGCTTCTAAGATAAGTTATTAAATAGAAACATGAAATGCAACGGTTGTTCTGAATATAGTAGGGTCAACGTTGGGTCAACGTAGAACATTTTTAGGATATGAAAGTATTTGAAATTTCGAAACGTCGTGTTTAATCATTAGCTTGTCGAGTAGAAACCATTTTGTTAAAAATTAATCAAGAAGAAATATTTCCATAACCACCGACTTCTGCATTGGCCAACGCCAACTAAAAGCCAACGAACCAACCACCAGCCTACGGAGGCATGCTGTCTGGGAGTGCACTTGTGTTATGTTGCTGTGGAAAAGATGCACATAAATTCTGCACAAGTGAGCTTGTGTTCGGCAGGGAATTATATTTTTTTTTATTTCTGTATAAAATGGTCACTGTAACTTACTGAGTTGGTTTAAATTTTTTTAATAAGTTCTGCATGAAGACCGCTTTCAGTGAAATGTAGGGGAATACCCATTCTGTTTTTAGTTCATTGTCTTCTAGGAGACGGTGTCGCACTGCAAGGTAGTAAACCCCAAATTATATATTCAGGGCTATTAGTGTATACATGCAGCTTTTAGGTAATGCATAGTCTTCTTCAGGTTAAACTTAAGGTCGAAGCTCCATAATTCATTGAAATCAGTGAAATTAACATTGGACTCTGTGGGAAGTGACATTATTGGTTTGTAGCCTTAATTTAGTAAAGCGGAAATGGCCGTGTAGTTCAGTTTGCTTAATAAGAAGACCTAGGGTAAGGAACAAAACTTCTGATTGATACAAAAACAAAGTACTGACAAGAGGAAGACCAGAAACATGACATATTACGACATGTAAATAACACGTAAACTTCATTTTCGAGTTCGTTATTTACACAATGCCATAAAAATGGGTTTATTATAATTCCTGAAATATAATGTCAAACTTTACGTAGGAAATATGATGAGAAACTATATGAATTCACAGTAGGGACCCAAATATGTACTGTTGATAGAAAGCAGTTCATGCATGCAAGGAGAACAGATAGAATGCGCTTGGAAAAGAAGACCTAAATAAAATTTTCAGTAGAAGTCTGTAGTTTCCCTTTCTCAATTGACTTAAAGCTTTCACTTAACACATACCTTTCTTTTTTCGTTTTTTAGAAGACAAGATATCGGTGAAAAAAGGACAGAAACTACAGAAACACACACAAGAACAAAAACAAAAACCAAAATAAAGTCAGAATAACAAACAATTACATATTACATAGAAACTAAAGATAAAGAAAACAAGACAACACACAAAGGTCAATAACCCTCAAGTCCAAAAATATGGAAATAAAGTGTTGTAGTTATACTAACACCATTGAGGTACCACGTGACTGTTGGTGCAGGATATCCACTGACGGTACAAATCAGCGTCGTCGATTGACCATATTTGGTAAATGTACTGGGAATCATAGACACCGTCGGTTTCACGTGTGCTAAAAGTACAAGAAAAAACATCTTCACAGATTCGTATAACGAAGAGTGCTCGTGACTTGTGAAAAAATCACATTCTGTATAGCAGAATCTTTAAGCTAGCGGAACAATGCATAAAAGATCAAGCAGCCGCTACAGAACCGTAGAATAGTTTGGTGAAGAACAACTGCTACACCATGCATGCATCATTAATTTGATCCTCTATCCTACATAATAACATCTAAATGAACTGTCCCGTACTACCATACATCGTGTACTAAGTTACAGCCGTAGAATAATCCTACGAGGAGGAATGACCTGACCAGCAAAACTATATTTTAATATAGCCTAGCCGGCCGAGTGGTCTAGGGCGCTGGACTTTGTGCAGGCGGTGTTGCCATAGATGTCACAGCGGTACGAGTTTGATTCCCGCGGAGGGAACGACCAAAAATTTGCATCGCAAATTTGACAGTTCTAACATCGTTGGGAATTTTTCAGAAACATGTATAAACATACTGTTTTGAAAGCTGGTATACTCTATTGTACTTACGTTTTGGTTTGACAAAAATTTGGATTGTTTTTGCAGACCATCCTTCTGAATTTGAAGCATTACATTGGTATGTTCGATTGTCATCAAGTCTTATATCCCGGATTATCAGAAAGTTTTGATACTGGACTGCATTTGATGGCATTTTTGTCTGTAAAGAGGTGACAAATGTATAAAACGTCTTTTGTCTGTAAGTAAGTACGAACGTCATCAGTAAGGAGTTTAATCCCACTATACTTCACTTGTATAGGGTAAACATCACATTTTATGCTATAACGGGGGATGGGGAATGGATATTGTGAAGGGAGAAAATTGGAAATAAGTTGTAAAGTAGTTATTTGTATAAACAATATATTTAATTTAGTTAAAAACAATATTTTAAGTATCAGTCTTAATACAAGTCAGACAGGAGGTGATTCAACAATGTCAAAAACCCATCGAATTCAGTTTTATTTCAGAAACAGTTACTGATCACATTACTAGTCGTAGTTTTTCATTTGGTTGCTTTTGAAATAAAAATATATATAAATTGTACATGAATTTTGCTCTTTGTAAGACTTTGTTTTATTTTGTTGATTTTCGATGGAGATAAATATATGATTTTCACAAAAATACTAATCTAGATACAAAAAGGATAGTTGGTTTGTAAAAATAAAGCATATTTCGAAAAACAGTATCGTTTGTTTGGTGAGTTTTTCCATGGAATGAATCAATTTACTATGGGTGAGTTTTATATGGACTATACTTAATTGTTAAGGAATTTATAGATATACAAGTCATGTATCACATGTAGGTGGCATGTTTTGCATTATTGACATTTGGAAACGGTCACTTTGACACATATTATCAAACCTATTTACTCTAGTCGAACTGAACTAGCCAATTGTACTTTACACAGAACATTGCATGCACTATCAAATGGACCACAATAAATTCACTACAACGATTTTCAAATAACAATATCAAATAATGAACACTAATGCTATCAATACATAGAATCACTTCTAATACACACAGACCTAAATATATCAAAAAGAATTATACATATTCACGACAAACACAACAATGTAAATTGTTTCAGACAAGCGCATGCACTTTGCCATCTTACATAATCCAACCCCATACTATGAAAAGGATTATATCGCTAAATTCCAATGACTTGAATTATACAGATCACTCACTATCAAATCCAAATACTATTTAACCCCCTCTAAAAACTATTGCAACACTATATCAATCTAAGAGAATTAGTTGAGAGCGCACTTCCACTGGCTGCTTATATGCTACCTGGACGGACGAATCCAACATACGATCCAAGGGTATTCAGGGTAAAAAACGTGAAAATCAATCTATGTTAAGAAATAATGGTGTGTACTGTTTTACTATCATTATGATCCAAATTAGGAGGCATTAAAACTTATAAAGCACCATACATGATGTTCCATTACCCTGTCAAATAGATGATGTAAACAATATTAATTTGAGTATTTTCGTCACAGATACCAAATCAAAAAGGTGCAACGAAAAATAGTTACCCCTACAGCGGACCACTTTACATTTGGAAGTGGTAATCCATCTGCAGCACATGGCACAGCCAGTACCGGGTCCCCTTCTTTTACATTAAAGACCGAATGCGTAAGAAATACTTCAGGCTTTATCTTAAATGGTGGAGGACTTGTCAGGTGAACTGTCGTTCCTACAATTGGCGGTGGTGTCAGTGCTAAAATAGAAGTTGATTTATACATTAAAATGGATTGCAATAATTGTTCAAGTTAAACTCTTTTCACGCTTAAATAATTCCAATTTTAGTCTTTTTTATATAGGTACTATTATTCAAAATAAAATCATTCTCTGTGTATTTCATATAGTATTTAAAAGTAGGGTTACCCACACAGTCCAATTTTAATGATTCAATTTGAGATGTTAAAGCAAGAAACAAATTAGTCTAAATGCTCGCTTAGTAAATAAAAATTCGTATACCTGGTCCATAATTGACAACATAAGTTAATGATGCTGTTCCGAATTTGTTGTGGGCCAGACAGACGTAGGTTCCTACCAAATCTTTGGTCATGTCTGTAATCTCCAACTCAATATTAGCAAAATGATAATGAATGTGTTGATTCGCTAACTGTCCCTGTAAGACAAACAATAATTGAATAGTGTAAATTGATATTAGTAAAAACAAATGGTGTTATCTATTATATGTTGATTAATAAACCACACTATATGTTGTTTCGTAGATTAAAAGACTAAACAGTTCTGGTACCTAACATACATGGAATGAACTAACCGGAGTTTTGGTAGATACATACTACTGTTTTATGTACGGGTATTTTAATAAATAGTCAGGTCAGTAACTCATAGGGAATCTCCAAAGCCAATCATAGAGATACAAAGTGAAGTAAATTGTACTAAACAAACAGCCATTGGTTTAATAGAAAATATTTTTTTGCAGGAAATTATACCAATGGCTGAAAAGCCTACTCACATTTGGATCAATGTTTTTTGGGGTATGCCAGGTGACTGTAGGTTTGGGGTCACCTTCAGGAATACATTTAAGTCCAACATGATCACCATCCTTAACAAAAACTTCACTGTTTTCTGTTACAGGAAAGTATGGCTTAACATCTGAAACCATAAACAATATGTTGTTACCTTAAAATTAAACCCAAGCTATGTAAATTCTTATTTCTAAACATAACTTTTGAATAAGTTACTCGGTAAAACATTTTCTCATTTTACCAAGATTTTCTGATTAGGATTTTAATGTAGTGATTTAAAAGAAAAATCAGCTATTAAATTATGTTACTACTCAGCCTGCTTATCAGTGCTATTGTCAGCTTTTACAGGAGTTGGTGAAGGTTTCCTTATTACATGCATAGTTCCAGCTGACGCAATTAAAGTAATTAGGATATTGATATTGTAAACTTTGATTGACCGTATCGTTTTCAGTTCTTTTTTTTTATTATGAAAGCATTATTAAAAGTTCCGTCCCTTTGGTAGACATGATATGCATGTACTTGTAGCTTGTCTTTTTAAAGAAATACAGTTTCAAGATTCAAGCAAGGACATGGTGATAGTCCAAATCAAGCCCCTTAATGGCAATCATAGAATTAAAAACCTTCCCGTATTATTATAGTATTTAATCATTTTCTTGCAATCTATGATACCTATCTTAGTTACGCTTACCTTACCGGTGCGCTCGGTCCATGCTCCAAGTCGTTAGTGGAGTCCGAGTTGCTCCTTTGCTTTTGTTACTTTAAATGTATGATTTTAGTTACTTAATGTCTTTGTTGTGTATGTCTGTTTTCCATGTCTGGTCTTTGTCCCTGGATTACATTCTTTTGATTACCGCTATAACCTTGGTTCCCTTGATTACTCTTATTTCTGTTTCATTCGATTTGTGCATTTTCCATTAGAAATAATCTTGTGTACAGCAGTACATAAACGTACCTGCTTTCGTAGGTATGATACCACCAAGTACAGCGACTATCCCTATAAACATAAGAAGATCGCATGTGTTAGTGCCATTAGTAACTTGCTTTATTCACGGCAATAAGACCATATATAGCTCCTCTATCTATCCCTCGCATACCATATATCCCTTCTCTTTCTATCCCAGGAGACCGTATATTGCTTCTCTAACTTTCTATCCCTAGGAGACCTTTACCGCTTCTCTAACTTTTTATCCCTAGGAGACCATATATCGCTTCTCTAACTTCCGATCCTTATATCCGAAGGCCAGATATCTCTTCTTTATTTTCTATTCCTAGGAGCGTTAGACGGTGGTATTTTTTTTACAACTACAGCAGCAACGCAAGAATGTTTAGAATTAGAAATAAGTATATATACTTGGACTTTCTAATTTACATGTTTCTAAACTGAACATAAGTCGATCAACAGTAAACTAAAGCAGAAAAGAAATCATCTGAAAGAATGTTTTACCCATGACACCAATTCGTACATCAAAGAATACACAGGTAAATACTTCACAGGAAATTCATGAGAATCGAAATTGGCATGACATCCACAGAGATTTGTAATGCAATATATTTTATTTTCACATGAAATTGCAACCACATGTATCCCAAGGCATAATTTTTTTGTGAATTTCATGAAAAAATCTTGCAAATTCATTTCAAAACCGTGTGAAAATATATTGCATATATTTACATATTACATATATATATATATATATGTTTTACATGGGACTGTTAATTCAAACTACCTTTACTCAACACTTCAGGAATTGACTTTCCTAGGTAATAAAAATGATAAATATATAAATGAAATGTGAATTACAATCAAGATGTCGAGTCCTGTTCGGTACTTAGGTTTCTGTGTTTCGTCAAAATCACTTCGTTAAATAATGTTTACATGACAATAACCAATTAACCATTAACCACTATTTACTGCTAACCTTAAAGTTGCCTATTAAAGGAAGGTGTTCTGTGTTGCCCTTTTTTGTTAATTTGACAAGTTATAAGTGTACCAAACAAACATGGACTTGGGTAAATATTTTACGAAGAAGTCTACAAAATCAGACAGTAGGCGATTCATGCATTTAAAAAACCCACCAAATTTACTCTTCATTTCGAACTCAAAAACATATCACCAGTCTTGGTTAGTCACCATGTTAAACAATTATATATATATATAGTGTATGAAATTGGCACTTTCTAACGGATATTTTTCTCGATTTGGTTTGATTTAGTTGATTTTAGTTGAGGACAAATGTATGGTTTCACAGAATTGTAGATCTGATCTTATTACGTAAAGGACCATCATTACGTAAAAATATGTTGACTAAAAGGAATGTTTTCTTTCGTTGGGTATTTTTACATGAATCATCTCTACCAACGGCAATGACCAGATTTATATGGATTGGTACTAAACAACTAAGCGGAATATTTTAATTTCAAATGTAACACGCTTTTTGGTTGGATAAAAAAAATGTCCATCATCTCATAGCCCAAGTTTTGCTATGTGAATGTGACATCATCAACCCTTTTTGATAATTTACACTATTTGATACTAAAACTGAATTATAAGAAATGTCTGCTTTTTACCCTTTGACCTTAAGAACGCTCTTCCATGGACATGAAAGTCAGCTGACCGAAATTATGTTTCCCGAATGGCCAAATACTGATAACTTGGTGGCATTCGAAAAAAAACTGTATCGGAAATTAAAATTGGGTGTCATGTGTTATTTCCTGACTGAAATATAGAAAAAATATAAGTAAAAAGAACCAGTTTTACAGCGTCGGCTATCTTTTTTTAAAGTTAGTACTTGTTTTCGGTCTGTTTGAAATATGCACACTTCAAAATAACATTCTACGTATATTATGTACTGCATAGACAGAAAAAGTACAACAGACATTCCTTAAAGGAATTGTCTTGTATTTTTGTCTATTTGATTTATTTGATTATATCAATGAAATGGCGGGAATTGGTGGAATCACTGAAACAGTTACAGTGTTTCAGACTATATATTTTTAGAGAGTAATATTGTCTTAACCTTTACATAATGGTATACGAACAACACGATAGTACTCTTCTTACCTTCCGGACATTTTGGTACTTACAAAAATCTATTTTCATCTTGACCCAATTGTTTAAAGACAAGAGATAATAGATAAGAAAGGTTGACCAGTTTTTAAGTTTAGAATATTGGTCAAAGTTCATTTCAGTATTTATCTTCTGATTCAAATAAGTACCTGACAAAATTGAACACCAATGGAACTGCATAAACCATAAAGCGATCAAAGATGATGTGTATAATAAGTTTCTTGATAAATAAATAAGAAAATGTAGACCTAAAATAATAGACATGTATACAGATATTTATAGACTAGAAAACATTGCTCTTAGCCGAATAATAGTCTTTATAAAGAATTTACCATTTATCGAAAGTGGCTTATGTACTATCAACGTGAAGTCGATTTGATTGGCATCAAAAGGTTTTAAGACTCAAAAGTCACATGACTTCCGAGTAAAACTTGCATAAAATTACATTCTGCGCTTTAAGATGACATGGTGCCATATTCATTTACACAAATGGTTTGGATTTATATTCATCGTATTTTATATCTCATTAACGCTCGCATAAAAAAACGAGACAAGAAGACCCAACCAGGGTGTGTTTTAAACAACCACAACACATAAGCTGTGAACTACTTCCTTAGTTTTTACATTCTTGCACAATACCCCTTTCACTAATTTATGTCATATTCCAAAATCATCCTTTTATGAAAACAATATTTTACTGTCTTAACTATTGATTTTCGACTTTTAATTGATACCGTTTAATTGGTCTGTTACCAATGTATGTTGTATGTCAATTTGTGTCAAATACTACATGTACACAAGCAAAATTATTTTACATGATATCCACACGATGTTCACCTGAATTGAGCGAATAAACTAAGTGACAGAGTTCGTGAAATTCGGGTGAATGGAGCCTTCACGTGAAGTTTACACGAAATGTTTACATGAAATTTGTGTGTAGTGAATTTCACATGAATTTCATGTGAAGCTCGATTAACATGAATTTCACGTGAAAAATATTTGCCTGTGTATATTGATCGCTATTGATTTATACCATGTTTTTAGTCCTTTACCCATATATGTTGTATGTTAATGTGTCAAATACCATATGTATATTGATCACTATTGATCGATACCATTGAATTGGTACTTTACCCATTGTATGTTAATGTGTCATTGATCACTATTGATGCAAATTGTTTGTTTTTTGATACTTCTCTTTGTATGCAATGATTTGTTTGTTTTTGTTGCAACATTCCGATATGAGAGTATTTTCTGAATTATTCAGGCAAGCTGACCGATACTTCTCTTTAAGTGTTGTTTATGATTACAATGGATTATAAGCTGCCGCTTTCGACATTTTATTCAGTATGGCAATGGTATAATTGTACACGTAGTTAAAAATTTTATTTGATTATAAATATAACTGTCCTTAGCAAACCACACTTTTCAATCATATGATTTCCGAATGTATTTAAATATCTGAAATTTCATCCATATTTTAACGTCCACCATTATTTTTAACATATATTTTGGTGAATTGACTTAAGTTTCAAGATAAAATTTAAAAAAAAATGTTTTCATTTTCATTTTACAAAAATAACCTTAATAAGTTTTTAATTGTTCTTAATGTAAGGTTTAAATCTCGCATGTTCTTTTTATTTGGTATTTGTGCCATTCAAGGTCAACTAGATCTAGAGGATTGTTCTAATACCGTAAACGTATTAATTTTCGTGGTGTACTGATTTTCGCTATATTTTCGGTTGGCTCAAGAACGCAAAAAGTAGTACACGTGAAATAATATTTACAATTTTGAATGGGGTCGTATCCATCAATGCAATCAAGTATAAATTTAAACTAAGTCTATTATAAAAACATATACGGTAAAAGCACGTTGGTTATAATTTCTAAATTCATGATCTTGTTTACATATTTTTATCAATGGCTATAGAGTACCTGTCACATCAAAAATCAATACTGTGAAAACATTTTATTTACAAAGAGAAATTTATAAATGTAAGTTTTAAACACTCACTACGAAAAACAGATTGCCGTTAATTACAAACGCTGAGAACTGTCAACAAAAATGTAAATCCGTATACATGCAATTAAAGTGTCAAAAGTTAATTCCTACAATAATAGCTACGGCTTGGGAAATTTAGTGAGTTCTTTTTAGTTTTAAATAAGAACAAAGAGTTAGATTAAAATGGACAGAGGAAACTATGTGGACTTGCTGTTAATATCGTATTAACGGCCGTCATTAATTTTTTTGAAAAAAAATAACTAAATAAACTAATTAATCAAACAAGAGATCACACACTGCGGAGACTATTGCAAAACATAATTTCTTCAACTTTGAGAACCACGAAAATTAATATCTGCGAACACTGACTTTTCAGAAACCGAGAAAAATGATACGTTTTTACTATGCTCTTGATTTTGTTGTTCTTGTTGACAATCGTAAGCTTTGAAATATACTCAGTATATGTATCATATTATGAATGTATACCGTAATAACAATGTGGTGACATTTAACGACCATCCTTTTTAAATAAGTCAGTATCCAGTTTCATAAAGAGTATAAAATTCAGATTTCCCCCTATTCAATTCTTCAACTCCGACAAATCGCATCACTTTAAATTAAAAGAAGAACTCTGGGGTATGAAAAAAAATCATTGTTTTAATTAAAACCAAGCCAGATTCATTGTTGATCTGCCCTCTTCTACCCACTACATGTACCAAAACATTTCGTTCGATCGTTGATTTCAAGTAGCGTAGTTTTGTAAATAGAGGTATATTTTCTCATCTCTTTGTTTTTTTTTCGTATAAGTTTATCAGTTTTGTACATTATTGAAAAAAAAGAAAATAATACTACAAGACTTGAAGGAGGTTTATAAGAAATTTATAAGCTTGGATGTGTTTATTTTTCAGGAAGTTGAGAGAAGCAAGTAATAACACGTCTTGTTTCAATACATTTCTTTTAAACTTTGGTGAATTGTAAGTAGTAATTAAAAAAGGGACACGACTGCTATGTTTCCTCTGGTTATAGTGATGTTAATGCATGTACATGACTGTAACTATTCAGAATTCTTTTTTATACTTTTTTTTTACTTTGCGATCAACTTCGGAAAAGTACTGTTAAACATGTGTTTTTAGGTACAGAATGTACTTTTTCAACAGAAGACTTTTTACATGATTTACGGATTACAAAAAATGCCACTTTTGAAGAAATTGTACTCATTAGGTAGAAGTATTTAGAGATTATTAACTAACTTTTCAAGTAATGTTGCGGTTAGGATTCACTGAGAAATCATTGATCATTAATTTTCAGTATTGTTCGTATCGGATACCATTAATATTTTATTTGTATTTTTGGAGCAATATGGAGACGTAAGCTGGTCAGTAGCTTTTTCCAACGCAGACCCTTTGAGGTCCGTTCTTATTTCTGTATTGGTGCACATTTTGATCTTTGCCAAGTGTATCTACACATTTTTTAAATAAGATGATAATTAACTTTAATTAACATACGCTTTTCCTATTTCATAATCCTAAAGCACTGTTTTAAGGATTACCACTAGTTGTTCTATCAGTAAAAACAGGTGATCATGCCTAAAATGTATGTTTATGACCATATTTTTATACCATTCTAATTATATTGTTTCTCTTGTTGCTGGAAAGGATCCGTAATTCTAATCTGTCTATGCGCAATTTTAGTGATAGATAGAAGGTACAAACTGGTCGCTACACTATACGACAAGAAGATGTATTTTGTAGGTATCATCATCTTTTTTTCCGCCTCCTTCAGAACATATGGTTATTTCGTATTATTTATTTCCTGCATTATCTAGTCGTTATCCTAGGGATAAGTTCCATTTTTCTAGTATTCGAATCTTGGTTTCCTTTATTATCGTTATAACAATTTAGAGATGTACAATGTATGGATGGGTCTGGCAAGTACACAGAATGGAATCCTCTCAAAAACGCCTTCTGACATTGATTAAAGCAGTGAAAGTTTGTAAAGTATAAATTTCGGATTTTTCAACGTCAACAATGTGCTTTTGACATGCACAGTTCTGCATGATCTTATTCATTCGTGTATCTCCACAAAAGACTTAAAATATAATTCTCTAGTTTTATGTAGTTTGGTGATGTTATAATGCTAGAACTTCAGCTCGACAATATTTTTGTGGGATTTAGGAAGACATTTCAAATTACAATTTGACTACTTATGGAAAAATTATATGCCACTTTATTTATTTAAAGCTTTTGTGCTTTTGACCTCAGACTACGTCCTCTCACATAAAACAATTGCCACTTATTATGTTTCCGTAGACAAAGTTTGCTTGAAAATGGATAAATGATAAACTTGATACGTTTTGAGGATTTTGCATTGTTATGCGTCAGAACATGTGAACAAATATAGTTACTTCATTAAAATGAGTTTAAAGGCTTACAATTTTTGTTGTTTGTCAAGGCCATCCGACACAGACATTCGATATCAATACATTGCAATGTTAATGCAGGGTTATTCCATGCAACACTGATGTTTAGTTAGTGAATAAATTATTCACCCAAATATTTATGCACTAGTCCATATAAAATTCAGACACTGCCTAATGTAGAGGTGATTCATGGTGTAGAAAAACCTAAGGAACATATAATGCTTTTTTTGTCTACATATACTACACTTTTTGAGTAACAATAGTCATTTGTGTATTCAAATTTTTACTTTTTGAAAACCATACATTGATCTCCCACTCGAAGCAACCAAATCAGATCGAATCAAGAACGACAACTCTTGCAAATCTCAAACGAGCAAGAACCAAATGACAAACTTAGACCAGTTTTGTGGTCTGTAACTGTTACTGAACAAAAGTGAAAATGGTGTATTTTTGAAATGCATGAATCTCCTCCTGTCTGATTGTTTTTTTATAAAGGCTGCTACTTATAAGAAATATAAACTTTAAAGAATAGCAAGAGCCAGTAATAATTTCATAGCTTCATCAAATCGCATGATCATCAGGTTTTGACCTACTTTACTGATTACCTAAACATCGTCTAATGACTTTGTTTTTTTTTAAGTCTTAGTATCTGTAAGAATCAGGCAGTGGGCGGGCCCTGGTATGACAAAACCCAACATTTTGATAGTTTCAGTTGACTATTTTTACCATCAGAATCAAGCGACAAGATTTTCCGTATCATGCTGGACCATTGAGTTACAATTTCATTGAAATGCACTGAAAATGAACATTTCAAGGGCAGATAACTCAGTTAATAACCTCATTTTTCTAACATTCTATTGCAAATTTCCCGAGCAAAGCCAGTGATGCACGGATGAAATAATGGTCTTTTCGACTGAAGTATCCTTGGATGGTATTATATTGTCAGATCGGTGCGGTTTTGACATGCATGTTTCTGATTTTTCTCATTTTTCCTGATTCTTACAAAAAACTTACACTTCGAAATAAGCCTTATTGAAATGACAACATCCATTAATTCTTACATCAGATGCAATCTTGAAACCATGAATCAAATTGTGTTTTGGATAGCTATGTCGATGTGCCGATTAATCCTTTTGTGGTATTTGATTAGTTTATCCAGCAGTGGTGGTAATTCGTTAGGAGCAATTAAGACTATTTTTACTTATAAGCCGAGTGCTTGAATATGTATTTTGGTATTCAAAATACAGTTACATGTAACTATTTTCGCAAGAAATGAAGTAAGTCTTGATGTTTTATATTGGAAACAGACTTAATCGTCTTTATACGTTGGATTTATATTTTTCACTGTGTAGTTGTTTAATTATATATATATATATCAACAAAAAAAAAAAAAAAAAAAAAAAATCGCATCGTATCCTCAATTTTATAGTTTTTGTTGATAAGATTAAACATATCTAATTTTGCTATATCAATAAAAATATAGAGGATTTGTGGACAGGTTATACAACATTGATAGAGGATTTGTGGACAGGTTATACAACATTGATAGAGGATTTGTGGACAGGTTATGCAACATTGATAGAGGATTTGTGGACAGGTTATACAACATTGATAGAGGATTTGTGGACAGGTTATGCAACATTGATAGAGGATTTGTGGACAGGTTATGCAACATTGATAGAGGATTTGTGGACAGGTTATACAACATTGATAGAGGATTTGTGGACAGGTTATGCAACATTGATAGAGGATTTGTGGACAGGTTATACAACATTGATTAAGTCATCATCAATTACAAAACAATTTTAACATAATTATCAAGCAGAAATCTTATAATGATATACATATGCAGTATATGTGGATTTGAATTTTTTATATGACAAAAAATTAATATAATGTGTATACTTATTGATAAATGTATTGCAGTAAATAATTGTAACCTTTAGGACTGCGAGTACTTTGATTTTCATTTAGACACACTGTACATCCTGGGAATTTTTCGTTGCCTTGTACACATGTTGTTGTTAAACTAAATGTGCACGTACAATACCGTTACATATTTTTATGGTTTATTTAGTATATCAAGAGTTTAAAAATATTTCTGTGTTTTGAAAATAGGTCAGCTGGGTACATTTACCTTCATAGTATATTTATACTTGGTATATGTGTACTTAGGTACATTGAGACATTACTTGAGTGAATATATTATAACATATTACACATTATTAATAGATGATTTGTGTAGTTTTTTGTGTATTTTTCTTTTTAGAATCTGTGTTTGTTTTCGCGTGTGTGATTAAACCCATTCCTTTTCTACCTTATCATATGGTTATACCTTTTTCTGTCTATTTATGTTGACATATTTTATATTTATATTTATGTAGTCCACGATATTACTGCCATTTTACTCTTATATATTTTATTTATTCTTTATTTTTGACCATATTCTTTTACCATTGCTTGTGAGCTATATACTGTAGTGATTTGAGTTTCGTATTTTTAGTCTACATTACTGAGATAGGCATAGGGACATGTATTTATATTTTACTCTGCCTGTTCTGATTTTTTTTTTGTGCAATCTTTCATGAGTTACACTTTTATCAATTAATTTGAGAAAAATACTGTAAATCTGATTGGTTAAAATAATTTTGTTATATATCAATGGATACAAAAATATTGACATGCCCCTATTCAGTTAAATTCAGAGCTACTTTCTTCATGTTTAAAAGTAAAAATATGTTCAAAATTAATTTATAAGAATTGGCTATGATAAAAATGTTGTTTATTGAAAAATAACATAAATATCCATGTGCATATTTTGTTTATTGCACTTCGCAAAATAAGCGATGTGCACATGGAAAATTTATGTGATTTTTCAATAGACAAAATTTTTATCATAGCTTATTCTTAACTATTTTTTTTGAGGAGACATATTGAATAATTAACTTTTATTGTATCTGCAAGAGGTCCTCTAACTCATATACTTTGACCTCTAAACTCTTGAAATATTTCATGTCCTAAACTAAAAAAAAATATTTCGTTAAAACACATGGAATAAGCACAAGTACATAACTGATGCAGAGGAATTCATATTTTCAACGGGATTTTCCCGTTCGTATCCCAATTTCCTTTATTGTTCATTCAAAATGTCATTTGGCTGTGATTATTGCAAAAAGCACTTTTTCCAAAATTCTGGTATGGAACCATATGATCATATAACTTGCAGAAATTGTCAAGCAGGTTGTTATCGATAAATCCTAAAATACAAATTTGTTTATGCCCGTGATTCCAGATTTATATAGAAAATATATGCATACTTTTAGGTTCAGAATGCCCTTCTGAAAAGCTGGAAAATGGTATTGTGACATTGCGATATCGCTCTATCTACTACAATTGGTACGAGGGATTCCGGCTCATCGACGGAGATAAGAAAAGAAAATGTGGCTCGGACAAGCAATGGAAAGGAAGGAAGCCACGGTGTGAAGGTTTGTTTTATTACACTTGCAATATTAAGGTTTTTTATTGTGCATTCTTTCAAACATGCTGAAATATTATTTCTCTTTAACAAGCTGCTTTATCGCATTAGTATCAAAGTTACCGCATCAAATTACCGCATTAGTATCAAATTATCAAACTCATTTTGATATCAGAGAAGACAGCTATTAGATAATTGATTCATAAGTTGTTGACTCGGAACATATTTTTACATGTAATGTTCCCTCACACATCAGACAAATCACAAACAGTTCAGAATAACATTTTCGTTCCTTACTTTTGAGTGCTCTCTATGGTTTGACTTATTCTTGCCGCTTCAGTAAATTAGTGTCCAACATACATTTTTATGGTGTATCCATCTGCACCATGAAAACTGATTTATTCAATGGGTCATAGTTTTCCTTTCCTCGTTTGTCTACCCCGGACTTGACTTTTTATGAACAACTATACTCGGCGTCACATAAATAACATACTGTTAAAATTTGAATAAAAATATTTTCTACGACTTTATTGACACCTACCTCGTTTAAATTGTCTTAAATGCTTTGCTCATTCGTTTAGCCAAACGGCTTCTCCCTAAACAAGTCGCTTATTAGCTTAAATCACGCGTAACAAATCCTTACGGGAAAATCCCATACTAATATCCGCCATGTTGGTTTCTACGGGACGATTTGTTTACAAACGAAGTTCGTAAGTTCCCGTCGAACTCCAGTGACAATCGTCTGCTTGATCAACTTCTCGGTATTGTACGTTGTTCGCGTAAAATAAATCCGAGATATCCGAAATAACGCCAAAAAACATTCTGGGTTCTTCGGTTTTTGGACAAACCATTTAAACGTAAACATCTCCTAGCAACCCGATCACTGTAAACATGGCCGACTTTTTACAATGTAAATATTGGCACCGAGAATTAAAATCTGACGGGAATTTAAAGATTCAATGTTTAGGGAAAAGCCGTTTGGCTGAACGAATGAGCAAGTAATTTAAGACAATTTAAACGACGGTAGGTGTCAATAAAGTCGTAGGAAATATTTTTATTCAAATTTTAACAGTATGTTATTTATGTGACGCATAGTATTGGTGGGTGTTTCTAGAAAAGCAGAGGACACTTACCCTACCGGTGCACCTGGTCTATGCTCCCAGTTTTTAGTGGAGTCCGATTTTACTTTTTGTTACTTTGTATGAATGATTTTAGTTACTTTATGTTCTTTGTTGTGTATGTCTGTTTTCCATGTCTGGTCTTTGTCCCTGGATTACATTATTTTAATTACTGCTATAACCTTGGTTCCCTTGGTTACTCTTTTCCTTTTTTCATTTCGACTTTTTATAGAATTTCTTATCAAATGAGCATTTAGGATTTCATAATTGTTTTACAAATTATATTCTATTTACTAGAATTTCGTCGTTTGTAAACATATTTCAAAGCAAAAAATAAATACACTTTAAAATCACCAGTCTCCAATTAAAGTCATCTGCAATAAATACTGATTATTAAGGGAAGTCTCATAAGGAATAAGGGTATGAAAAATGTATGTAAAAATGTACATGAAACCCATGAATTCACACTGTGAATTTTTAATGATTTTAAGATAGAACTTTAATAGATAGTTTGGGAAACATTTTGAAAAAATAACTCTATGTTACAGCTTTATTAAAAAAATATAATGCTTCAATATTTTATGTTTTTGTATTAGTCTAAAATTCATTTATGAATGTCAAAACAAAAAGGAGCAAGATTAGTTGCCTGAAATACAATAAGAGATAACTCTCTATCCGTAATCATTTAGTTGAATATACATTTAACGTTAGCTTTCTATCGACATATCTTAACATCTAAGTGACATTGTACAAAACAAACACTTAAAAAGTGACATCATGACAGCCTTACATGAACAGCCCTGAAACTAAACCACACATTATTTAGTGATATTCTTCAATCAATTAATCAAACAATACCAATGTGCAGTCTTTCCTTACCACTATACCATGACAGAACATTAATAAATGGAAATAAAAGGTTGATAAAAAGTGAGTCAAAACGACTTTCCGTATTGGACCGGGACGAAAATCGATTTCATATTGATTCATGCATTTACACGGACCAGGGCAATCAGTTTTCAAAGACCCCAGTGAAGCAAAATCATTGCCTAACATACATGACACATAGGTGTCGTACCAGCAGACAAAGCCCGAAACAAAAATGTGTTTGTCTGCAAAACGTATTCCATCCAGTATATATCATCAGAGGTAGAAGTAGAAAATAGTATCACTAATAAGATCTATACTGTTACAACACACTTCAAAGAAGAGATAGTGGAAAACCGTAAATCTGTGCCATTCTCTATGGTCTCTCTATCAAAGACGATGATTGTGCTTCACTGTCTATGTACTCGATTCCTAAACTCCACGAGAATCCATACAAAAAACGCTGCATAGCTGGATCTGCAAAATTTACTCTACCAAACCTCTTTCAACACTTCTATTAACTTCTATACTCACAGTTGTCAAAGAGGGTCATCAGTCATACCACGACACTTATTACCCTCGTAGTGGTATTCATACAATGTGAATCCTGTAAAATGATCTTCTGGAAACCCTAAAGTCAAGATCATTATCAAAATACAATAGCATTAAAGCTTATGATTTTTTTTAACTATTTATACTTCTAATCCCTATACTCTGTTAAAATCCCGACTCAAGAACATTAAACATTGTTATCCCTCCAAAAAAGACGGTACACATAGGTACAAATTTGTAGTAATTGGTAGAGTTTCCACATACTTTGTACAAAAACAATTCCAAATCATCCTCCAAATATACAGAAGAGAATGTTTTTTTTTTTAAATTCTGGAATTTGATATCGACATTCTATCTTGGTGGTGTGATGTACGTGATTTCCGACAAACTGTCGGCATACCAATGGGAACAATTTGTGCCTCTCAACTTGCTAACTTATTCATTCACTCTTATAAGGCCGACTTTAAAGCTGATCTGGTCCACAAGAAGAATCAATGTTTAGCTGTATCCTTTAATCTTACTTTCCGCTGTGTTGATGACGTATTATTGGTGCACAATCCTAATTTTGGGGATTTTATACATCGCATCTACGGCAAAGAACATAAAATAATGGATACTACAGACACTGTGAAGTCAGTCTCATTTCTTGACCTACATTTTGTACACTAATAGATAGATGGTAAATGGAAAAAAGAACCAAACTATATGACAAAGCGATGACTTTTCATTCCATATTATCTTCTTTCATTTCGTCCCTTTAGCACAAAGCGCATGGAGTTTTCATATCAAAACGCATACGTTATGCCAGAGCTTGCCGTAAATACGCACTCGGATACTAATAAAATGGCTTTTGGAACAAGGTTATTTTGCTACAAAATTGAAGTTATCACTATAGAAGTTTTGTGGTATCCATCTGCACCATGAAAACTGATTTGTTCAATGTGTCATAGCTTTCCCTTCCCCTTTCGTCTAACCTGAACTTGACTTTTTATTAGCACTTCCACGGGTGTTTCTAGAAAAGCAAAGGACGCTTAAACTACCGGTGCACCTGGTCCTTGCTCCCAGATTTTAATGGAGTCCGAGTTGCTGATTTACCTTTGTCGCTTTGTATGTATTATTTTGGTAATTTTATGTTCTTTGTTGTGTGTCCATGTCTGGTCTTTGTTCCTGGATTGCATACCTTTAATTTTCCTCCAGAATCTTTGTTTCCTTGATTTCTCTTTCGTATTTTGAACTTGTCGTTTTCATTCAAATGTCTCTGAATTGTCAGTCTGTAATGATAGTTCTGTGTTGTGTTCAGAGTTTGTATCATTATAACAAACAGTGAACTTAAGGTATGGCTAAAATGATGTCAGCGTCTACTATTACATTTGTACACGTAAGTATAAAAACATATACCCAATTGTTTTACTAAGCAAAACAGTACATATGATACAAAAGGTATAACTAGGTATAACTATTCATTACAGAATAAAACGAAATCATACTTTATTATTCTTAATCTTAACATATCATTTGTCTGTTTTTTTTATATACCAAACACCGGTACTGGCATGACTTCTTTTACCTTCCCCGATTGATGCGTAGCATTTCTGGGTTCCAACTTAACATTTGTCCCATCTGAGTTCTTATTTTGCAGTTCTAACTTGACATTTCTCATACACTTCCAAGTTGAAATTTCGTAGTTCTAACTAGACATTCCACAGTTCCAAGTTTCCATTTTACAGTGCCAAAATGACATTATCAGTTCCAAATTGACATTTATCAGTTCCAAGTTGACATTTCTCACTTCCAAAGAGCATCAATCAGTTAACGTGAAAGAGGACATGGCGCTACCGGTCCTTTATATGTTCATCCTTATATTAACAAGGCAACGGGTGAACTAAGTAAGTTAAAAAAATGTTGATGACCAAAAAGATAGCAATACAAAGTCATTGATTGATAAATGAGAAAATTCAACAGTTTTAACATGTTTCAAATATTTCATATCTAATAACCCTCCTACAAAGATTTCAGTGTTCATAAAAAAAACCCAAAGTGTTAATTGTCTATTTTGATTAGCAAAAACGTCGATCAAGATTGAAAAATCATCCGACTTTAGTTTATGTTCTTGTTGATGTCGACAATTCTGCATCGTCAAACAACCAAAATGTCCACTTACTAAGCCTGAAGAAAATAAAATAGAAATATGCTGCACTAATAACAAAAGATGATAGTCGGATTGTATTCAATACATTTGTAAAAATAACATGGACCTTGGTTGCATGGCCATAATTTTTTCTGCAAAACTAAAGCCTTTCCGTCATCAGCGACTATGTGTTTTTTTATTCACTGAAACCCATACATTCTGATATTTTTCGGTAGCATATACACAGATTCACAAACAAACACAACACATGCATGTGTCGATCATATTTGTTAATGAAGATAAAACTATTAAAAAAACCTTTATTGATTATCTGGGGTAGTCCGTTCCTTACTCCTGAATCCCAAATAATCCATTCTGCATTTTATATATCCTACCCTACCGATGCAACTAGTCCATGCTTCCATGTTGAATCCTGGTTGCTTACTTACTTTTGTGTCGATGTGCGTGCTACTTAAATAATGTGATGCCCATTTCTTTTGTCTTATCGTTTTTTGTCTGAATTTTGTTCTTTCATATGTTTTCAGGATATGACTATGATCGATGGAGCTCAATATCCGTCAATGTTTAAAGCAAAACAGGGCAATCGCCTAATTCGTTGTTTACAAATTTTGAACATTTTTTAGTTATTCATATTTCTTGTCCTACATTTTTCGTATATTGGACGTCGCTGATGTTCCGTCCATATAATATATGGTTTAATCATTGTGCCTTAGTTTTCCGATTACCCAGTATTGTATAACCGATTATGAACTACGTGTTAATTTATTTTGGCATTGCATAAATTGTAAGACTTGTGTGGTTATAAATTGGGAATGGATATAGAAAATTGTATAATTAGGAAAACGTGCACCGAGGAACAAATTGGCTATGGACAATCGAAAAAGCAGGAAATATAATAGTCAATAGAAACGAAAGAACATTTTTCCCAGAAAACAATATTTTACTATTTTGTAAAACAAATATCAAATAGATAATTTTTGGCGTTTCTCAAGACTCAGTAAAACATAACGTCTCAACAGGAAGGTTACTATATTGTGCAACTGAACCGAAACAAATATGTTGATGAAATAGTGACCATTGTGTTGACTCTAAAGTTGGTCAGTATATATCGAATAGAAACATTTACCTCTTCCATACCACCATCATCACATAGAATACCAACGTCTTCATCATGTTTACAATTGCTTTTACCAAAATCCCCTTTGCAATCCAATAATGTACTCTCAGTTCCTAGACAGGCTAGCTCATCGATAAAAATTATTCCCGTACCTGGTTTTGGCTTGATCGTTGCTTTCCCAGAGGAATTATTAATCCTGTAATTAAAGTAGATATAATAAACGAAATACCTATATTAAACAGTATTATGAAATTTATATTCCACATTTTTTCCTGTTCATTTTAAAGTTATTTCAACATAAGATTTCTGTTACCTACCAATGAAAATTTGAATATTTGGCCCGGTTTCTTTGTGTGAACTTTTTTTTTATCGTATTCAGATTTTTGATTTTGAATATTTTTGAATATTTTAAAACCGGAAATTTGCTTTTAAATTAACATAAATATGCAAATAAAATATCGATACCAGAAAAATGTTTAAGGCAGATATTAACTGACTACACTGAGAACCTGTCTCCACCGTACACCGAATACACTGTGAACCTGACTCCACAGTACACTGACTACACCGAGAACCTGTCTCCACCGTACACTGACTACACTGAAAACCTGTCTCCTCCGTACACTAAATACACGGAAATCCTGTCTAAACTGAACACTGAATACACTGAAAACCTGTCTCAACCGTATAATGACTACACTAAAATCCTGTCTCCACCGTACACTGAATACACTGAAGTCCTGTCTTCACCGTATTTTTTGTAATAGAATATTAGAAAAATGAGGTATTTGATAAACGAACGCAAAACGATGCTTAAAACGATGCGCGAACGCTAAAATGGGAAAAGTGACTTTTTAAAAGAGTGTTACTGTTTCCCTAATAACCATTCAACAAATTAAATGTATGGTATAAGATGATTAATAACTCTGATGACCATTGTCAATACAAGTTTAGATAAAGTAATAAAATGAACCAGTAAACTGTCAGTGTACATGACATTAAAATGATTTTCATTTCAAAATAAAGTGTTAACCGCAGGCGACAAAAGCTAATAAAATTTACTGCGTACTTTAAGTACCCGATACCGATTCGCATACAATGATAGGCTTTTACAAACAAACTATAGTGCAAGTACAACAGTAGGTATCTTACCCCGGGAACTTCATTTGACGGCAAGCGACACTGGCATCTTTATCATCAAATTTATCATCACAGATTGTACCCCAATAGCCGAATAAGTATATTTCTAGCCTTCCTTCAACCAAACGGAGGTCACCTGTAAACGACTTTTATTTATCATTCATACATGTATATCTGACGAATTGTAGACATATTTGTGCAATTCATTTGTAAATTTGTGAAATTGATTTAAATCTTTAAATTTGGCTGAGTTGTCTTTGTGAGAAACACATTAGAGATTGATGGAATATAAGAGAAATCGAGGGAACCAAGATTCTAGCGAAAATCAAAACCATGCAATCCAAGGACAAAGACCAGACAAATAAGACAATCACAACAAAGAAAATAAAGTAACTAAAATGATGCATACAAAGCAACAGAAGTAAATGAACAACTCGAACTATAAAACGGCAAGCATTGACCAGGTGTACCGGTAGGATTAGCGTCTTCTGCTTTTCTAGAAACACCCGCCGAGTTGCTCATAAAAAGTCAGGTCCGGGGTAAACGAAAAAGAGGAAAACACGTTGAACAAATCAGTTTTCATGGTGCAGATGAATACACCATAACGATCCACGAGTTCATGGTGACGACCATAAAACTTCTGCAGTGATGACTTCAATCATGTAACAATATAACCTTGTTCCAGTTAGCCTAATTGTAAGAAGTCTACCAGCGCGATACAATAAGTCTTTGTAGTTACGGCAAGGTCTAACATAAAGTATGAGTTATGATATGAAAACTCCATACGCAGGTGCTGATGGAAGGTTTCCACAGTCGGAAGAAAAGTTGACAATTCTGAATGAAAAGTCATCACGTTTGTCGTAAAGATTGGACAGTAGTTTTCCTTTACCATTGATCTCTAAGTGTAGGCCAAGAAATGAGGCTGATTTCACAGTGTCTGTTGTGTCCTTTATTCAAAGTTCTTTGGGGTAGATGCCATGTCTCGAATCCCCGAAACTAAGATTGTTTAAAGATACTCCGTCATCTATAGAGCGGAAACTGATATTAAAGGATTAGCTAAACGATATACTTTCTATTGGATCAGATCAGCTGTGAAGTTAGCCTTATAACAGTGACGGAATTGGTCAGCAAGTAGCGAATCACAATATGTTCCTGTTCGCGTTGTTCGCGTACACCACACTGGACAAATATGTCGGCGATAAAAAATTCAACATTTTGAAAACATCTACTTCTGTATATTTGGAAGGTGATTTGGAATTAGTTTTTACAAAGTATGAGGAATCTCTACCAAGAACTACATGTATATATTTGTACCTAGGTGTTTTGTTTTTGGAAAAACATTTATATATAATATTTTTAAGTCGGAATTTGTACTGAGTATGTGGAATAGAAGTATACAGTGATGAGAAATCATAGGTTTTAATGCTATTATATTTTGATAATAATTCTCAATTGAGTTTCTTTAGAAAATCTTTCTAATTTTTTAGGATTCACATTTAACTAATATCACAACGGGAGTATTAAGTGTCATGGTAGAACTGGAGACCCTCTTTGACAGCTGTGAGTATATAATTCAAAAAGTTTTGAAAGAGGTTTGGTGGAACATTTTTCAAATCCAGCTATATAACGTTGTTTGTATGGATCTTTGTTGAGTTTAGAAAGCCATTACATAGACGGTAAATCGAAATCACCGTCTTTGGTAGAGAAACAAAAAGAAAATAGCACAGTTTTTTGGTTTTCCAAAAGTGTAGTGGCAATGTATGTCATATCACTCTGCTATTATATTCTACGCCTACTTCTGATAATAAACTTCGGATATAATACGTTTTGCAGACAAAACAAGGTTGTTCTGGGCTTTGTCTGTTTGTAAGGCAACATATTTTTCATGTATGGTTGACAATGTTTTTGCTACATCGGGGTCTTTGAAAACTGATATAGCATTGACACTCATTGACCTACTTAAACTTTCATTCGTTTCAAAATTAAAGACCTCACAGCCTTTACCCCACTCTGACAGAGAATAAATGTTATCTTGTTCTTGTGTCATCCATTATCTTGCGTAGTTCTCCACGGCATCCATAAGAACTTTAAAGTTATAATGTCAATTTATGGAGCTTGGTTCACGGTACTTGGGATCTTCAGAAAGGACCTTAAAAAGATTCGTTTCCGATGATGCTGAAATCTCCGTAACGATGTGACCAGAAGGACCATATTTGAAAACAGAGTTTTTGCAAGAACAGGCAGGTTATTTAGCCTTAAAGTCCCCAATCTCGAGGTCCTGCAATAGCCTTTTATAATTGAAAATTATGGATGTAATAGGTATAGATTTGTCCTTGAAATAATGGGGATTTTGTTAGTTACTTTTTTGACAAACGCTAATGATCCTGACCCTTTACACAAACTCGTATACAAACCTATGTAGTACATTCATGATAATATTAAAACATTACCTTGAATTATTAATATCATATATATCACAAACTCGATGGATGTTTCTTGAAAAGTAGAAGACGATTACCAAACGCAAAGCTCCCGAATGGTCTGAAGTTTACGTTTACATTAAATACAAAAACACCAAAATTTCCATCTCCACATTACACATCTTCCAATATACCATAGAATGTTTATCCCATACAAGTACTTTGCTATTCATAGTAAAGTAAATGATTCTTTTTTTTTTGTGATGGCTTGCGTTAAAAAGGGAAAAAAAGTAAGTAAAGTTGAAATATCTTTGGTTGTTTGTCTATTTTTATGAATATCGAGTTCACAGTTCTAGGTTAATTTTCCATGATTTTACTAAAAAAATTCAGGATAAAAATACAATACGAAATATAAACGACACACACTTTTTCAAGTAAGATACGAGAATTTAAAATTGATACATCAAGTTTACTCTCAAACTAGCAAAACTATCCATAAGGTTTAAATAATATTTTCACTATACAATCAATTATTACGCAATCTTTAGATAAAAAAGTCGTAATTTGCTTGAAAGATTGTCGTATATAATGTATTCCAATAAATGTTTAATTAAATTACCTTGATTTTCACGGATATAGGGAACAGTTGCATTCATACAATTGACCCCCATAGCCTCATGAGGACCGCAGTTGTGATGATTATTGCTTACATGTGGACACTCGTCTATACTCTCTTCAAACCCAGTGCATTGTAGGTTATCATAAAGCATGAATTTTCCAACGCCCCCGGCTTTATCGTAGTATAAACTGGATTTGGAAGTACTCAACCTGTAAGTAAGATACAAACGTTTTAATGTTTTTCATCTCGATTTCAGTTTGTTTTGTCAGCGATAAATTTGAATCCATTGAATGTATGAACTCTAAGTCATGAATATATGTAAGAAATGTGATAAAAAGGAATGGAAAAAGGAATGAGGAAGAGGACAATGGGGTTTAGGACTATGTGTGAAATTGTACCCATATAACTGTGCTATGTTAAACTAGTTATTTAAAGTTCATGTTTATCATATAAATGTCTTCTAATTCATATGATGAGAGAGTAATCAAGGGAACCAAGGTTATAGTGGTAATCAAGGAGTAATCAAGAGAACCAAGGTTAAAGCGGTAATCAAAGAGTAATCAAGGGAACCAAGGTTATAGTGGTAATCAAAGAGTAATCAAGGAAACCAAGGTTATAGTGGTAATCAAAGAGTAATCAAGGAAACCAAGGTTATAGCGGTAATCAAAAGAAAGTAATCCAGGGACAAAGACCAGACATGGAAAACAGACATACACAACAAAGAACATAAAGTAACTAAAATCATACATACAAAGTAACAAAAGTAAATGAGAGATGACGTTTAAAAAAGGTACAAAACCTTGGAAATATTTCGAATTCTTATTAATTTGATTGTGTTTTATTACTAACTAGGTTTTTTTGTCTACAAAGTGTCTCTGAAAAATATAAATATCGAATCGGTGATATGAGGAAATGAATATTTGACCATGAACAAAATTCGTTTTCAAAAATAATTATCACATGTGATTTTTTTCTATGAGTCAGTGAAGCGTATCATTATGGATTGTTAATGTATCCATGTCTCTTAAATTTTGATATTAAGGATGTAGAATTAGGGTAAGAGACCCAACTCTTAAAAAGCATTAGAACGTTTGAATTCAGCATTTGGCATCAATTTCATGTAAGCAACAAAGTAACTTGGACTGATTTGATACTGTTTCAATCGAAAGCTTGAAAGGTTTGGGTGGAATTGAAAATGATACAAACATATCACTGATTTCGAGTTGTTTCCCTTACCCAAGGTCTGCATTCTGAAATACACCTTCTTTGATTTCACTTTGTTTATTTGTATGAAACATATATCATGCAAAAGTCAAATCTAATTCCCGTTTGTTCTTTTGTCCTTGGCAAATTTCCATAAACAATCGACGAGATTAACATGAAGTACCGGAATAAGTACAAGCCAGAATCGCTGTATGTTGGATAACTTCTGTTAAATTTGATCATCGGCAAAATTTAATAAAGTAATTTAAAATACAAGGTTTTGTTAATTTCAATACTATAGAACTGTTATGGTCATTATCCCAATTCGATTGACCATATTAGTTCGTTATCAGATGCAGACGTGAACATATATCTTCAATAAGGTTTAACTTCTAATTGAAAAAAAAATCCAAAAAACTTTTCTTGGTTTTACAAACTTGCGCTGTATGTGGTGGAAACCATTAACAGATAATTACATATTTACTCCTGATGAATGCCGGATGTAACACCCTGTATTTTGTATGCAAGTTCATAAGTCATGTAATTAAGTTTAGCTTGTGTGGTGTATTGTTTTTTTTTCGTTTTTAAGTTAAAAAAAGTAATTTTTGAAACTTTTGTAAAATACGAAATAAACTTAGAAGCGGCAATTGACACCTGTTCAAAATGTAAAATGGTACAAACAAGGTTATCAGGTATAACATTATTTAATTCGCCGAGTGCAGCTCAATCTACGTTAATGACGTCATAGTACCAAGCCAGGTTACTCAAAATGATCTGGTTTGCATACGATCAAACGATCAAACTAATAAGAAAGGTTGTTATAAATCAAATTAGATTGTGCTCTGTTGTCATCATCAATTGTTATCCGTAAACAGCTTCTTGATATGGCTTGATTCTGACGCAATATTTATTTATTTACCATATTAGTATTATCACTGAGGAAGAAACTTGTAGAAAAATAGAATCGATAAAATATTCAGCATTTAAGGGGCCATAACGTAGCGTCTTTGACATTTTCTGATAAACTTGTTGGTGCTGCGCTGCGTAAAGCACCTTATTTCAATAATAAATTCTGAGTACTTCTTGTATTTAGCTTTTAAAAATTATTGCGAAGTATTTGGTTATAATGCTGTTGCAAATTATGCAATGTACCTTACACCAAAATATATTATATAAGTATCAATATAAGCATTTTCTGTACTTTTAATGATTGTTGTAATTCATTTAGCACAACAGTGTAATTTTTGTTTTATTTTATTGGAAGTGGAGTAAACTATTTATTTGTAAGATCTGCTATAGAATTTCCATATAATTCAAAAAAACAAAAAAAAACAAAAAAAAAAAACAAAAAAAAACCGATATTTCAAAATCAAGGCTATTAAATGGTTGTTCAGCATACTTTAATAAACACATACCCAAGATTAAGTTGCCGACAAATTACCATTGTCTCTTCAATACTAAAATAATCATCACAAATTACACCCCAAAAACCATACTGAAACACTTCCACTCTACCGTATGTGCCATCACCACCAACTAATCTTATTTCTCCTGAAATAAATAAACTTTCAACTGAAGTTTGCACACTTCCTTACAGCTCCTGGGTGGGTCAAACGTCCAATGTACATCCCAGCTCCGCTATTGTTGAAATATCCGCTTTCTACCACCGTATACCCTATTTCTATTGAACCTTTCGCTATGACCCATTCCTTGGTAATATTCATCATCACCCAATACATAATAAAACGCATTATGCGATATAAAGTTACTTGATTATTATTATTATTATAATTACACTTTATACACGCACAACTTGTACATTAACAATTACATTTTTATCATTCCTCATTTGTAATGTATATGCCAATGATCAGATATCCCATTACTCATAACCATACTCCATCTAATGAAAGTTAGCCAAATTATTCTAAGATTTTAAAAATTTATCAAGAATTTTCGCTATATTTAAAAAATAAACTAATCTTACGGTTAAATTTCATTGCATTTTTAATAAATATTTCATATCATATAGCATTCACTATCCACAAACCGCGTTTATAATCTAGAGCATTAGTTGTTATCATAGCATTCGTTATACACAAACCTCGTTTATAATCTAAATCATTAGTTGTCATCATAGCATTCACTATACACAAATCTCGTTTATAACCTAAACTATTAGTTGTCATCATAGCATTCACTATACATAAATCTCGTTTATAACCTAAACTATTAGTTGTCATCATAGCATTCACTATACACAAACCCTATTTATTATTCAAATCGTCAACGCTTGCGCCAGAAGTTAATATACATTAACTTTTTAACAATCGTTGAATGATGTCTTTTGATCCAGATCGTCATCTATTGTCATAGCAATAATTACACACTAACCTTGTATATAATCTTGATCGTAATCTATTGTCATAGCAATTATTATACACTAACCTCTTCTATAATCCAGATCGTAAATGTTGCCATTTTAACAACAATACACTAACCTTGTTCATGATCTTGATCATCATTTATTGTCATAGCAATAATTATAAACTAACCTTGTTTATAATCTAGATTCTCATCTTTTGCCACAGCAGTATTTTTACACTAACCCTGGTTATAATCTTCATTGTTGAATGTTGCAATAGAAATAACTATACACTAACAATAGTTATAATCTAGATCGTTGTCTGTTACCATGGCAATAGCTACATGTTATTTGTATTTATAATATAGATCCTAAACTGTTGCTATAACAAAAACTATACACTAATTTTATTTATATTCCAGCAGATCGTTGGAAGTTGCCATAGCAATAACTATAAGTGTACCTTGTTTATAATCTAGATCGTCTTCCGTTGCGTTCATACAATATACCCCTACAGCTTGTGTATAGCTGCAGTCTTCCTGATATCGACCAACATGTGGACATTCATCTAATCTGTTCTCAGTACCATTACAGAATAGTTCGTCCAGGAACATTAGTTTACCTTGACCCCCACCAGACGTATAGAATGGACTTTCAACGGACGTGTTTACCCTGCAAATTCGATTGTTGTTTACAATACCATTACCATGTTTGGTAATCATATAAAAAGTTATGCACTGATAAAATAACCCCTTCGCTTTTCACTTTATTGTTACAATAAATTGTTGTACAAGGCATAGAAACAAGTGTACCACTCATTCGAAATTTTTGAAATGTTGCCAATTTGCAATATTTGCTTTTTTGAAGTGCAGATTATAGTCCAAAAATTCAAATTTAAAAAAAAGGAATATACTTCTTGAGATTGGCCTCAAATTTGATAAAATCAATGACGTTTAAAATTTCTATATCATTGTATAAAAATAGACTTGGTTGCATCATTTTATCATTAAAATGTGATTAACAGACTGTCACCTTGTTGTGCATGTCTGTTTTCCATCTCTGGTCTTTGTCCCTGGATTACATTCGTTTGATTACCGCTATAACCTTGGTTCCCTTGATTACTCTAAGTATACATAAATATTTATATTTCAATTGAAGTACGAAGCATAAAATATACCCTACTATGTTCAACACTATGGTGCAATTTAATGTAAGGCCTTCGAAAAAAAAACAGTTTAAAAAGTTTGTACAATTTGGGATTAGAAATTAAACTGATAATTACATACCAAAGATTTAGCTGTCGACAAACGACAACGGCATCGTAAAGACCAAAGTTGTCATTACAAACTAGACCCCAAAAACCATCATAAAAAACTTCAAGTCTTCCATATGTTCCATCACCATCCACTAATCGAATGTCGCCTGAAAATAAACTAAATTTAGTATCATGTTCTTAACTGTATGTGAGCTTACAAACTCATTCGAAATACAGCAGATATCTCCTTGAGAACATAATCAAGCAACGTCAGCTACAAGAGAAATATTAGACACGACGTTATCCAATTTGCAAACGATGCTCAATTGGAATTATAGTTGAATGTATGCAACGACAAGTAACAAAATATATGAATGGACGCCATCTTTTCAACTGGCATAAGTAAATATCAAAGTTAGGTTCTTATATGCCTATTATAAAATATTGAAAAAAAAGACAAAAGGTAAAAGCACTTAGAAAACATGACAGACGTAAAATAAGTCGTATAAACTCATTAGCAATTTCCATATAAACGCACACACAAATTGACTTAATGCATTACAAGTCCGAAAAGTGAAAAAAAGTGACAAATAATGAAGAGAGCTTTTTCACGTTCCTGTTCATAGCCGTAATTAATCGTCATGATGAGGCATTTGGTTTGTTTCTAAAAATATTATTCGATAAACGTTTTACCTTAAACAAATTACTTTATCAAAAAGTATAGGGTGAAAACTACTTTTAGAGCTTATAATTTATTACATTTGCGAGATCTGATATGACAAGAAAGAGTAATCAATGGAACCAGGATTCGAGTGGAAACCGAAGAATATATTCCAAGGATCAAAACTAGACAGGAAAAACAGACATACACAACAAAAAAACAAGAGAGAAAAACAAGTACAAAGAAGGAAAAGTATATGAACTACCCTGTGATACTAGTAAAGGTTGTGTACTACCATATTCGTATCAGTAGGAAGACTACTCTCATAGAAAAACAACGTTCACTAACATCAATCTAGCAAAATATTTTAATCGATTTTTATGAGAAAAAAGAACTTACGTATAGCTCAAAACTACCGCAATTTCAAACCTGTTTATCGAATGTGTATATTCCATCGATTCAGCCAATGTAATAGCTCGAAATCCAATAAAAATGAAGACGTTATGCTTTACGACAAACGAGGAAATTATTTTTGGTTGGTTTAAAAATCCATGTCTTGTAATGGCTTCGAACAGAGAGTCATTTATGGATAAAGACTAAAATGGTTTGTCAAACTCAACAGACTCTCCTTTAACGATTAAACCTTACGACTGTGGTTCCGAGATTCGCTTATTCGTTTCACTATTGCTTTGATGTTACACATAGATATCGCACCTTCGTATGTACAGTTCGGAATCACTCCTTCCCATTCGCCATCATTCCCACACTTCCTCAGATATTCACCACCGTCCAAAAGATACCCATCATTACAGCGGTACGTCACCATAGACCCACATTTTAAGTCCGTTATTACAATGACTTTCCCATTCTCTAGAGTGTGTGATGGGCAGGTTACAACTGAAACAAATAAATCATGATTATAATATATGATTATAATATTACAGGCATTCATTTAAAGGAGGTAGACCTAGTGTGAGTAAGGGACACAACTTTTACAAATCATTGGAACGTTTGTATTTATCATTTTACACCAATCTCATTGAAACACCAAAGTAACTAGGACTGATTTCATTCTGTTTCAAATGAAAGCTGGAAAGACGTTAGTGAAATTGAATGTGATACAAACATATCACTGATTTTATGAGTTATGTCCCTTACCCCAGGTCTACCTCCTTAAATAATAGAACGTTTGGACAAAAATAATTGGCAAAACTGGAGGGTATACTGTACGAGTGTTTGTTGTCGAGGTCAATTTTGGCAGAATATGTCAAATGAAGATGTTTGCGGTTATCTATTTTCGCGGTTTTAAGGGTAACATTTGTGTTTCATACAGCTCTTGAAAGGTAAAAACTTCCCAATTACACCTAGTTATACCAACCCCTATTTCCCCTTAGAATCTACTTTGCATATAATCTTTTTATATAATACTTTGAGTCATAAGTATCTTTTTTGTGGTCAGTTACAATATCGTTAAAAAGTGGTTATTGAGTACTTGATTTTAAAAGAGTTTCGAAATTTTATATAGACATTGTACTTTGCAATTGTTATATTAATTTGTTACTGCAGGAAAAATCGCCCGTACACTTTGCACGACATCTTAACTAAATAGAAGACTTTGTAAAAATATGCAAATTCTATATGTTATTAAGACTATATGTTTTAATTGCTGTTAATTAGTGCTGTTATGGGTCTTTTTGTTGAAATGAATAATCATTAATTCCAACATGTCTGGTCTTAGAAGATAAATCATGTCGAAAGTTTCTATTGTAAATTAGTTTTCATTTACAGAATTATCTCCATTGATTTTGAACCACATAATACATTTTATATTCAATATCATGTAATTTATATCGCGTAAGAAAATGGATTTTTATGAAAAGCAACATCGGAAATAAAAATATGTAGGCATTCCAACCATGTATCACATTTTACATGATTTTCGCCAGAGTGCTACTTATCAAATATTTGTTTTGTCTTTATTTGATATTTACGGTCTGCAAATTAAAGTGTGGAATGGTTGTTTCACAACTGCAAGAACTCATTCTAGAGATGAGAAAAAAAACATTCCACAGAATTTTTTTTAAACTTCACAATACTACAAAGTCTGCGTATCACGCAAGTACATTTACATCCTACGTCGTATAAAGTAACAAAATTACCATTGATCGGATGTCTTAAGTATGATCAGAAAGAATCGAATCTTTTCTCCTTCTGTATGTATTGTCCACAATTTGAAAGAAATGACATTATTGTTTTCAGAAAAAAATCATAAAATATACATTTTTATATCAATGCTATGTGTTTCAAAATGTGAATGGAGATTTTATCTCAAGTAATCACTTGAACATTTGAATCAAACATTTGTATATACAAACCGTTACACGAAGGGACTGTTCCAGACCAGGATCCGTCCAAACCGCATGTTCTATTCTTGTCCCCGCCCTCAAGTCTAAAGCATTCATTGCATATGTATTCTATTGTTCCACCATATGAAAAATCGCTCCCTTTAACCACTCCATTATGTATAGCATGAACAACACATGTTATTACTATAATAATTAAAATATTAAATTAACAGTAACATTAGGCAAAATGGCGAAAATCAGAAACATGCATCTCAAAACCCCATCGATCTGACAATATTATTTCACGCAAGGAGGCTTTTTCTACTTGAAAAGACTATTATTTGTTCTCTGCATCATTGGATTTGCGTATAAAGTTTCAAATAGAATGTTAGAAAAATGAGGGTTTTCGATAGTTATCTGCCCCTTAAAATGTTCATTTACAGTGAATTTAAATGAAATGATATCTCAATGCATGACATGGAAAATCTTATTTTTTTCCCTAGATTCTGATCGTGCAAATGATCAAATTACACTATCAAAATGATATTTTTTCATTGTATGTTTCATCCACTACCTGATTCTTACAAAGACTGACGCTTAATTTTTAACATGTTTTGTGTAGATATTAACATGATGTATTGTTACCTTGAAGAAAATTTAAGCATAAGCTAGATATATATGTTCTTTATCTTATTAGAATATGTTCCAGTAGTCTTTAAGACCATTTGACGATAAAAGTATTTCGTGTGCAAAAGGGAAGATTCTTAACGAAACTATACGAAAATATGAAGATTCTTCTTTATAAATCGTGCATCATATATGCGGCAGCATTCTTTCAGTCCATGCGTATGGACGTTAAATCAAAGTTTGTACGTTATACCAGAGCCGACTGAAGCTTCATTAACTTTTAACATTCCCAACATTTTGTGTAAGATTTAATTGGACGAGTATGTTTTGCCTCAAGTCTGTTGTTATAGCAACCAAAAAAATGATTTGAACATGCTTACCCTTCCGAAGTATAACAGATGCCACAGCTTTTTGTGGGAATTCATATTGTTAGTGCTTAAGTTTCTTTTTGTGACGCCTTGTTTTCTTCCTTATCTTAAGTTTTCATGTGTCATATTTTTATTTGATTCACTACATTGTATAAGTTGTTCGTTTCTGTTTCGTGTGTTCACGTTTAGGTAATGTTTTTTTTTGGATTTTGATTTATTTGAATCATCCCACGAAGGACACTTCGTCACCATGAACATGTTAATCCTTACGGTGTATCCATCTGCACCATGAAGGTTAATTAGTCCAACGTGTTATAGTTTCCCTTTCTCCTTTCGTCTATGAGCAACTCGGCGGAAGCTTTTAGAAAAGAAAACGACGCTTACCCTACCGTTGCACCTGGTCCATGCTCCCAGTTTTTAGTAGAGTCTGAGTTGCTTATTTACTTTTGTGAATTTGTATGTATTATTTAGGTTATTTATTATTTTTTTGTCGCGTTTCTCTGTTTTCCATGTCTGGTGTTTGTCCCTAAATTACATTCTTTTGATTTCGGCTAGACACTTGATTCCCTCGATTACTCTTTCGGTATTTTTATTTGCTGATACATGAATATGGTATGTCAAATGAGAAACTCCGTAAATGTAGACGACGTATATCCTTCCACAAGCTTAACACAGCGACAAACGTTCTTACCTCTCTTACTACATTTTAACCTCTGCAGACAGGCCTTTCGAAATTCTTGTTATTCAAATCATTGGTAGCTCATTTGTTTTGTTAACAATAAACAGTCAAATAATGTTCAAATTGTAAAACTTTTTTTAGCATTTTGGCCAAATACAAAAATCTTCAGATTGATTCTTGAATAGACTGCAACTTACAAGTATAATTACGATGCAAACAACAACACCGAGAACAAAAACCAGGAAAGAAAGCAGCAACATGTTGTTAATGAAATCAATAATACCATACACAATGACCATCAACTGCCTGTTGATGATGAGCTCCTCACTGAGCTATCAATAAGCTTTGCATATTGGTAATGAAACGGTTCATGAGCCATTTCTTCCAATGAAATGTTGGTACATGTAATTACCTCGTTCAAGAGCCATGACTTACTATTGCATATTAGTCAAAAGCCCGTGCATAAGCCATGACTTACAATTGCATGTTGGTAATACACCGTCCCACAAGCCATCAGGTTGACAAACCCTTCTATTTGGAGCATCCATTATGAAACCCTCATCACAAGTGTATAACATGTCTAACCCACAAAATGGGGATGCACTTCCAAGAGTTGCGACTCCGTTTTTAAGATCATGCATTGCACATTCAATAACTAGAATAAAAAAAGACATGCTAACATACAAAGATACAATCTTTAACGATAACATATGAATTGGTAACACCCTTTCAAAAAGTCAATGGTTTTATGAATTTGTAACACCATTTCTAACAGTCTGTATTCATATTTAAGGAATACAAGCCATTTAGGCAAGAATTTCCATGGTGCGTAACAAATCAACACATGACAACCTTGTTAGCAGTCTCATTGGGTAGGAAGAACAGTAAACATTTTTCTTTCAAATTGTTTTCATCTCTGTAAATACCTAAATAATTTGAAATGCTTAAAGTTAAAATGAAAAAAAAAAGAGACTATTATTATTGCCGATTTATCAATCGAACAGACCCTATTATGAAAAATCCGAAAAGCTGTTCAGTTAAGATCTTTCAGAACAACATACCGGTAGGCATGTCTCCAAACTCGGAAACATTAATTTGACTTAAATATTCGCCACTGTTATTCTAATTCGCAGAGGTAGGTGGAGAAGCAGTGACTTCTGATTTTAAAGTGTTTCACTAGTAGGCCATATATTTACTGAAAAAATGCACTGAACATAAACTGAATTTACTGAACATACAATTGTTCAGTATAATTCAGTTATTCAGTGCAAATTCAGTGCGTTTTGCCCGGGTCGTGTTCAGTGCATTAAGTATACCGTTCAGTGTGTTCAGTAGTTCGCTTCAAAGTAAATTCAGTATGTTCAGTAGCTGTTCAGTAATGATCAGTGATTGAGTTCAGTACGAAACAAGAGCCTGTTCAGTGTGATTCAGTATAAGAAAATAATAGCTTTATTATCTCCCTTTGACCTCCAATTAAATAGTACATAATGTACATGCATGCAAAGTTACATATGCCAGCTATAAAAACAACTTGTTTGTTAATGTTTTGTTTTGTGCTTGTTTGTTTTTTTTTGTTATGGAAATTGTTAATTCTATCTATTTTTGTTTTTGTTTAATTGTATTTTAATTGTCGAATAATCTTAAAAATATTCCGCGTGCAGTCATTTAATATATAAGTAATTTATGTTGATTACAATATCATAAAAAAATAATCTGCGATTAATTAAAACGTGAACTAAACGTATTAAATCGTAACTGTACATGTACATGTATTGTATTCGAAATGTCCGAACTGAATTATTTAATGTCAATTTATCTTGCGTACTGAATTTATGGCGTCACATCCATTTTGTTTTTAACATGTGACTGCCGAACCGTGCAAAGATAAAAGAAGCCGCCCAGTCTGCCAATAATAAAGCTTTACAGGTCTTTTAAAAAAAAATATCACCAGATCTGCAACACAAAGGTTACAATATTATTAAGATTAATTTGTTGTTATCTTGTATTGAGCCCACTTTAATTTAAAATGATTTTTGATAACTTTTTATTTTCCGTACATGGCATGCATGCTGGTATTCTGTTGGTGTCTTCCTCGAATGCCAACAATTTTTTATGTTACCTATTCCTTGAATGCCAACAAAAAAATCTCTATAGATGTTTATATTATAACAATAGGTGTTTTTGTAACAATTAAAATGATTTTATAAGTATTTAACTGTTGAGATTAATTAGTGAAGTTGGTAACATTTTATACTTTTTTTTATATGGAAAACAACCGATTTTTAAATATGTGTAAGAATATAATAAAATTGAATTATTAAAAAGTAGTAAAAATACAATAAAATTTTAATATAATTTAAACTTTTATTCTAAGAAATGTATAAACTATACACAAAAATGTTAAAGAAATTCAGACATTTAACATCAATAAACATGATTTCAAACTCTGAACTTTATATTGATGATTTATTTCATTCTTTATTATTCTAAAGTTTAAACTAATTAATATGAATATTTTTTTTTTACTTTTCATGCCTCGTGTGATTTTAAATTATAGTAATAAGACTATAGTCCTTAAACCACTTACTGCAAAAACAGATCTTCTACATTGTGTTGCAATTACAAATATTTTATTTAACTGAACAAAAACCTCATACTTAGTAACAATTCTAGTACTAGTATTTATACATTAAGTAGAATGATAGATTGAAATATTTTCAAGTTATTGGACTATACAAAAATAATTCAAAAGTCTTATATTGTGCTATACATATACATGTATGATTTTATGAAGAAACCCCCAAAAGAAAAAAGAAAAACAATTAACAACTGGAATAAATATGAACTGAAATAAGTCACCTGTAATTTACTTATCTGTTAATTAATATGGATGTTTTGATAAGCATGCACCTTTGTTGTGATAACCACTGACACCTATTCCTTGAACGCCAACAACATTTTACAGGTAAATTGTCGGTAGATCAAAGGATGTTGGCATTCGAGGAATAAACCAAATCAACCGTTCTGTTTTATGAAGTGTGATTATTCCCATAATAATCCCATCTTCTTTAAACCTACTAATATTAATTGCGGGGGAGGGGCACTTTTATTAAGGACGGGGTCTGGCAAGGGTTTTTGTTCATATTTTGTGTATAAAATGGTATACTAC
Source organism: Perna viridis (assembly GCA_037379345.1). NCBI lineage: Eukaryota > Metazoa > Mollusca > Bivalvia > Mytilida > Mytilidae > Perna > Perna viridis. The sequence continues at coordinate 23,935,161 of CM074525.1, forward strand.
TATAACAGCAACTCCCGACAATTAACTAATGAAATAATCAAATAATCTAAAACCGTAAAAAAAAACAAAACACCTACCTTGACCCCAACTTGTATACTAAAATGTTCTTCGTCAAAATCGATTTTTTTTCCATTCATTTGTCTGTTTACGTTTTAATGAAAGACTTGCAAGAATATAGAGCGATAACATGTACACTCGCTTAATTTATTCTATACTCGAAGTCACATACAGCCCATTTTAAAATTAAAGCTCTCCTTTTTAAACCGTCGGGACTTCCCACTAGAGTTGTCTCTCCTTTATTTAATCTGAAGATAGTTTGCATATATGCATGACGTGTTAGTACCAACGAGTCGCTTATTAGCTTAAATCGTGCGTAACAAATCCTTACGGGAAAATCCCATACTAGTATCCGCCATGTTGGTTTCTACGGGACGATTTGTTTAGTAACGAAGTTCGTAAGTTCCCGTCGAACTTCGGTGACAATCATCTGCTTGAGCAACTTCTCAGTATTGTACGTTGTTCGCGTATAATAAATCCGAGATATCCGAACTTACGCCGAAATGCATTCTGGGTTCTTCGGTTTTTGGACAAACCAATTAAACGTAAACAACATCTCCTAGCAACCCGATCACTGTAAATATGGCCGACCTTTAACAAAGTAAATATTGGGACCGAGAATTAAAATCTCACCGGAATTTAACGATTCAATGTTGGCTAAACGAATGAGCAAGTCATTTAATACAATTTAAACGACGGTAGGTGTCAATAAAGTCGTAGAAAATATTTTTATTCAAATTTTATCTTATTTATGTGACGCCGAGTATAGTACACATGTATACGTATTTTCCTAAACGTAATCATGCTGTATAATGACACTTTCGAAAACTGTAAAAAAATACTGTACCATTAGTTAATGTTCAATTTTGAAAAAAAAATTAAGTTTTAATGTTTTCATGCATGTATAATACCAAATGAAAGATCCTGGATTTAGTAAGCGCATTCCCACACACATGAAATGTGGTTTTAATTCTTGCATACTTATAGGTAGAACTGTACTATTTCTCATAGCACTAAGCTTGTCGTAAAAGGCGACGACTAAATGGTGCTCAGAAACCTAGCCGAGGGCTAGGCGCTCTCCCCGCAGAGCAACTGGGATGTGTGCCCTAGGTGGTGGAATTGGGTACCCCTGGTGTGTTACATGCTGGGGTTGTCAGGCTCTAATACGGAAACCCTGACCGCAAACCATAGTGGTGCACCGTGTTGGGAAAGATGCCACGTTCCTCGCACGTTAAAAAACCCTGCTGTGGTATTCGATAGGAGTAGGAATCTTTGCGCTCCGCCACAGAAAGTTAAATTTCCCGACCCTACCCACCCCTCCCTTTTTCTTGTGGCGATAAAATTTGATCAACCCCATTATCCTTGTATCCCATCCCTTTTTTCATTTCATCATCATCATTTCATGTTCCTTTTATCATCCATTTCATGTTCATCGCCTGAATATAGCTGAAATATTGCTGCTCGGTCGTTAAACCCCAACAATCAATCAATCAACTGTTTCTCATTATTTTAGGTTGGCCTTTCGTTTACCTTACTCAGGTAAATACTTCCGGACCCTGTGATTGGACAAATTGTGCTGATATCCAAAATGTTTTATTAATTCCAGGCTCTAACATTATTATACTTTAAAAAAATTGGGTTTTATTTTTTGAAAACCATTTAATATAAATCTTATGAATTTTTAAGATTTATGTGCCATTCGCAGAAAAAGGGGGAAACTTTGACCCCAAACATCATTTGCTTAAAATACCAAAGAATCGAGACCGTCTTGCTATGACTTTGATCGAAATTTTAGTTAAAGAAATGAAAATATTACTGGAAACAAAGTCAGTTTATAGCTCCGTCATTGTTTTAACGGTGTGAATTTTTCAAAAGTTTCACTATTGTCGCCTATGGGCAATAAATAGTACCGTTCTACCTATAAAGCATACTCAATATGTATATAACCTATAAACGTGTGGGAATTGTTTTTGTCTGATCACTCATTCCGATGTGCTTCACACGTCAAAAGGCAGAATTAAGAAATAAATCACGAAAATTCCATTTTATCATTGTACACTTCACGTTAGCTATATCAGTTGAAATGGTCGTTAGTGAAACTTTGCTATGTATTTTTTATTGAAGTAAAGGGCGAATTAAGTAGAACGTTGTTAGATAAGGCAATGGTCGTTTGCATTAGTTTTTCTAAGACATAATGTTTAATATCTATACTATATATTAAATATAAAGGAATGAAAACAGCTGATACACATCGGAAATATACGTGTGTTTGTTTACATGATTAAATTGGACAGTAATTTACAAACACACAAGCCACGCCCAAAGATACGCTTAATAACCCGCGTGCCGCTCATTTGGCAATCGAAAATCAGTTACAGTTATGGTCTCAAAGCCTGCTCAGGACGTCATTTTAGAATTTTTCACAATCGCGAAAGAAATCTAAGATCCTTAATAAATACTCATGTAAGAACCTATTAGTCTTGAACGACTTTCTGGATCTCTTACGTTCGCCCCTTACCTGGGTTAGGGGGTATATCTGGCTGTTAGTAGATACCTAATGAATGTTGGTGGCGGAACCCAGCTTTTGAAACAACTGGCTACGGAGGTAAATCACATGTATCGTTCACATGCATAATTAATTAGCGCGCTGAGGTTTGTATGTAGGGCATTCTTATATATGTGCCGAAGAGTATGATTCCCGTAATATTGCCGTTGACCTAATCCAAGACCTCACGTGTCCTACACTTCATCGGTCTGAGAGTAGGTTGACCGATGATCGCGATTAGGATATACTTTCCTTACGTTTACATATAGCTTATAAACTGAGACATGTAGCTAGTTACGAAAGACATGTATCTAAGGACATGCTTTATTTTTATGACTGTGGGTGAAGTTTGAATGATGAACCAAATAGTTATGAACAGGAGATCTTTATGTTGAATTTCGACTTGAAAATTTATAAACACGGAAAGGCCACCTATTAGTTTGTAGTTTAATTGTGAAGTTGAATGTGTTGTGTGAATTCATATAGGTGTTTCATGTAAACCATCATCAAACCTAATCATTTCGCAAACTGGCGCACTGCTACGATGCATCACAATTTTTCTTGTGTGTTCATTAAATGTCCTTCGTACATGTAATCAGAATTGTGAATTGAAAATTAACTCAGGGTTCAATATTAAACAATTACAACATAGGCATGTATTTAGTTAAACGTTTGGATTCGATTCTTGAACTTTCCTTTTATCCCTGCTTTTATCCAATATTTTTGCAATTGACGATTATTTGAGGCGTAAAATTTCAAACGATAGATATACATTGACTCAGTGCATGAGTACTTTGACAACATGTTGACAAAATCTTTAAATGATAGTCTTAAATTTAGAAATAAAACGTACGTGTAATATGATTAAGACTTATATAAAGAAACGCAGTTCAATAAAAATGTGCATCAGCGTCACGTTGACAATACATTACACAGATACATGTATATACACGAAGACCCTTTTAATTTATTAAAGGTCAATAAATATACTCTGTAAGAAAAAAATATCCTTAACCTCTATACTCCCCTGTTAATAACTCCTTTATGACACCAATAAACACAAAAGACATGTTCACTTAAAATCTTAGTAGTTCACCTTAACTACCGTTTTAAAAATGAAAAGCTTATAAACCATAGAAGCAATCCGCTTACATTTCAGATGATGATCGGTTTTGCTGTTAAAAAGTTCCAACATCGATTCAACATTTTCTTACTAGACAAAAAGTGAGATATTTCACAAACCTTTAGTGTAGGCAGATGTCAAACATGTAACCACGGAGGCGTATCAGCGTCAATTACACAGTTAATTATTATTAATTTTTGTGTTATCATGCAAAGTTTTGTATCTAAAAATCATCACACGTGAAACATCCGCTACATATTTTGAATACGCGTCCCGTAAAACTTGTATGTTACATTTCACAAATATCTATGCTTTTTGTGCATATGAGAGTGTCAACTTCCTTGATTTTGACTGTACGACTAGTTCAGAGCAGGGTCTGTTCGATTGGTAAAGTCGTTCTCGTTTTTTCTGTCAACCTAGCCAGGCACAATATTCTTTTCGGTGCAAGCGAGATTGTCAACTTCCTTTATTTTGACTGTACGACTAGTTCAGAACAGGGTCCGTTCGATTGGTAGTTCGATTCGAAGTCGTTCTCGTTCTTTCTTCTAAGGCAAGTTAAACCATATCAGTAAATGGTCAGATGTTTATAGATTGTTTTTATACCCCAACTTGCAAAGTGGGGAGATGCAGTGATGAGGTGTATCCTCAGAATGGCATGTGGGGTTAGCAGACTTGCAGTGCAGTACTGGTCACCGAAAGTGAAGGGTCTATAAATAGCATGGGAAATCCCAGTGTTTTCTCAAGATAGGGGTATATTTAGGAACCATTATGGAGATTAGGCTTCACATCACAAGAAGCAAAATGCACCTATAAAATGTACAAAAATGGTTTTCCTTTCAGAAACTGTTTAAATGTTTTAAATAAGATGAGAACTTTTTTCACAGCACTATGAGGAACAGGGGTAATTTCTGCGTAGGACTATTTTTGCGTACGTTCCAAATGCTCATTGGTTGAATTGGTGGTCTGTAACCTGAAAAGGCACGGAAACTACTGAAATTGAATTTGTCAAGAATTTTCAGTAGATGTTAAGTAGGAAATGGCCGATTCAGTAAAAATTTCGGCTACTAGTGTTTGGAGTGAATGTCCCATCTAAATCTAAATAGTGCATAATGCAACGATTAATATTAAGATGTTAAGTCATTCAAAATTGAAACTTCCGGTAAATGAAACTTTACTTTATCCAGATACATCGATTTTACCATGAATTAAATACCATAATATGAATAATAAAATACGGTATTACAACAACAACAAAAACGCCTGTTGAAACAACACAATTTTAACAAAATATTTAGTTGGTTGAAACACGTGATCCATGTTTCCAGTAGAAAAAATCCTGCAAATCCCTTAATTCAGAAAAAAAAAAATTAAAAAGTTGCACAAAAAACAATACTTTGTGAAGTAAATGAAATAGCAGCTCGTAAATCTATTTCTGTCTTGGTTCGGTTACCTTTTACCACAAATGAAAAAAAAAATAAAAAAGTAAAAAATAAATAAAATAAAATAAAATAAAACATGTCAACAAGCATTTGAATATTATTAACAAAAGTTTTCAGTAAATGTCATGGACAGAAACAGGTTACAGCTTTTCACTAAACCTTATTTTCATAGTAGTAACAATTATGTTTTAAGGAGGTAGACCTAGGGTAAAGGATATAACTCTAAGAAATCATTGCAACGTTTGTATCATCAATCTCATGAAAGCATCAAAGTAACTTGGACTGATTTTATTCTGTTTCCTGATAGGCTTTGGTGAAATTGAATATAATACAAACCTATCACTGATTTTAAGAGTTATGTCCCTTACCTTAGGTCTACCTCCTTACACAGTAAAATTCATACTTGTTAAAACGACAATTATTGTATTAATGTTATACGAGATATACATTAATGAAGGGTAAAAGGTAACTTACTGAACTTATACAATCTTTTATGGAAGTCAAAAGGAATACTAAAGAGGAAAGTCCGTATAACAAATAGCAAGCCAATTGTCCTGACTAGATGTAGATGCAAGACATTGAATTTGAAATTTCAGAAGGGCATTAAGTATTACAGTTTTGAAAGAACTCCAAATATATTATTACAACTTGTGTAATACCAATGCTAGTCGGAATTTAGTTCTGCTAATATTGCTATACAGGTAGTTTCAGCAAAGTGATTACAATTTACAATAATTTCCAATCATAATTTTTTTAAATGACAAACATATCAGCATTTGTGCTATCAGCATTTGTACTATAATTTCTAAAATAACAGCAGTACATACTCATACAGCTAGGCTTTGTCCCTACCCACAAACCGTCCGCACCACACCATCGAGATGAATCGCCATTCTTTAGATAAAAACATCTATCACAGCTGTAGTACACTTTTTCACCATAGGTCAGACCATCTGTTATAACAATTCCATTAGACAGAGTTTCCGCTGAACAGGAGACAGCTAAAATATATATGATTACTTTCAACTTTCTTAGGGAATATTGTTATATATTGATTGTTTCTTCTGACCAGATTTTCATATGCGAATACTATTTTATCTCATTTGAACAGTAAATTTAGCTACATGTATACTGAGTAATTTCAAAATATTTCATTTATTCATATTTCCACCAGCGTGGAAGTTCCCACCTGAAGCCATTAATTCATTAGAACCATTTTATATGATAACTATTTATTTGTCCATTTAAAAAGCACACTGCCTAACGTATACACTTTAACACACTGAACAAATGATTTCTTTTTTATCTACATATAATAAACCTTTGAATAACAATAGTCCCCATAGTATTGAGATATGTACTTTCGTGGACACCATACATTGGTCTTCCACTAGATACAACCAAATTAAGCGGAACAAGGAACGGTTAGTTTTTCAAAGTGCCCACTTCATACACAATCTATTTAATTTTTATCTAAAAAATTCGAAAAACCAAATGATAAACTAAGACGGGTTTTGTAGTCTGTAATCGTTTCTGAGTTAGAAATAAAAGTGAATTTTATTCACAGATTGAATCTTGAAACTTCTTTGGGAATCTTAACGACTATTAAGTACTTCTCGGTCTAAGAATCAGGCAAAATACACATAGGAATAAACAAGGAAACCAACATTCTTGTGGAAATTAAAAGAATGTTTTCCAGGGACAAAGACAAGACATGGAAAACAGACAAACACAAGAAAGAACATACAATAACTAAACTAATACGTGTAAAGCAATAAAAGTAAATGAGCAACTTGGACTGCAAAAAGTGTTTGTAAAATCTGTATTTATAAGGTATTGATAAGTCATATTTAGAAATATACCATGGAAAAAGTGCCGAGAAAATTGTCTTTACAATTTGTTTGTATAGGCAGAAACAAGTATCTATGTCATAGATGCATAAGTATAAATTTAAAAATATTTTGGTTGTCTTCTCGATGTACTGAATATGTTTGAGGCAAAAAAGACTTAATTGAGGAAAAAAAAACAAACCAAAAAAACAAAACAAAACAAAACAAACCTGAATAAAATAAAACTTCAATTTCAAGCAATACGATTGGTTGAAATTTGAGCTTAAGTAAATTTTGATGAAAATCGAAATTTGAGATATCAATGTACATTGTTTTGAAACCTGGTTAAACAACGGAGTATGTGACAATTATAATAAAAAGATAGAAATTCTACTGCATTTGATTTAAAAAAAAACATGTTGAAATATGTTTTGTAAATTTTTCATTCATATTGTGTTTCTTTATATGCTTTTCTCCTTTTTTGTCTGAGTCATACAATCTCATAGATAAACGAGTCTTTATGATTGTTTTGTTCTACCTGCTTCTTTGACTGCTAAATATTTTGCAACATCACATCAATCGAGATGTAAACTATTGATATAAAATGATTCATTAATTGGTTATTGTATGATTATGACATATAGTTGATAAAATCTGATAAGTCGAACGCGAACGTTGTAACGATTCTTATAATAATAATTGATTATATTAACAATCTGAATCGAACCGCCTAATCAAGTTGAAAGTTTTTGGCGACTTAAACTCTAGAAATATTACAACTTGTGTGGTCTCATGACTATATTACTATTTAACGCATATGTTTAAGGTATACTAAATGTATGATGAAATCATGCAGTTCAATGTTTATGCCCTGTATATTATGTGACCCTATATGGTTGTTTAAATCCTCTGAACTATCGAGTAAAATAAATGTTCATTAATATTGTTCAGTTGTAAAAGGCTTTCTTTAATATGCTTTTCATTTGAGATTCGTCCTATGGTTAGACACTAAAAAATTACCTATTAAAGAACGTTGGAACAGTATTTGAAATACCGAAATTGAAATTTCCTGAGCTTATGTTCTGTGCATGCTCATTTAGAACTTCCGCGGAAACTGTTTTATGGGAAAGCACAGTATCTCGCGTAAGTACCATTTAAGCTTTCTCAGGGAGTGACACAAAAGGGACTATTGCTCATGCTTTATTAGTATCAAATAATTACAATGATGTAATTGATTTGCCAGTTATGTAATTAATTAGTCATATTACCATCACATGTTGGAGCTGTACCATTCCATGTACCAGTATCATCGCAGTGTCTTGTAGATGTGCCACCGACGAGGTTATGCCCTATGTTACATTGATAATTTACGGATTCCCCACATGTCCTACCACCAGTTACCGCGCCATTGGTTATACTTAGGGGAGGACATTCAACATCTAAAGTATATATATGCTCTAATTGTATAATAATACCCCAAACGTTATATAGGTGCCATACTTTCCGGTTAAATACATTATACAAATGCTCATAGCTATAAGATGGAAAATCGGAGTTATATCAAACAAAATAAAAGGAATAAATAAAACAAAACTCATAAAATACATAACAACACTTAAAAATACAGACAATACATATAATATCCCTCCAATTATCGACCTTAATACTCAATCGTTAAATCTTAATTGTTATTTAATACAAACTGGTACAGGTAGGTAGTGTTCCTTCCCAGGTACCATCCAGTCCACACGTTCTGTTACTATCACCCTTCTCTAGTTTGTAGCATTCATCGCATTGGTACAGTACGGCACTTCCATAGTTGCGGTTTGATCCAATTACAAGACCATTGGTCAGATTGTGAGCAGGGCATATGATCTCTAAGATGTTTAAAGAAATTTACAAGATAAGGATGTAGCTTTTTACAACCAGAAACTAACTCATAGATATGGTAAAAAGGAATTTTTAATTACGATTAGTTGTGCTTCACAAATAAAGCACAGTCTGTACATATATTTGATATAACAGTTGTGCTTCAAAAATAAACAAGAAGTGTGGTTCCTTGCAACGTTTGCCTCACGACAAAGTTTGAATATTTTCATTTGGAGAGGAAATAATTGCAACGAAATTCAGACGGAAGAACAGACAAGTTGATTCCAATAAACAACTTGTTGAGTGAGCTATATGTCTTCATGATAACTTAAAAAAAAAAACCACAATCTGAATCGATAGTAAAATCACCTCACCATGAAGTAGCTCCTTCAATTACAAAAATACTTTACGATTGACGAATCATCTCGCCTACTTACCAACAGACGCTTACGAGTTATCTTGCTTATTAGCCAATAGACTTTGACGAGTCATTTTGCTTACTTACCAAAATATTTCTACGAGTCATCTCTCTTACTTTTACTTAGCAGACACTGACCAGTCATCTAGCTTACTTATTAAAAGACGTTTACGATTCATCTTGCTTACTTACCAAGGGACGTTAACGAATCATCTCGCTTACTTACTAAGGGACTTGTACAAGTGATCTCGCTTACTTACCAGACGTTTACGAGTCATATTGCTTCCTTACCAAGTGATGTTTACGAGTGATTTTGCTTACTTACCAAGGGACGTTTACGAATGCTTTCGCTTTCTTACTGAGAGACGTTGACGTGTCATCTCGCTTACTTAACAGAAGTTTCCAAGTCATCTTGCCTACTCACCAGCACACGTTAATAGGTGATCTCGCTTAATTATCAGACGTTTTCAAGTCATCTTGCCTACTCACCAGCACACGTTAATAGGTGATCTCGCTTAATTATCAGACGTTTCCAAGTCATCTTGCCTACTCACCAGCACACGTTAATAGGTGATCTCGCTTAATTATCAGACGTTTTCAAGTCATCTTGCCTACTCACCAGCACACGTTAATAGGTGATCTCGCTTAATTATCAGACGTTTTCAAGTCATCTTGCCTACTCACCAGCACACGTTAATAGGTGATCTCGCTTAATTATCAGACGTTTCCAAGTCATCTTGCCTACTCACCAGCACACGTTAATAGGTGATCTCGCTTAATTATCAGACGTTTCCAAGTCATCTTGCTTACTCACCAGGACACGTTAATAGGTGATCTCGCTTAATTATCAGACGTTTAAGAGTCCTCTTGCTTACTTACCACACTTTGACGAATTATCTCGCTTACCTACCAGTCGTTGGCGAGTCATCTGACTAACTTATCAGATGTTTACGAGTCCACTTGTTCACTTACATGCTTACTACACATTTACGATTCTTTTTGCTTACCTACAACACGTTTACAAGTCACCTCGCTTACTTACCAAATGACGTTTATGAGTCATCTCCCTTACACACCACAAGACGACGAGTCATCTTGCTTACTTATCAAAAGAAGTTTACGAGTCACCTCGCTTACTAACAAGACGTTGACGAGTCATCTCGCTTATTAACCAGACGTTTACGAGTCATCTCGCTAACTTATCAAAAGACACTGACGAATCATCTCGCTTACTTTCCAGGAGACGTTTTGGCGTCATCATGCTTTCTTACCAGACATTTACAAGTCATCTCGTTTACTTACTAAAAGGGAAAGACCACCTTTGTATTAAGTTAGGCTCTTATGATAAATCATACCCACGTAAACAATAATAAATAACCATTTAAATGCAAAATGCGCTTTTATGAAATGCTCAAGGCTATGCAAAATTCGAAATCTTTGAAATAAATGTAGATACCCATCTTGCAGAGCCCTCATATCTGAAGGAAGATCATAAGAAAACTTTATTGATTTTTACTGATAGCTTCTGTTTGGCTCGTGAAGTCACTAAGTCGGTTTGGTACTGATACAAGTACTTGTAATCATATGTAAACAAAAAATATTCCGTAAATATTTCTACGATCCTGTTTATCTAATTACCAAAACATGTTGTCTCTTCAAGCTTACGGTTGCACGAATGTTAAAAGAGAAATATTTTAAAAGTTTTTTGACCAGCAACACGAACATTCTTTGAAAGTAGCCATTAGATTTTCCTTCGACACACTAGTCTTCTTTCTTCTTGCTGCAAATTACGTTATTCGTCAATGTTGTCTGACAATTGCTTACATGTTGTGCCTCAATCTCTTCTTCTATTTATTTTGGGTTGAAAATATAGGGGGAAAGTCCCAAATTCGCGATTTCTTCGGAATCAATTACCTATTTACTTTCACTTTACAAACAGTCTTCGTGACGTCACAGCTCAACCGGTCATAGTGGCGAGGGAAATTCAAATTTCCTAGTTATACATTCCGATTAATTATTTTGTTTCAATTTTGTTTTCATGAACATTTAAGAGATTAGTTTCGATATTTCTGACTTGTACAATCACATAGTCTTCTCGTTTAATGATAGACGTTTCTTTTAAACGTGAAATATCGCGTGCTTGGCGGAGAAGCATTTTCAAGTTTTAGTTACTTTTGGGCTAGGGGTCGAAACCACGAATTATAGCATTTGTGGCAACCACACAATCACGAGACTTCCGAAGCGATCGTGTGGAAATATGTTCTGTGTGCTGTGATTGACATAAAAAAACCGAACGAAATGAACAAATTAAACATCTTAAAGTAATATATATGTCGGCAAAATTTAAATTGAATACAATGATAGGTGTGAATATCTATAGACGCTATAAAGTATTTGCTGCAATGTCAGCGTGTTTGACAGAAATATGTTATTAAAGACCTTAGCAATATCGTTAGTGCTATGATACAAACCTTCACAACGCGGCTTCTTCCCGTTCCACACTCTGTCTGAGCAACATTTCCTTTTCCTATCTCCATCTACAAGGCGGAAACCCTCGTTACATTCATAGTAGATAGAACGACCGGAACATCCAAGTGCTATGGTACCATTCTCTAGCCCATCTAAAGGGCATTTCGAACCTACAAGTATTTACAAATTCTAGTTGAAATTATAAAATCAGTGTTTTTAAACCATACCATAATGTAATTCACCTTTATTTAACAAAATCAAAGAATCACACATGTGGGTCTTTAAAGTATACCTCTCATAATGTAATTCAATAGAAATTTTTGTTTCTACAAACGAGGTTTAGGATTTCTATTATCAATTTTATACATAGTGTTTTTTTAATAATATTCGTTTGATTTTATTGTATACATGTATACAAGTTTATATATTTACATCTATTCTTTGGTATTTTTAACTTCCTGAGAATTTGAAACAACATACATGTTTCTTGTTCCTAAATTGTAGAGTAATTTGATACATGTAAGTAATTCATAAATTAGCTTTACCATTTCAATAAAGTTTTTTTGGGTCAAATAATGTTTTGGTATTTATAACTCTTATGAAGCAATATACATGTAAATCCACGTACAATTCCCCCATTTCCCATAAAACACCTATTAACGCTGATGCCACAAGGAATCCACATTGCCTGTTTCTTTATGATACTACATCATTATAAAATTTCATCAACATTTGATGTTTGTTTGTTTGTTGGGTTTAACGCCCGAGCAGCAATATTTCAGCTATATTCAGACGATGAACATGAAATTGATGATACAATGAACATGAAGTAATGATGAAATAAAAAAGGGATGGGACAAAAGGACAATGGGGTCGACAAATTTTGATTGCCACTGGAAATAGGGAGAGGTGGGTAGGGTCGGGAAATTAAGCCTCCTGTGGCGGGGCCCTCTGGTTCCTACTGCGGGAAGTAGGGTTCTTTAACGTGCAAGGAACTTGGCATCTTTCCCAACACGGTGCACCACTATGGTTTGCGGTCAAGTTTTCCGTATTATAGCCTGACAACCCCAACATGTAACACGCCAGAGGTACCCCATTCCATCACCTGGGGCACACATCCCAGTTGCTCTGTTGGCAGAGCGCCTAGCCCCCGACTAGGGTTCTGAGCACTATTTAGTCTCCTTTTACGACAAGCTTAGTGCTGCAGGCCTTTTCTTTTCACACCCGGACCTGCACGGGGCACCAAAACTTAGTATAGTTTATATAAAAAATAACCTTTCTATACTGTCGCCATTTCGTCATTTAATGCCAACCCCAAATACAAAATTTCCATTCCAAATGTGTGACCCATCTAAGTGAAAGGTGAAGCAGATGTGTATGTGGTTAATGATAGATATAACATGCTAATTGTATAAAGATAATTCTTATTTACTGTTACTTACATGTGCGATTGATCTGTGAAGAAGTTAAGCTGCTTATACCTACATAATAAGAAACACGTGTTCACAAATTGTTTAACTATGTAAGTACGTGTCCATATATAATTCATGAGAGTCTATAAAAAATCACCGAAAAACAACCATATATTTTCAGACTATATATTCTTTTTCTTACGTAACGATAATTTTTTCGGTCTTTACATCTGTATTTTGTTTTAAAGCCCGTCATTTATATCCCATTAAAATAAACCGAATAAAACCAAATAAAGAACGATAACTCTTGCAAAGTATCAATTTCATACACAATCTATACATTCACATACATTTTTATCTCAACAGTGCAATAACATTAAGACAAATTAAGACTGGTTATGTGGTCTGTGTAAGACAAACAGTGTATTGTGTTTCGCCTTTGTAAATTTCGATAAAGCACATCTATAATTTTCCTTCCAAGTCAACGCTTTGTCATTATTGCGTTAATTACATTTGACGTGAAAGATGACTTGGAATATTAATCAACTTTAAAATTTATTAGATTTATCAGTAAATTACAATTACAATTACAATAGTTAATTGGTTATCGTGAAAAATCAAAACAAATCACTCGCCTTGAGTAGATTTTAAGATTTTAACTCGTGCACGAAACCAGTCTCCTCAAATATCTGCGTCCTGCGGCGCTCATAATGATATTTTTGTTTTTTACACTTTGTGCAATTATTTTTCTTTTTTCTTTTTTTTAAGTATTAAAATCATATGTTTCATATGTTGGTAGTTATAATAAATAAGGTTATTGTAGACTTATACATGTAACAGTTATGATACACAATGGCCTACTAATGAAATATATGCAATATGTTAATACGGAATTATGATTGTTTAGTATAAAAAAAACGCTGTTTAATCAATGATTTTAATAGGATTACCTGAAATTATAATCCATACGGTAAAAAATATACCATATTTTATTCATGTGTGCATAAAATCAATAAAAAATTTTGTATAAACCAAAATTATTTTTAAAAAAATGTGAATTGGCCTGAAACAATACCGGTACGTTTAAAATTATATTTAATAAACATTACTTATAATTTGTGATCAAGATATATGATATAATCAACTTTGGGACAGTTTTTGCTTTGTGAACCCCAAACCTTTACGCGATAGCGTAATTATGATAAGAGTTATAGTTCCGACAAAATTCTGTATATAGTAATTATTCAACAACAATGAAATTTGTCTTATTACAAAACAATATTACTTACTTTTAAAGAAAGAAAAACAGTTTACACAAACAAAACTTAAAGAAACAAAAACTAAGAATTGCATTATTTGTAACTTAAATCCAGTCATTATTATGTTCATAAAATAAGCACTGAACATATATTTTATTTATAGTTCAAAGTTAAGGAAAGTCCAATAATCAAAATAATGTACCATGAACATCATGTATATATTCAAAGGAAAATCACTGATTGGTTAATTAATTCATCAAATGAACCATTAAAATTATATTTGCTACGAAGTATTGTCATTTTAACGAAAACTATCATGATAACTAAGAAACTGACGAATGTTTACATGGGTGTACATCTGTATTTGTTTGGTATCCTAAAGCATATGAAAAAAACGGTATTATGTTTTGGTAAACAACTGATAAATTTGATATACATTGATATATATACAAACGTCTCAGAATGTGACGACTGTATTCGCTACAGTGCCAGCGAAAGCTATATTTTTATATAGCCTAGCTGGCCGAGTGGTCTAGGGCGCTGGACTTTGTGCAGGCGGTGTTGCAATGGGTGTCACAGCGGTACGAATTCGAGTCCCGCGGAGGGAACGATCAAAAATTTGCATTGCAAATTTGACAGTTCTAACATCGTTGGGAATTTTTCTTAACATATATATATATTACCAAATGATAATTTGTATACAGAGGTATATATCTGTCAATAAAAATCCAACACGATCAGATTTTCACGATATATTTATGTATTTACATCACTAGCGCTTTCATGGCTGCTGCCAATCTTCAAGTGACATTACATAACGACAACGTAGTTAATGGTAACGTTATATATATATAGCGACGTTATAATAGTATAAAGGGAATTAAATATTAACGTCAAAAATGTTAAAATCAAAGAAAGAAGTAAGTGGACATGAAAAATGTTAACGTCCATTCAATTTCGATTTAAATTTACGAATAAACATCATTTCGTTGGCTTCACATAAATCTTTATCATTGTCTCTCAGTTTGTAAAATGGGAAAATTTTAAATCGTCCATCGCTGCATTTATCTAAATGCTCACCCTGTCGCCTGTTTGACCAATATATATTTCTTCACATTTGCTACATTTTATGCAATAAATTAAATTTGTAGTTTTACAGTTCATGTCCTCGTTCGCGTAAATAGTGGTTCCATCCCTTGTAGTGATCGAGTGTCCTTCGTGTATGTAGTCGCAAGTGTTGCAACGTTTGTCTTTGCATTTCGATGCAATGAAGCCTTTTTCGGCAGGGTCGAAACGGGCACTTGTAAGTATTCGTTTAAGGTTTTTCGGTTGACGTTTGCTTTGTATTATTTTTGTTGTTGATATGGCCTTTTAATGATTCGCTTTGTGCTTTAATTGGTAAGTTTGCTCTTGCTATTTCAAAGATATTCGCATTACATGGGTTCGTTTCTTGGAATTCCCTTTGCGCGTTCGATTCCATGTTTAATTAATTGTTCGGGATATTTCTGTTTAAGTAAGAATATTTCGAATTCCTTTAAGCGTTCATTTCTAGTGTTTTCCTCGCTTATCACAATACATATTTTACGTGCGAGACAGTACGGGATG
Organism: Perna viridis; assembly: GCA_037379345.1. NCBI lineage: Eukaryota > Metazoa > Mollusca > Bivalvia > Mytilida > Mytilidae > Perna > Perna viridis. The sequence continues at coordinate 23,951,186 of CM074525.1, forward strand.
TTTCTCCTCGTGTGGGATGGATGACACGATTTGAAACTTTTTTATTGATGCGTGTCTGTACTCTTGTAAAAAATGTTGGTTGAAATATTTCCTTTGTTTTTCAGTACTAAAACGTCTAGGAACGGCAATTTGTCTGCACTTAATTCTCTTTTTGTTATTTGATATTATTGTGCAAATTGTTCAGGATGTCCGTGAATTTATCTAAGTTTTCAGTAGATTTATTCCAGATTATAAAGCAGTCACCCGAAAACCGCTTCCATGGCGTTTCTATTTCATTAGCAAATTCCAGTCCCAATTCGTTTTCCACTTGTCGGTACAATTTTTGTTCAAGGAACTCCATTACTAGTGTTGCGAAAGTGGGCGCGAATTTTGTTCCCATAGCTGTACCACGAATTTGTAAATAATGTTTTCCATCGAAATAAAAGGAGTTATTCTCCAAAATAAAACTAACTGATTCCAATATTAAGTTAGCGGTAAAACGATTATCAATTGCTTCAGGATGCTTTTCTATCTAATATTTTACGGCAATAATACCTAGGTTATGGGGTGTATTTGTGTATAGGCTGGTAACGTCGAAGCTAACCATTATTGCCTCTTCCCTGACTGCTCTAGGTAGATGAGATATATATGAATACATAAATATATCCTGAAAATCTGATCGTGTTGGATTTTTATTGACCAAATTTTGTAGCTCCAGGACTTAGTTTGGATACAAACGCGTAATAGGGATGGAGAGTTAGCGACGTCGTAAATATAAAGATTTATCTGAAAAAAAAATAAATTGCTAGAAATATTCTGTCGGAAGTGATTTCCTCTGAAATGACTTAGTTTGGATACGAACGCGTAATAGGGATGGAGAGTTAAAGACGCCGTAATTATAAAGATTTTCTGAAAATAAATAGCTCAAAATTATTCTGTCAGAAGTGACGTTCCTCTGAAATGAGTTAGTTTGGATACAAACGCATAATAGAGATGGAGAGTTAGCAACGTCGTAAATATTAAGATTTTATGAAACAATAAGTAGCTCAAAATTATTCGGTCGGAAGTGACGTTCCTATGCAGATAGAAATAATTGCTCGAAATTTCAACGCAGACGCATAGAGTGTGTTGACTTGCATATTTGGGTGGATGGGGACCTGAGCGTCATACACATATTGAAACGTTAGCGTTTCTCGTTTTAGCGCTCGTGTATCATTTATCATGCGTTTATATATCGTTTTGCGTTCTTTTAAACGCACAATAAACGCACGCTGGAATCGTTCGTTTATTGTGCATTTAAACCCACGATGGGAGCGTTTGCTTCAACGCACGATAGAAGAGTTCGTAAATCGTGCTTTTGGCGAGCGTTTAGCGTGTGTTTAGGTATCTTGTGTGCGGGAAACATTATCTGAATATTAAGTAGGAGTAGCTCCGTCTATCACAGGCATGGGTAGAGTCTAATTTATCAATTAAATGAATATAATTACAAAGCATTACTTATCTTGAATGGGAACAATATCCTAACTTGTGCCAGAACTTAGAACATTCACTTAGGAAAAAAGGAAGAACTATTCAATAATTGAAATTAATGCTTCATTAATGCATACATAGGGTATGCATTCCAATCAAGTTCGTAAAGTTATTAATAAAGATCCTAATGCAAGTATATTTAAATTATACCGAAATCAAGTTTTTCAATAATGTTTTGATAATACGCATTCGAGTTTAAAAGGGATGCCCCTTTTCTCTGTCAAGTCAACGCAGTATATCAAATCAAAATATCAAATTAAATGCTTAGTTGTATTTTAACTCCAATTTGACAACATTAACGTTTAAACGTCGAGCTAATTACAATACGCGTTCAAATACGCACTCTGTGCTATGAACATAAACCAATAAGTAAAATAAGCATAAATAAAGACCCTTTGTTTTTTTCCTATCAAATTCGACTTGATTGCACATTACGTATAAGGAAGGTATGAGATTAAAATCAATCACTAGTCTTTTCTAAGGTAACAGCTGTGTTTTGACGATGTGAAAATTGTTATCCAACATTATTCATTTTATGAATTAAATATTGAGAGTATTAAAAACATTAAATGACACTATAGCATAATATGTAATGAACTATCGTACTGGAAATTCCAAATATGAAAAGGAATTCCCAGTATTACTTCAATTAGTAGGGAATGGTCTATTAGATATACCAAAAGGTGGTATTCATAATTTCCAATGAATTGTTGCAATGATTTTAAATGTTTATTTTGAAAGTATTCATGAAAGTGTCCTTAATGTTGATTTTAACAAAAGCCTCAAGGTTATTTGAATTGGTATTTCCAATATATTTTTGAGTATATCGAATGTTCTCGTTATTACTTTTCCGTACTAACCACCTAATTTAATGTATCCATAACTGCCTATAAATCTAAAGTTTGAAACAATTCTTTTTTTCGGGCTTTTGGAAAAATCGCTTGTTATATAAAAAAGGTAAATATCGGAACAAACCCCGGCGGCTATAACTATGTGCCGTATTACGTGTATTTCTATGGATGTACTTTAGTTCATCGGTTGTAACTTTAGACAAAAGATCGGATAAATTCATCATATCACAAACGCATAAAAAGTAAACTATGATCAGAAAAATAAAGTACCGGATAAAAAGAAAATTAAAGCAGAACAAAAGTAAACAAACTAAAACCTATTTTAACTTAATTAGTGTCAAACAAACATTAGAGAATAAAAGAGCAACACGGGCATCTTTTAAAACGTAAAGTTGAGCCGACAAGGAAGTCTTGTTTTCGACGTCTGGTCATCTGCCATTCGAAATATTCAAACTCAAAACAATCTCTTGTTTTTGAACTTATTTTTTATGAGTTGGGGTTATATGGTTTGTCAAGTAAGCATGTAGCATTAAGATGAGTAATTTTTTATAAAAAAAGTTTTTCATTAGATCTGATGGTAAGAACATTACACTATCCACGAATTAATATTTATTCGGTTGTTTTCTATAATACATTTCAATACAAAAATATCCTAAAAATAACGGAAAAATTTGTTAATGTTGTATGATTTTGAATCAAAACAATTTTGAACTCATAACGTTTTGCCTTGGTTTCCCGATAAATTGAGTTCATGTATTGATGATAGATAAATGGCTTTATATAGCTTTAATTGGATAATATATGTCACAATCAAATGTTTAGTTTACATTTTGCTATTATGAAACGTTATGAATAATTCTGGGGGGAAGATGTCCATATAGTTACAGATACATACTGTGTCTATATTTTGAAGTCAAGACAACGTGTATTAATTCGAGATTAATAAACATCATACAGTATTTGACCTGACAGAAAGATGTTATGGTTTCAATTATTTAATTATTTGATATTTTTTAAAAAATTTATCCGGTAAACAATATGATAGAGTAATCAAGGGAACCAAGGTTATAGCGGTAATCAAAAGAATACAATACAGGGACAAAGACCAGACAAGGAAAACATACATACATAATGAGTTATAAAATGAGGCAAACTTGAGTACCAAATTAGGCAATAAGGATGTAAGAATGGAGAAAATGAAGAATAGAGAAGGGAGAATGGGACGATCAACAAATATAAAACCCGTGAAAATTAAACTGTTACACCTTGGTTCAGCTACGAAACACAAAATAGGGACATTAAATGTTTCGTAGCTGAACCAAGGTATATATAAATATATATATATTTTTTTTTGGGGATAAAAAATCAATCAAAATATATGACTTTAGGCGAAACTTTTATTTAGGCGAAAACATGGTGTCGCCCTTATTTTCAAGTGTGTAATTTAAATCACATAACATGTCTAAACCTGAAACTGATTTAGTCACCGGTTTCGATTTAATGCCCTTTCATCTGCTTACCTGCCTATATCGTCAATAGGTGAATAATTGTATAATAATAATAATATATATATATATAGTACAGACAGTTGTTAACTAATGTAAAATACAGAATCACATTTTGGTAATGATTTTTTTCCAAAATAAACACAAAAAGCAATAAAATTAAACATATAAAGTTTCAAAATGTAACATATACTTTTTGGTGCGTGTATCGGATTACAACACAATTTGATTGGTTGGAAATATTTAACACACAAGTGACGTTGACGTAGAAATTAATAACGAAACTTACTATAATGTACTATGTTGACCTAGTTAAACTAAATTTATAAAATATTGACGTGTTTTGTTTACACATAATTTACTTTGTGTCCTTGTTTTCTGACAACAAGATGTTATGTCATAGATGACCCGGTGTCGTTACAGATTTAGTGAGGCATTTATGAATCACAGGGGCGTCGTATACTGCTTGTAACTTATAAGAGATACAACACACGATTTATAATACTATGGTTGATACAACCTGGGGATGTATATGCCTCTTCATTAGATAACAACGTATCAGACAACGATCCTTCACAAATTTGATTGAAAGAATGTCAACTCTTTTGCCGCTCCCAATACAGATGTGAATGGGCATTTGTATTCAATTAAGTTTTTTTGTTAGAATAAAAATCTGTCGCGTTATTGCATTCCAAATTTCTTTCTTTCTTTTTTTTTAATTTGATGAATAATAAAATGCAATACTGATCAGATAGGTATAATCAATAAAGCTTTCGTTTTCCACAAATATATCAAGTATGATATCAATTTCAACAATGGCAAACACAATTTTATAAGATTTTTTCTCCCGATTAAATTCTATAACCAAGGCTAAACATACATTAGTCGTTGCAGTATATGTAATAAAACATTTCGTTAAGGGTAAAGTATTATTTTGGTCATTGCACGTCCTTCGTTGTGTGTGTCTGTTACTGATGTCTGCTTTTGTCCATGGTATACATTCTTTTGTTTTCTGCTAGAATCTTGATTCGCTTGATTACACTTCCTTTTGTACTAGAAAAATATAAAATTCATGTCAACGAATTATGAGGTTGATTAATAATCGTTAGGAATGTAATGGAGAAATAAGTAGGATAAATTCCCTGATCATTTTTTTGTAATGCATTATTATCCACAAATTCGTACTGATATATTTGTTTCTTTGTAATCAAATGTATCAGACTTTTCTTGTTTATTATTCGAGTTAACTTCTAAAGCATACTTAATAAATCATTCGTCTAAGCTATTGGCTTGGTGATGACAACATAAATATGAAAGAATCATTTTTGTTTGATCTGAATTTTTTTTTCAATATTTATATTTACAATAATTGTATAGCGCCAATCTAAACTGTATTTACACTAAGCGCTTTACAGCATATAAATGATATACAATACAAAGTACGTAGTAATCAAGACCTCAAACTATACAAAAGTAAATGAAAAGAGAAATATTTTTCAGAACAGTAATTATGTATCTTAGATATAGAAATTTGTAAAACCAAAAGGAAAGACGAACAAAAAAAAAAAAAAAAAAAAAAAAAATACAAACTATGTATTTAAAGCATAATTAAGTATTAAAACATTATTTAAATAGTAGAAAAATATAAGATAAATTTTTTTAAGACGACATGACATTGTTACGCTAATGATTCGCAGATATATTTTGTATTTGTGCCAATTGACAACAGGTCCACAATATCCACACGACTTGAGGCTTGTGTTGGGGACGTCAGCTCATGGATGAAGAGCAATCTGTTAAAGCTCAACCAAGATAAGAATGAATTACTGAATCTAAAAATTAAAAATATGTAGAAAATAGATTTATATATCATTTGAATGAAATAAGAATTAAAAACAATAAAAATGTTTCCATTTAAAAAATAAAAATCCAAAACATAACATTACTGTGTTAAAAATACCAGTGATAAAATAGATCAATAAAATCATATTCTAACAGGTACAAAACCCTGCAAAACTATGTTTCGACTAAAAGAGCACAACTTGAGGATTTTTTCGCCCTAGTCCTGAAAAGAAATGTTTATATAATGCCGTTGTATTCCAGAATGTACTGATATGTAAAGTATATTAATTCTGATATAAGGTTTAGCATTGCATTAGCAACATGAGTTTATGTTTAATATTTAGCTAAGAATGGCGTACAATAAAAAAAAAAGCAATGATTAAACCATAATTATTACGTGCACATTATGACGTTACGGGAAATTCTGCTCTTTCATGGGTTCTGTCGTATTTAGAAAGAAGGACTCAACAAGTATCCGTGGTAGCCATCCAATCCAACTCGATCAAATTGAACTTTGGCGTATCGCAGGGCCTGCTTTTGGGTCCAGAGTTTATTTTTTTGTTTTCTTAGCCTATCGGAAACACTTAGACAAGTCATTTAACATTGAACAACACATTTCCATTGTATTCAAGTCATGTTTCCCTTAAATCAGAAAGATTGGCCAAATTCGTTGTTACATTACGGACAGTGCTTGCAAAACTCTAACATCGAGATTGGGTTACGGCAATTCCCTTTTATATGGCATGAAATCTAGTGGCTTGAACAAACTTGAAAGAGTTCAGAATGTTACCACCAGATTGATATCACGGCGCAGGAAATACGCCCACATAGCACTTGGTTTAATTGACCTACACTGGTTACCAAGTATGTAAACAAATTTTTCAGAAATAATTTTTAGTATTTTTCTTTTAATCAATCCTTCCATGCTTTCCGATACTAAATTTGCCAAATTAGAAATTCGTTTTGATATTAATAGAAGTATACAGTCTACAAGTAAATTGTATTAATGCTTTATACAAAAAATGTATTGTCCGTTTGAGAGTATGCAAATGGTAGTTAAGAAATCGCAAAGAAATTTCCGTTATTTCTTAATTTCCCGATTTTTTTCCACAATGTACGTGAAGAATCAAACTAGATCAGACCACAGCAAGAACTTGTTTTGACGCACACAAGTAAATTAGATATCCATATAAAAATCGGTAACTTGAATATTAATTTATGTGAGGGTCCATTTAAGATAAAAAATGCATGTCTACATGTAACGAAAATATTTAGATAATGTAAATTCCTTATGATAACTTGTTGTGGATATTTGGAACTTCATGCGTGATTCACGCTTGATTGTGTTCTTATCTTAGAGTTTTTTTCTAAGTTATTAGTTACCATTTCAATTATATTAAGGGTTTTTTTTAATGAAAAGTTCGTTCATTCAACAACATGTATAGTCTTTATATTGTTAAATAAAATACTGTTTTGAATTCACGTTGTTCATCAATGTTAAACAAAATCAAACTGATAACTTTTTACACAATTGTATCTATAACTGCATTGTCCTAATTAAATACATATTCGAAAATTGAGGATTGATATTATCTTGACCCGAGCAATAATTTTTTTGTACGTCGAATAAAATCCACATTTGAAACTACAATTTAAAAAAAAATAAAGTTGACCTTTTCTTATTGGTGGCCTGGCTTTATCATAAATATTTCAAAAAACTAAGCATGAGTATGAATAGAAAAACGTTCAAAACAAAAGAAAAAGAATATCTCAAATATCACTATGATTTCAGTCACTTTGGAAAAACCTAAAAAAAGTAATTATAAATCCGATTAAAACAACAACAACAAATATTAAAAAAAACCTGTCATTTCTGTTCCAACTTCGAAATCAGTGGCTGGGATCAACGTTCATTAGTTCATTTTGGGACCGGGATGAGATTTTAGGCCTACTTGAGGATTCCAAAAATACTGGCATTTCCACATGAAATTAAAATTCGAATTATCTATTGTCCAAACATATTTTCTTTTTTGGTCATGACACAATAATAACATGATAATATATCTTCCTCTGTCGTTCAGAAAATTTTAAATAGCCCCCCGTACCACTTATTTACAAACTGCAAAGTCGGTGGCTTGCACCAATGTCCTTCAGTCCATCTTGGAACTGATATTGTATGCCTACATAAAGACAATAAATTAAAAAAATATAAGGCATTTTTAACACATGACCCCCTGGCACTGTTTCAAATGAGGCCCTTAAAATTGGGTGCAAGTGATGTCCCCCCTGTTTTATAGTTGGAAAATTTTCCAACGACTGACACTTCACTAAATTGAACTTGACCCCTCCTTTTTCCGACGTAGAATGGTGGGTACGGGTCTCCTCCACAATGTTATGCCCCATGACCCCCTGGCATTATTTCAAATAAGGCCCTTCAAATTGGGCTTCGTTGCTATGAGTGAGGTTTTTCGATGCAAAGTGATAAGTAAATACATATATGAAAAAGAAATGTAGATAGTGCATATTTAATAAAGGATAAGGGTCAATGAAACCTTATCCTGCCGACTGGAATAGTGGGGGGTGCATTTATGTCTTATTTAGGAGAGAAACCCAATAAATATATAGGGTATATTGTAGATTTTTCAATTGGATATATACAGTTTGTAATTTAGAAGCAAAGTTTGAAAAAAAAAAAAAAAAAAAAAAAAAAAAAACGTATGGAAGCTGTTTTCAAATAAAATAACGTTTAAAAACGTACATGGACCAGTCGGAATATCAATCGAAACAGTTACCTAACGAATGACTTTGTTGTTCCGTTTATGTGTAAATACCTACATGTAGCCAAGTTAAAGTATTTGGATATACTATAATATAATTGCAGAGCGATATCATGTTTACATTTCTAAGCAAGATATTTACCGTATTTTCGAATCTCTTCATAGAAAGTTTTAGCTTCTATTTTGAGCCAAACAGACTTTTTTGCAGCTGCATCCTGCGATCATTTTGTGTTCGATCATATCTGTGAAAAAACAGGCCTGTCCTGGTGGGTTTAAGATTATAATGGCAAGGCATGTTATACATGTATGTACAAGTACAGGCATATGCTTATAAAGTACTTATTATACAGACGATATATTAAATACTTTTTTCATTACGAAATGTAATTTCTTCTCATAGACACTATTATGAACAACGCCTGATGTACCCTGAACCTTTTATTTGCACTCGGTCAATAATTTATAGTCTAAGCTATTTACATATAAAAAGGTACGTAAAAGGTAAATCAAAGACATAAAATACACATAGAACATAGAAACATTAAATCTATGCATTATTGTATTGCATTTTAAATTAGAAGTAAAAATTTCAAATAAAAACTGGGCATATATTTGGTATCGTTAAAATTGTAGCAAAAGTTTTATTTTGTTTTATATGCATATCTAAAAATTCACTCAAACGTCTCATGCAAAAAAGGGAGAATTGTTTTGTGGTAGTATCAACACGAGTCTTCAGTCTGTGCAATAGTAGTTTCGCAAGGCTCGGGGAAGTTTCCCGGATTTGTTCGGCTTGGATTGCCATCCGCTGCGATAGCCCGGTAAACCACCATACCCTAAAGACCATCTTTTATGACAAGGACAATATAAAAATATAAATAAATTTGAAAAATTGGTTCTAGATTAAAAGAAAAAAAAAATAACCCGATAACATAAGAAGAATATAGTTGCATACAAAATAAAATGATTGGTCCTGTAATTCAGTTACTCAACGTCATTAAAATCAGATTTCTTTACCAGTAGTGACACTTTAAATAACTAATTTGCCTCAGTTAGACATGTTTTGAATACCAATATGGTCAAATAGTATCATTTTGCTTGTGTTTGTCTGGGCAGAATTCTAACTTTACTTGTCGAAAACGCGGGTATGTGAATTTTGCTTTCCGTACACGTATAGATCAAAAAATCAATTTAGAAAAATGTTCACCCAAATGCATTTACACATTAGCAAAAGTGAACTTTGCATTGTAACCAATTACACATGTGTGTAAAATGGACGATTGATCAACCGTGTGTAAATTTTCTTTCATGCTCATGTGAAAATTTGGTCATGAGAACGGGTGTGTTTAAACGTTAATAACATAATCATCAAACGCTCAAGTTAACATGCATGGATACTTGGTATATTAATATTGCAGGAGTGGATAACACATTGATTAAAACTACTAACACAAGAGTACAATGAAATATGTATTTTTTTTAAAATGTTGTTAAACCTCAAAAGGATAACTCGTTGACTAGTCTACAAGGGGACCGCGAAAGTAATTTCTTGTAATATTCTAGATAATCAGCCAAATCTTTGTTAGCGTAAGGGGCAGGGTACGCAGAATGTTAAATCATGAATGTAGGATTGTAAATACAAGCCTCGTCGACATGTAGTACTAAGTACATGTACCCACACTATTAATCGTAGTACTAATACTACAAGTAATTCCGTTTCTATAACACCACCATAGGAGAACGGGGAACATTGTAGGTTCAGCCAAGAATAATTGCAAGAAAAAGATTTGATTAAAACGGAGGATACACAGCTGTCGTGATAATATGATGTGTTACTCAAATAAAAGTACCGCTACTGAATTATGTATCTAAAAATGCATATGTTGCACCTAATTATACATAGAAATAGTCATTGAATAGTTGGATATTTAGTCATTTGTGCAAAGTTTTCTGTTTGTGGGGACAAAGACCATGGATGCATAGCGACTTCATCTCTAGAACTTACTTCTGTTGGTAAACACACATACGACAGACACAAACTGATATCAATTTATTTATGATATAAATGACAATAAATTATCGAATTTTCCCTGTGTAATAAATTTCTAAATTTCACATGTGAAATAAAGCCTGTAGTTCCGCTATCGGATTTTCTGCGGCCAAACTATCGATGAATTCAAAATTTATTTGAAAATTGCTATAAACTGTTAAGAAAATCTATTAGATAAATCCGTAATCAATTGGTTATCGTAAATGACCAAAGTATAACAATATCTTGAGATTAAACTGTTAATTCTAGGGTTCTTCGGCACTTGTGATCATGTTTCGGTTTATTTTACTCTATTCAATTAATCATCATATCTATATTTTTTCAAGACCTATGAAACTAAAAGAAAATTCAGACAGAAACAACTTTTTTCAAATTTCTTTTAACCTTGTTCTAATGCATTTCAATAGCAAGAACGTGTATTAAAATCACTTGTCAGCGCGGAAAAAAACGATACCCTTTCTCGATTTTAAAGAACATGAAATAATAAATTATTGATGGTTGTCTCATAAAGATTTAATACTAATAAATGAAAACGGATATCTATATAATTGATTTTAAATAGGAACAAGCGAGTTCTCATATACATTTAAGGTGTTTTTTTTTATTTCAAATTGACGAAGATGCATGCATTTACTTTTATTGCTCAAGTTGAATAAATTGTTAAGGGATTTCATTTTTCATATCATATCCTGTTTTAATTTCAACTCAATTTGTATTCATACGATTTTAAATTACATGGAATATTAAATGAACAAATTATCTACAATTGTATACTAAATGAAAACCTAGGCACTACCAAATGTCTGCACGTCTGATTTTATGTTTTAAACCAATGTTCAATTAATAAATAAAATTATCCATACCCAACTGTAGACATCATGGTCAGATCAGGGTCTGTTACTCACGTAATGGCTGACGTCCCGGAAAAAACTTTGCACAAAAGAAGTTTACAAATCTGACGATGTAATTACTTTTTTATAATTAACTTAGAGCATTACATGCAGTTTTACATGTCCTTTCCACTGGTAGTACCTTTATTTGTGAAAATTGTCTTTTTATTGGTCTTAGCGCAACTTTTATGGTCTTAGTGCACTAAGACCGGTCTTTTCGGTGTTTAGAGGGACCCGGTAAATATTCTTAAAATAAAAAAGTACTATCTTTAAAAAAAAGATAGCCGACGCAGTAAAATTTGTTCTTTTTACTTACTTTTCATCAGGAAATAACGCAATGCAAATAACTGCAATTTTCTTTTCCGAACCCCACTAAGTCATCAATATTTGGCCAATTTGGACACATAATTTTGATCAGGTGACTTGCGTTTCCATGGAAGAGCGTCTTTAAGGTCAAAGGGTAAAAAGCGAAAATATACCGACTGCGTCGGAAAAAAGAATACGGGGGTAGCAAGGTCAGAGAATATATTTGGACTATTCGACGATGCACACGTATATCCAGGGACGTATAATTGTGTTCTCTTGCAGTTTGATACAAGTGGACTTGCATACTAGTAGTATACAGGGAGTAAATAGTGTTATTTTCCTATTTTCTACGTCTGGTTTCTGGGAACGAATAAATTATTACTACCTTGAAATTGGGTTCGACTCCGAGATCGTAAAACTCAAGGGCGGATTCGGAATTTCAGGTTGGAGGGGGGGGGGAGGGTAGTATGAAGAGTTGCAAGACAATTGGGAAAGAGATTACTGAAAAAACAGTTGTCTTGCAACAAAAATCCCTAATTTTATGGGGCGTAAGCCCGGTACGCCCTTTCTTGGATTCGCGCGATGAAACATGAAATAGCGGATATAGGGCTGCTAACAATATCAAGGATTTTTAAAATTTTATTTGTTGGTGATCTCTGAGAATATTTAGTTACTTTTCTGTATTTGGTAAGGCGCTGGTGCGTTTGTTGCGTTTTACCTTATTTGATTTTTTTTCTTTTGCTAGTATGTAGTGCTTAATGTCATATATATTAAATACACCAGGTGAGGACCCTAGGGAAGATGTGCCGGGCGTATGGTCCACTCAAATTGAGAGGGAATAACGGCATGGAATGACAATTCACATAATTTACACCCAAACTTTTCTTATTTCATACCAGATTTATAGTATAGTATTACTGCATAAGGTTTTCCATATTAGCTTATGTATTAGTTCGAGACTAGCCATATTGGACTGAAGCGTAGACGAACTCTTATATTTTAGCCGAGGACCAACAAATCAGCCAATACGAATAAACCTTACGCAATTTTGCCTTTATTGACTAACTATTCCAGTACACTAGGCCAATATGGACTTTAACCAGTCTAGTATGACGTATTGTATGAGGACGGCTTAATCCCGAATTTGACGGCTAGATCCCGTGTTGGCGCACTTTTTTATTTTGTATTGTATCGTCAGTTTTAATCATGTTTGTTTTTTTTCTTTTTTTATATTTTATTTGTTTTTCATAGTCAGGATTTTACAAAATCCCCTACATCACCACCTGACAAGGCTGTTTTGGGGTATTTAAACAAAAAAGAAAGCAGGACTGACTATCATTTTTAGTGTAAATCTAATTAATCATATTTAGCTATTGTTCGAACTTAAGTCAGTAAAACTCATATCCTTTGAATGTACTAAAACCTAATCTACATTTAATTCTAGAATTCTACAATAATTCGTCCGCTTAAAATTACGCATATATTGTGCACGTGAAAAGGGTGTCAACGGCGGCCGGACCCAGAGATTCCAAAATGGGAGGTGATCTTTCGAAGGGGTCCAAGCATTTTTTTTATATTACAAGAAGATTAGCTTTTTAAAAGCCATCCATTCGGACGATTTTAAAACAAAAAATATTTGTCTCATTTTCCTATATAAGATTGGCAAAGGGTAAATGACTTGTACATTCTATAGATATTTGCATGCACTTGTTACGGCTGCAAGTCGTTTCTAATGATGTTATTAATTCGGTATTTACCTACTACATTACATGCCACTGTAGTATCATAGACCTATAGTTACAGGTCTATGGTTGTGCAGTACAAAAGAAAAAAAACTAATATTCAATTCAACGGCAAAACTGAGCTTCGGAAAATTCCGGAAATCTGGATGACTTATAATTACAGTTTAACTTCTGACATTAGCTTTGCAAAGCATATTCTCAAAGAAATATTACGTTTTTACTTAACATCATTTTGTATACATGTACCGCAATACTTTGTCAACTTTTCACTTGACTGTATCAGGGACTGTATATGCATGTAATATCATAGCTTGAGGTCCTAATTCCATGGCCAATACATACATGTCCATTGTACATTGATATATTCTCAGGCGAATACTATCTAATTACTTTTATATCCTTTCCTCAATGACAAATTTCATATTTTGTAGAATAAAAGGGGACATTAGATGAGTACATGAAAGATAATTGGGTTAACAAATTTTGATTGCCAATGACAATTTTTATTATGATTTATAAAAAAGGAATTTGAATTTTCCGAGCTATGGGCGCCACTATGATCGGTTAAGCTATGACATGAAAAGTAAATAGGTAATTGATACGATGTCCGTTGAAATCGCAACTTTTTGGGGCTTTTCCTTCTATAATTTCAACCCAAAATAAACAGAAGAAGAAATTGAGTCACAACATGTAGGCAAAGGTCAGATAACGTTGACGAACAACGGGATTTGCAGCTAGAAGTCTGAGGAAAATCTAACGGATACTTTCGAGGAGTATCGTGTATCGTGTTGCCGTAAATCAAAACTTTTGGAATATTTCTCTTTTATCATTAGAGTAATCGTAAGCTTGACAAGATAACATGTTTCGGTGATTAGATAAACATGATCGTAGAAATTTAACGGAATATTAGTGACCTCACGAGCCAATCGGAAGCTACCGGTAAAAATCAATAAAAGAAGGTCTGCTTATGACCTTCCTTCAGATAGGAGACCTCTGCAAGATGGCTATCCACATTTATTGCTGATTAGATAAACATGATCGTAAACATTTTTACGGGATATTATTTGTTTTCAGTCAAATTTTAACTTAAACAGTTACTGCAAAAAACTGTACCAACATTATCAGTATACTTCTTTCATTTTGACAGTCATTATCAGTTATATATTGACTATATCACTTAAAATATGACTGACTATGGTACAGACAGTCGTTTTTTGTATATTAGCGATACGGGTCTCATCCACAACGCTATGCCCATGACCCCCTGGCACTATTTCAAATAAGGCCCTTGAAATTGGGTTCAAGTGAGGTCCCCTTTGTTTTATAGTTGTAAAATTTTTCATCGACTGGCACTTCACTAAATTGAACTTGACTTTTTTCGACGTAGAATGATGGGTACGGGTCTCCTCCACAACGCTATTTCAAATAAAGCCCTTAAAATTGGGTCCAAGTGAGGTCCCGCTGTTTCATAGACCCTTTATTATTTTTAGCGTTGAATCGTTCATTTTTGAGACTCATAACCTTTTCATATTGAATTGAAATGTTTCTACTATTTGGTTATAAAAGAAAAAAAATCGATGGTACGTTATTGTTTACTTCGATTTTTGGATTATCCGATATGACCATATAATTGTCGGGTAGTAATTGTTCGCTAGCAATTGTTCGCTAGTTTCAGTCTAGCGAGAAAACCTCGAATATGTGTTGTCAGTGGCGAAACGGGGTGGCGAAATCACGCATGACACAAGACGCTTTAGTATACGTTTCACTCCCCGCTATGACCTCGTCCCAGTATCGAGATAAGTGTCGATGCGCAGTCGTTCAGAATCAAACGAATTCAGCACACCAATGAATGCATACCTCAAGTTCCGACTACGGTGAGATGTACTGGTCCAGAAAATCTAATTTGCTCTGACTACTCTGCTCCTGATACACTCTCCTCCTTTCCAGAGGTTTGGAACTACAGCTGAACTTCTCGTGTGGTGTTTGCCCATTATAAAATTAGAAACTTTGAAAATATAGTATTTTATTTGAAAAGGGGGGTATTTATTGTATCCGAAGAATCTTTTTTTTTAATTAAGTTCACTTGAATTGTAATATCCAATGAGTAAAATTGTACTTACTGTGGTCAGGTAATTTATATTACAGCATGTACAGGGACTGGTCACTCCTTATAATGTACAAAAATAACTGGTTTTCATTCAAGGCAAACTTAAAGCCAATTAGGTTTACATTTGACTTATTCATACTTGGGTTAGAGAAATTATGCAGGGTTATTTATTTATATAAATTATGAAATTCACATATTGATGATGAAAGTTATGATGAACATAATGAAGAAGGGTATGTTATCTTGGAATACTATTAAATTATAATGGAAAGTTTTGTTTAGTGAAAAAAAGCTGATAAAACAAGTACAAAAGCTTTAGTTGTTTTTTACTGAAAAATCAGGGATATAACTATACCAATCGATTAACAGTTGAAATTGTGTGATTTATTGGTCCTATTTTGTAAAAAAAGGATGATATTGTCATTGAAAAATCCATCAACATTTTGTAAGAATTATTTTTCATTTCTATTTACTCTCTGTATATTAATCTTTCTGTCTTCACTCAGACTTTCTTTTTTTATGCTGAATAATAATGTGAAGTGAATATAAAAACCAATAAATGACAACAGGATGTTAATTGTCAATTAACAATTGCTAATTCACAGGCAGGTTGTGTATGTTGTATCAGGATTTACAAATAAATCATACAGGTAATATTTAGAACCTGTATGCATTAGGTACTTAGGCAAAATTTATTATCTGGGCATTACAAGTACATCTTGTCTTTTAACCTCAATGACTGGATTTGATCAAAAATGAAATATGAACCAAAATTACAATGGTAAAAATGATAACCCATCTTGTACTCCTGTTATTAATTTGTGATTATTAGGCCCTGTGTACATGTAAAGGAGTGTATTTTACTGTAGAGTTAGCCTTGTCTCTCCAATACATAGAATTAAAATTTAGTTTTTTTTTTATGAAATCTTGATTTTTCACAAATTCTACCTCCAAAAGATTTTTGCCTGCTCTGCATTTTATTCTGTTAACGCCTCCCTAACCTGAAATTATATCTGCCCCTGATATATAGTATGTATAATAAGAAAGCCCAATGTACCACACAATCTAATCTAATTATTTCATTGCTACAGTTTTGAAACTGATTTATTCTGTACATTGTGCATGTTAGAATAATTTGATACAAAATATTATAAACAAACTGCTTATTATCATACTGTATATATAGTAAGAATACAAGTAAATGTTCTCGTTTGAAGTCTGACATGAAGTAAGGAATACATGAACCTGGGGTGCATGTATTAGGAACACATACTCAGCAACAAATCCAGTGGAAGATTCTGTATTCCCATTGGTGGGATGTTTTTTTTTAATGTATGCCTTTTTGGGGAAAAAAATGAATACCCAACCTTTTTGCAAATTTCTGCATCTGCCCAGCATGTAGCTACTTATCTGTCAAAAAAGAATTACGGTATTTGTAATCAATTAAACCTCACTTGAACATTAACTAAAAGAAATAGGCACAAGTTTTTAGGCAATGGAATAGACTTACAATTTATCTATTTGTAGTACAAAACAGGCACTACCTGACAATCCTGCAAAACATTCTTAAATAGAACTTAAAAAAAATATGATCTGTGCAAAGATTGAAACATGTTGATTAGCATTTGTTTATTATTTTATTATTTTCGGGGGTGGGGGGAGGGTTCAATACCAACATAATTTTTTTCAACAGAACCATATTTATCTCAATTTTAACACATATCGCTGGCATTTCAATATATAAAAAATATATATATTCTTAGTAAATTGAAAAACTAATTCAATGAATACAGTGTATAAGATAAATTTGTCTAGATGTATTTCTATTTTTTTCAGAACTTTAAGCGAAGACCTGTATTTAAATGAGAGACACATACACATTTTTTAGAAAAGAATATTGACCATTTAAAAGTCCAATTATCGACACAGTTACTGTAGCAGTAAGTACTTATACACACAATGCTCAGTGGTTATTAGATAATTAAACATTTTTTGTACATCCACATATATGCATTTTTAACGTAATCTTGATGACATTGTAAATAGGCTGAAACAGTTTTGCTTTGAACTATTACACAGTAAGCTTTCATGACAAGTATTCTAACAGAAAGCACACTTAAACTTGCAAGTAGTTGAGCGATTTGATTTTCTTTTCGTTTCACAAACTATCAGAAACTATCACGCATGCTGTTTGAATGATAAAAAAGTCATCTAATAAGCAGAACCATTTTTTATATTATTAATATCGGAAAGTTAGGCTTCATATAAAGATATAATATATGCGCTAGACCTAAAAAGAGAGATAATTAAACTGATTGTTTTTTAATGTGAAAACCTTGTTAGCACAGCTCCACCAAAATCACTCAAGGTATTTTGATAAGATTTTATGTGACGAAATGCAACAGTAGACAATCAATGCAGTACTTTTAGCTTTGTATATTGTAGGGACAAACTGATATTGCCAGATGATTATTAACACATTGACGAACCTGATGATAGATTAGGTTTTGGAATATGTAGTGAGAGCAACATGTGGTCACTTGCAATTACATGTATTCTTATATATGCATGGTAAAGCATTACTTGTACATGATTTGGAAAGTTTTTTTTACACAATCAGTTTACATAAAATTGTTATTAATGTTGTGCACTCTGTTGCTTAATGGAGCACAAAAAACATATTACATGTAGTTAGTTTATCAACCTAGGACATTAAGTTCTGTCTCTATACATGTATGAGTTCCATATAAATCAGAATAAATTAATAAGTTATAAATACTTTTAAGAAACCTGTAAGAGTTGAAGACCTATAGATTATACTTTGCCTTGCTTTAAAATTGATGAAAAGGGGGGGGGGGGGGGTTGTTACCTGCTGAAACTGACCAATCACCCTCATAGTAATTAGTCAGCCAGTAACACAAATCATGTTTACACTAGGTTGTTACATTTTTATCTTTCAAGGTAGGTTTTTTTCATAATTGGCATGTTGTTAAGCATTTTCAAGATGCGTAGCCTTCTACATGCTCTAGGATTAATTACCATTGACCTCGACATCACATGTTTGTACTTTTTTTTAAAGCATAAAACATTATGCCTAGTACTGTGACATTTTTACTTCTTAACCATTTTTTAGGTATCATTATTGGCTGAGATTCTATGGTCAGAATAGCTACTGGTATACAGCAAGAAATTCCTGCAAAGTCGTAGACGGATTTTCACATTATATTTAAGAGCAACACTATCATGATCAGATCATCACTACAAAGCGTGCTGAACACAGCATGAGCTTTTACTGTTATTACCATCAAATCAGGAATAGTATGGATGTATCAACCACATTCAGAGAAGGATAAAATTTTAGGAAAGTATAGGGGTTTAGATGTAAGCAACAAACATGTGAATTTTGAAATGGGAATGTAGTTACACGTTTATTCATCAGCAGAAATCAAGTCATTTGATTCAAAACCCCACCATTTAAAAAAAAAGGTTTTAATTTTCTTAAATAATCATTAATAAATGTCTGCTTATATGAGAAAAAACTTTGAACATACTTTATTGTACCTACTATGATTTGATGTACTGTAATGTGTATCGAGCTTTCATTTCCTGTTAAAGTAATTTCACATCTGTTTACATTCATAACAGTATTAGGTGTTTTTATTATGTCAATGTTAGCCAGATCGGAATAGTTTTTATGAACTGTGGTTCCTGCGCATTTTATAAGGTTTAAAATGATAAGTTATACATGTACTATGATTCAGACATTTAATTCCTGTCAAATTACATGGGTGTCTATTTCATATCAGGGACAGATCCTTAGAAAGAGTAATCAAGGGTACCAAGGTTAAAGCGGTAATCAAAAGAATGCAATCCAGGGACAAAGACAAGAAACGAAAAACAGACATACACAACAAAGAACATAAAGTAACTAAAATCATACATACAAAGTAACAAAAGCAAATGAGCAACTCGATCTCCACCAAAAACTCTGAGATTGGACCAGGTGCACCGGTAGGGTAAGCGTCCTCTGCTTTTCTAGAAACACCCTCCGAGTTGCTCATAAAAAGTCAAGTCCGGGATAGACAAACAAGGAAAGAAGAACTATGACCCGTTGAATAAATCAGTTTTCATGTTGCAGATGGATACACCATAACGATCCACGAGTTCAAGATGACGACTATACAATTTCTGTAGTGATGCCTTCAATCTTGTAGCAACATAACCCTGAAGCCTATTTGTTAGAGTTCTAGCGCGATACAAAAAAGTCTGCGTAGCTTCGGCAAGCTCTGGCATAACGTATGAGTTGTGATGTGAACACTCAATACGCAGGTGCCGAAGGGATGTTGCCACAGATGAAAAGAGAGTGACAATTCTGAATGAAAAGTCATCACGTTTGTCGTAAAGTATGGGGTAGATTGGATGTATCAAATCCCCGAAATTAGGATTGTTTAAATATAATACGTCATCTGTATAGCGGAAACTGAGATTAAAGGATCTAGCCAAACGATTTTCCTTCTTTCGGATCCGATCAGTTATAGTCAGCATGATTTAAGGTCTGTTCGGCAGGATAACTCAATTGTTACTATTGGTACATGTATGTAACGCTATATTTTGCATACGGCACTTAGGATAAATTAATTCATTAACGGTGGCAACTCCTGTAGTTTTCAATATGTTAGAAAAGTCGAGGTTATGTAAAACAGCCTGTAGGAGATAATGGACAAAACAGTCATGTGAAATAATCATTTGATCTGGGCTCATAAAAACAATTGAGTAGCGGCAAACGGTAAAGTCGTATTTGCTTATAACTCTTGAAAGGATAAACACGTGGATTAAAATAAGTTCACATAGATTTATATTCAATCCATGTCTCCAAAATTTTGTTATCCGCCTCTTGAAAATCTTGGAAAAAAAATCAAAAGCAGGCGCGTCCCGGATGGTAGATTTGATGGAGTGCGATAATGCCTTATAGGTTGTCAGGTTATATAAGCATGGCTTGAGTGTGATACATCTGAGGTTTAGTGGTATGAATATCCACGTGACATTTATTGAAATTAGGTTTTAAACCCGAATTTAACGTATACCAAGCTTTCATGCATTTTAGCTGAGAAACTATTTGCGTTCATGTTAATCTTGGGAAACTCTACAAAAGGAGATCCCTTGTTATTTTGGTCTAAAATTGAAGTGTGTCACTTCTGGGCTTCTTATTTCCCATTTGATTCCCATCATTATGAGTGATTAATAGCGAACATTTCGAAAATGGCAGATTTTAAGCTCCCACCGGGAGACGGACAAGACCGTCGGAGATTACGGAATACAAGATGAAATGTCGGGAGGCTCGATGCGAGGGCAGCCGAGAGAGTTAATACCTACATGTATATAGATGAATTATTTTCCACATTAATTTACTACTATTCATAATCATAAATTCTAATGAAAAAAATTTCATTTTTATTTTTCTCATTTACATGTTTTAACTCCACAAATATTATAGGAATTGTTTATTCAACTAAAAGTAATGGTTAATAATGATCTGTACATCTACGTGCTTCATATGTTTCAACTATAATTCTACTCAGAAAACATTTAAAACATTGCGCAGTGATCCTTCCGTTTGGCTGTCTGTCCGTCTGTAATTAAACACGGGAAACATTAGTGACGTTTAACTGGTTATGAAGATATATTATATATAGTCACTCATGCAGTGTTATCATGTAGTTGAGTGGGAAACTGTAACACATGATTTCTCTATTTACCCAATCTCTGTGATTCTGTTTTCAGTGGAACATTCTCTGAGACTCGATGATCTCCGAATTTTATACAATTTTGATTCAATAAAAACGTTATTTTAACGAATGAGAGACAAAAATGATGAATTGCCGAAAGCTTTATAAAATGTAGAAGTAAAGGTACGAATGCAGACAATCTATACAGTGCAAAATGCGCGGCTGCACCAATTCGAAACTACCCAACGAATTATTACATCGGGCACTGAAGGTAAATTTAAATTTAAATGCTCCTTAATTCAAAGCATCAATGCTTGATTCATATGCAGACATAAACACTAAATAAAACATTTCTCCGGCCGATTCAAGAACCACAAGCAAAACCATAAAATATTAACATTACATATATGATATTGTAAAATATTGTGTTATTGGAAGTTCATTCATCTTATATATTAATTGAAAAAAAAATGACACACGCACACAACAGATTAACACTAAACAAAAGAGAAAAATAAATTCATCATACTTTTATGTTTCTATGACCAGGTTTTTCTCTACTAAGGAGGTTTTTAACGTCCATGGCTACCCTGTCGGGTCTCGCACGGAGGGCAGGTTTTCCACCACTCCTTGTTACCTCATATGTCTAACCTATAGCGTAAAACATAACAATAAGGTGTAATTGTTTTTTTTACAGAAAAAAATGACGTTATTACAAAATTTAGAGTTTTTGTTGTTTGTTTGGGAAATTAATTGAAAATTTTTGCATCCAGTTCTGCACTCTAGTAAATATCAGTTTTTCAAACAATTCTAGAACGCGCATAACAGAGCTATAGGTCGATATGATTCACATTTATTACACGATTTTGATCCTCCTTTGTGTACAAGTATAATAAGACCCTTCTTCCATGTATTTGGAATGTAACCAACTGAGATGATGGCGTTAAAAAGTTTGGTTATCAGTAATAACAGTTTTCTTCCCGCATATCTCAAATGTTCGTTATTATTTCTGTCTACTCCAGGCTTCAGTTTCACAAAGAGTCGTAAGTGTAAAATTGATCGTAAGTCATGACGTAACAATGCTATTTTTTGTTATGACGTCATTACTTATGATCAATTTTACACTTACGACTTTTTGTGAAACCGACGCCAGGGGACTAAAGTAACTTGGATGATTTCACTGCAGTGTCTATTTCTGCTATGGGAAAATGATCGCTCAACATTTGATTTTCGACCGCATCAGGTATATTGTCAAAAGATTATGTCAATCGACTTTCATTCGAATCAGCAATATTGCTATACAATTTTGAGAATATGTTAGCTATGCCAATAGGGTTTCCGAATGTAGTATTATCAATTCGCAATTCTTTACATGTAGCAGTTCTTTTCTTTCTTTGACCGTTCCACAATTTTCAAAAGTACCTAATATTACATTCCACGGCCTCGTCTATTGAAACAAATTCTTTTACTTTTTTAAAAATAGAACAATTTCGAGTTTATTAAAGGAAGATGAGATATGAGATAATTTCTTTCTTCTAGTTGGAGACACAGCGCCTTATGTTCCCCATCTTTTGTTTATTCGAACTAAACTCTATTATATATCTCTCACTTTACTACACAACATTTACAAAACAAGTCTTGACACTCCTATTTCTGAACCTATAGCTACCTTTTCATTATATAGACTTGTGGTCATTTGTTTTGTATATTGGTTTCCACATTATTTAAAAAAAGTTTGTGTTAAAGGTCAAGATGTCAAAAACGATCATTTTTTCCACTCCCTTTCGTCAATTTGGCTAAAATCACCATCAGGGAAAAAATGTCACGAACAATATAACCTCTATTCAAATATTGTGCTTCCAGTCAGTCACGTCATTACGGGAGTTTAAACATCAAAGAACACAAATATCTCACCTCTTTCTAAACTACCGTGAAACACGCTCCAAAGATTTGAATTATAATCTTTAATTTCTTATGGATGCTGTGGATGAATTTACAAGAAAGTTGATAAAATGAGAGCAAGAAGACAATGATTCTGTGAGGTCTTTAATTTTGAAACATATTTAAGTTTAAGGAAGATCAATATGAGTGTCAATGCTACATCAGTTTTCAAAGACCCTGATGTAGCAAAAACAATGCCAAATATACATAACATATATGTTGTCGTACCAGCAGACAAAGCCTAAAAAACATCAAATATTTATTATCAGAGCTGGACATAGAAAATAAAAGTAGTAATAAGTCCTATACTGCATTCTCCAAAGAAGAGATAGTGGTCCATACTAGTACAAACCATTAATTTTTACTATTCCCTTTCGGTCTTTCTACTAAAGACGATGATATATGTACCGGATTTCTAAACTCCACAAGCATTTATACAAACAATGATACATAGCTGGATCTGAAAAAAAATGTATCACCAAACATCTTTCTATACTTAATTTCTATACTCACAGCTGTAAAAGATTGTCTCCAGTCCTACCACGACACTTGTTACTCCCGTAGTATTAATTCAATGTGGATCCTAAAAAATTCGAATGATCTGCTGGAAACCCATAATTCAAGATTATTATCGGAATACAATAGCATCAAAACCTATGATTTCTTTATATTTATATTACTCATTTTCAGTTAAAGCTCCGACTCAAAAATACTATACATCGTTGTTACTCCAAAACAGACGGTACACTTAGATACATGTACATGTATGTTAAACGTATTATAGTTTTCTCTTCCTCTTTCGTCTACCCCGGACTTGACTTTATATAACAACTCTCTTTCATCATGATGAATTTCTGTTCTAGTCAACACTAAATTGCGTCGTGATTCGAAATGGAGAAAAATATTTTATTCGAATACAGCACGATGTCATAGAATTGGTAACAAAGAGTGACACGATCGTGACTTACAATTCATTGGACCACAGGGAAGAGAAAGAGTCGCCAAGTAGCTTAAACAAGGGGTTAAATTCGTTGCGTTGGCATCAATACATTTAAAAAATCAAATAGAAATTCTATTTTAGAAGACATTTGTCTGTATTTGAAGTAATATAACTTAAAGCTCACTAAAGTTCAAATCGATTGAAATCATCGGGATTTGTAGTTTTATAATACATAGTTGAACACTTTTGACGAAGTAATTGCGTTTTCTGCAAGTTACATATACATGTAAGAAAGACAAAACAAAAACTTGTCCTGTCAAGATGAATGTATTAATTATTTTATTTTATTTCAGAAAATAATGATCTATTTTATTGGTCAAAACATGGTCATGTGGAAGAGCAATCACGAGAATATTCATGTGCATTTAATTGTCATGTTGGATAACTTATCCAATTTTCCTCGTTTTAAAAAGTTTCAAGTTAAGTTTTGTAATAAAAAAAAATCTATAATGAAATTTGTTTTAATGCGATACCAAGCGCATCAATATCTTTCACGGACTTCAACGATCGCAACTATTTTTGTTAGAAAAACACGGATATGGTGAAACGTTACAAATGCACCGGTGTATGATATAATATACAAAATAGTAAATACTTTCCGAGATCACCAAAACGTCTTCATGAGTGTAAGCAGAACTTTCAGTAATCTCTAGAAAGACTGCACAACAAAGAAATAAAATCCCGGGTAATTGACAATTCTTCAAAATCAAACTAAACACTAGTAATGTTACGACAAATCAATGACCAACATCTACCGAGAGTGAATAGGCGCATAAAATCTGGTGAGGGATTAAACTACTAATTTTACAAGGCCTTAACTATACCCCGATTAGTTAAGGTAAACAATGAATTGAAACAATAAACAAACACACCATAAAATACATTAAAAAAACATCCAATTATCTCCATGGAATACCCCAACATAAACCATATAGACACATGAGATATCTACTTAATTGCAGGTACAAAAACTAGCTCAGAAAAAAAAAGAATGACAATACCATCATAACTATCTGCATTTGAAAGAATCGATCACTACAGATATAGTAGGTTGGCTATGGAGTAGTAACGTCAAGTGCTAAATAGGCAAGAGTAGAATTTGTTCATGTACCAAATTGCATTATGTATAAGAATAAATCATGTATCAGCATGTTATATGGATGCTTATTTTTATTTTACTGCAAATTCATTTTTTGAAAGTTTTCCCAAAAGTCCGAGAGACACATACATCCTAAGTGACTCCCGTGCGGAATTTTTGAGACCACATTTTTGTTGCACTTTTTCATTATTATAGAACAAGAATTTACTTGATTGCCAAATGACCATTACTGCAAAGAAAAAAAATCAATTAAAAATATACCATTGCCGTCAATTTTTGATTTTTTTAAAATATGATTCATTCTTGCACATAAGATATTTATATGTCTTCCTTCCCTTTTGATGGGTATAACTTTGCTGAAAGAAAGTTTCTCCTTTAAACACATGTGCATCATACCGAAACTTGCAATATTTGGTGAAGGGGTATCCACAAAGTCCTAAATTTAAAATTTAAACATACAAAGGTTCCCAAAAAGCGTGGACACTTTATTATAACCCAAAAGTAATATCGGATCTCCTGATTTAACAACTCTTTACAGTCTGGTTTATATACCTCAACATTAGAAATGTTTATCACAAACGCATATTACAAACGCATATTACAAAAGAATTACTAACGCATTTCATTTAATAAAGATTTCTTAAACGTTTACAAAATGATTTTTTTATACGCCATGCGAATTGATTTGTTGAGCGTGCCAAAGTTTTATCTTCCCTCGTTTGTCTCCTTTGGACAAACCTTTTGAACATCTCATCGAGTTTTTTTGGAAAAGCAGAGTATATTTGCATATCACATACCGGTGCACCTGGTCCATGATCCCACTTTTTCATAGATTGCACGCAGCTCCTTTACTTTGTAATTTTACAATTTAATGTCTTCTGTAGTGTGTGTGTATTTTCCGTCTTATTCTTTTAATTATCATTCGAATCTTGATTTCCTTGATTATTCTTCTAATATCAAGAATAGACTTTATAATATTCAATTAAATATTAATTTTACTTTACTTTTTAACAATAAAATGACCATTTTAAGGGTAATGATTACATTTAAGAATGTAAATGGCTGATATTATGGACATCATTATTTATCTGGTCATACCTTCAATTCTCTTTACAATTGTATTGATTGTCATGTGCAGCGTATTATCTAGCTAACATTTCAAGAATGAGATGATATTTTCTCGAATGACTTTCTAAATCTTCCAAAATTTATCTTTCTGTCATCATCCTAATATATCATTATTATAAGAACTCTGACTTGTCTGACCACAAACTTTTACATTTCAAATAATAATTTCTGAAATTCAAGTATCAAACAAACATTTCGATAACCCTTAAATATTGATGATTCATTTCCTTGTATTAAAAATAGCGCTGCAGTAATTTAACTTCTTTGACACGCTTTGTTAGACCTTATCGTTGCTGATTTTCGGAACACACTTCTTACAATAAGGATAACAACAGAATTACCGAAAACTAATTCGATTCATAATCAGTTCAAGTCCAATCTAAATCTGGCAAAATAGATATATCATAACTGGAGCATCTGATACCACAATGGTTGGCAAGTCATTGGAACGTTTGTATTCAGCATATTACATGTAAGCAACAAAGTAACTTTGTTTCATTCTTCTTTAAATGAAAGCTTGATAGGTCTGGTTGACATTGAATATGATACAACCTTATCACTGATTTCAAGATATATGTCCATTACCAGATATTTACTACCTTCGTATTCTTATATTCTTATTTTATACAGTTGTTAGGTAACTGGGATAACATTTTATCAAGAATAAAATAAAAACTCAGTACAATATACGTCATGTATTGATTCAAGGAAAAAATAAGTAAGCAATAAATTGGTTCAATGCCGAACTAAATTAGCGTACATTTTGACGTGATACTGACCTTTGATAAAATTGGTCATTGCAAAATGAAAAACACCTAAACTATAAACAAAAATATTTAGATAGCTAAAAAACTAAACAGGGGTGGTGGATCAGTCTTTGCACATGTGATCCATGGACAATACATGTACTATAAGAAAATTTTTAACTATGTTGATTGGGAAATTAACGCGTTGGCTTTTTTATTACGAATCTTATTTGAAATATTTTTTAACTTGTTTAGCTTATTACCAATAAGAAATGTTTTCGAACATGTAATACAAAAACACAATACATGTAATATCAATAGATTTGTTCGATGTGAACTTCAAGTAATATTGCTTCGAAATACAATTGTCTTGTAAAAGGAATCTTTACTTGTTTTTTTGGGGAAAAACAGAGATACCTGAACATAACAGATGTAAATCCTGAAAGTTTACTTGTTAAAGCCACTTATTGACGCCATATTTTGTTGTAAATTATTAAAACATGATTATGATACTTCTTGTAACTACTGCTATGGTAGCTTCGTGTGTTTGAATGAGCATGATTTTCTTTAGTTAAAATACGAAGCAATGAAGTGTAGATTCGATCTACAAAATATATCATAACTATAAAGACATCTTGGTGTGCATTTTTTTTCTGCTTTGTTTTTGTCTAGTTAACAGATAGATGTGTTTTATTATAAAGTGTAATTACGGGGTAATATAAGTCTCATCCTTGTTCAGAATGTTTTCAATTTATGATCCATGATGTCGACCAAGATTCTAGTGTAAATAAAAAAAATGTTATTCGGAAACAAATACCATACATTAAAATAGACATAAAATAGCAAGGACCAGGTGACCCACAACTTAAATACATAACGATCTTTCTCAACTGGTTCTTTTGTAAACTGAAAACCTGTCTAAACCAGAATCATAGTCACCTCAATTCAAATCAAATTTTTTTTGAAGGTTGATAAACAAAACATATGTTTAAACCATACATATTATACTGTTCAGAAAGGGTTTTAGTTTAGAGGAGTAATCAAGGAAACTAAAGGCATTTGGGGAAAAGCTACTTGCCTTTGGAAATTCGGGCGATGAATTTGGTATGTTCTGAGAAAAGCTATTAACAAAGCAGCGGAGTGTCTTTCAAATCGACTTGTTTAGGCTTTTCCTAGTCTTATGTGCCTCCGGATGCAGTAAGGTCTAGGTGGGTATGTTATTAATCACCAGGAGTTGACACAAAATCTTCTTTTCATCCGCCTCAGTGTCAAATGAGCGATGAAGTCGGCCATGAACGAGGACATATTTTTTTCGCAAATATTTGTGAGTGAGGAATACATGGAATAGTTAGGTTCGCAGGCATTGCTACAGAGAAAAATATGTTTCTTGTTAAAAATAATGGGTTTGTTAGTGACAAAAAGAGATGAAGTTAGATAATTTTATTTCATAAATTGTCATAAACATGATAAATTCGTTTAAACGCTTTCTTGTTAAAACTGTACAAATTTCAAGTGTGGTACTAAAATTAGTGAAATCAGGGAAGAAGTAAAGTGTCAAAATATAACTACACACATTGTAAGTACATGCTGCTATTTATGAATGTCGCTTTTTGTCTGTATTCCTTAGTCTTAAACAAGGTCAAATCAGGCATTGCGACTTTATTTGCAATACAGATATCTGTCTCCACAGCAACTGCCATCGAAATCACACCATATATCACATTGACACGTAACAATCCGTGGATCTATCCAATTGTGTTCCCTAGAACAAAGCTATGAAAAAAATATGTTAAATGAAATATAGTCATTTTGTTCTTCATCGACCAATGGCGAAAGTCTTTCTTAGCCCATCGCGTCCGCGTGTTTTATTACATCAATTTTTATGTACATATAACTTATATCTGAAGAAAATGGTAACTAAAATAAAAATACAAAAAGATAAAAACCACCCCCACCCACCACCACACCCCCCTCCACAACACACACACACAATATCTATTGCAAGGTATAATTACGCTTACGAAAACAAATGAACTCAGTACAATGTTCGTTATATTTACAGATCAATCGTACCATTAATCTGGTTCCCTGCTCAATATCATAGGATCATAGGATCACTGAAAATATATAGACTCAGGTGACCAGCACCGGATATGTACAATATATGAGCTAATTATGAAATGATATAAAAAATAAGATGAGATTACCTGAATCAACTTTCTAATTGTACATTTATATCGAAAGATATTATAAGTAATTAAAAAATATATTTAAACGTATTTTTCTTTTAATTTGAATATTAGGACGTATAAAAGTGAATATAATAACGTCATATTCGATCAGGTAATCAAAAGACAGAAGACGTCACTGGTGACCCGGCGTTATATTTGAGGGAAACTTGTGGAAGGAAACTATTACCCGGCCTTCCAGGTTATCGTGCCATTCACATATAACATGCATATAGGAGAAAAATATTACACTAATGATAGAGAAAATGCTTTATATGATTTAATGTGATTTTATTCTTTTTACTTTTATGTGAATACATTTTATCATTAAATACTATACTCATCACGAGTTACTTAATTGGCTTATATTAAGTGATATAAAATCATATCGTATTACTTGGACCGTTCTGATGTCACAAGGATAACACCCCAGTCCTGAATAATACAATGAGAAAAGATCTTTTGTCCATTGTCTTTATTTGAGTAAATACCAATTACGATTGCAAAGCGGTCGATAAAATGTAAACTGGCACAAACCAGATTATGAGGGAAAGGGAAGTAGGATGGTGTATGGGGAATGGGAATTAGAATCGTGATGGTGTATGGGGGATTGGGGAATGGGAATGGGACCGTGTATGAAGGAATGGGAACCGAGAATGTGTATTGGGGAATGGGGAATGGGAATGGGATGGTGTATGGGGGAACGGGAACCGATAATGTGTATGGGGGATGGGGAATGCAAATAATGTATGAGGGAAAGGGAAGTAGGATGGTGTATGGGGAATGGGGATTGGGAATCGGGATTGTGTATTGGGGAAACGGGAATTGGAGTCGGGTTGGTGTATGAGGGAATGGGGAACAGGAGTGGGATGGTGTATGGAGGATGAGCTTTTTGAATGGAGAGAAAGGGAATATTAGCTATTAAAGTGATTATTGATACGAACAGTATACCAAACTTAATTCAGAATAATAGTATAAATGTTAAAAAATAAAAAAAGATCAATGGATAATGAAAATACTTGATAAAGAAAAATGATATTAGGATTATATTGAGGATGGGGATTTGTCTATGGAAAAGGGTAGCTTTTCTGTTGGGAATGGGGATGGGGGCAATTGGGAGTTAGGGATTGTATATGGTGAAAATGGGAATGTTATACCATCCAAGTGCTGTAGATGTTAATCAAATACAATTACAATTAATATGCAATGTACTTACCATTACATAATGTTCCTCCAAAGCCATCAAGACATTGACAGATGAAATTTGGACCCTCTATAATACAAGTACCACCATTCAAGCATGGTCCAGATGAACATTGTGTTACTATTGAAAATTATGGCATATATTTAGCTTGTAGAAGATCTTATGAACAATTGCAAATAAACGAAAGATATTTTGTATTTTAAGGAGGTAGACCTAGAATAAGGGACATTACTCTTGAAATTACTCATGAGACTGGTGCAAAAATGATGAATGCAAACGTTGCAATGATTTTTAAGAGCTGTGTCCCTTACCCTCGGTTTATCTCCTTAATTCAAGTTTCTGCAATTTTGCCTTTTATTGTTTTTATTAGTTCTGAAGTTTTTCTCCATTTTAATTTTAAGACTATGTACACGTGAAATTCAGGCAAATCCTATAATATGGATGGCATATAAAAAAAACAAAAAACAAAACAAAATGACTGCTTTGTTCAAAATGTTCTTTTGTCAAACAGATGGCCCTGAAAACTATAGCAGAAAATTCCAGAAAAATGCAACGAATTTTTGCACTTCCTTTAGCAATGAATGTCGATGTTATCCATTTATTCGCGTTTTCTCTTTATACGCTGCAGTTTATTAAAAACTTACATTCAAATTTGACGAAAGATGCTTTTGTAATATAAAATTTACGACACTTTCTTAAATTAAAATTTGTCATGTGCCAACCTCTGCCTGGTTGTTGCATGGACATTCTCTACATTGAATACACTGTTTTGTTTTTTTTGCCAGAAACAAATCAAAATATCTAATAAAAATTGAATATATAATTTCATAGTTCCTAAAGGATATATGGCGTAAACATTGTATGACTGCTGATATAAGGAAAAAATTACAGGGATAATTTTAGGTCATTTTTCATAGTGTTTTTCAACAAAATTTGACAAACGTTTTCATGGTTATTTCTGGAGATGATGAGTTCTAAATACTTGGATCAGGCAATAAAATCGCTGCGGTTTTATTCATGTGTTTCACTTTTTTTACACATATGTCTGATCAATATTTTTAAAACCGGTATTTTGATTTAAGAATAACAAACAAAACTCAGCTCAACCCACAAGATATGGTTTGAAAAACATTTTTCACATAGCAGAAAAACAAATCAATATTAAGTATAACTGTTGTAACATGTTCGTTTTAGCTAGTCTTGTTTATGCTACAGTATTAAACAATTTAACGGGAATAGGTATGATATATATGTCAAAGATACAACAACGCCACCGGGATGACAATGTCAGTCAAAGGCCACCCATTGGTCCTCTATGAAATACGAGGAAACCACAAGACAGGCTGCAGTTTGCGTTGAAACAACATTATACATAGGTACAGCGAAAGAGTTGTCCCTGTATACGCAAGTAACATAAAATATATGCAGAGATACATTTTTTTTTCTAAAATCACCCACCAATCTTCTCATATGATATTTCAAACCTGAATCAAAAAGACAGAAACCACGACATTGGAGCCAACTTATTTTTCTCTTGCTGGAGATTACTAAGCCAACATTATCGACGACTTAATGATATGGACTGTAAACTTCTTCAGAAATGAGCTCAGTTTGCCAAATTTTCTTTTTTTAAGCTGACTGTGCGAGTTTAACATGATACAAAAGTAATCCGCCAAATATAAAACATGATACTTGAGCTGTATTGTAAAAACGCCATATTCCTAGAGCTACAGGAATTGTGTCCCACACAAATGGAAATAATATAATTTTAATTTTTGAAAATGTTTGTTGTACATGTTTGTTTTGTGGAAACTCCTTCTACCGTTGATTTCTGATAGTAATTTAATTTATGTCGCAAAGTGTCTGTAGCAGATGCGTTGTAAAAGAAATAACTGAATATAGGATTATTCGATAATAAACTGTCATATGTGTAACAGATACGAAGTTTATATCTAACCAATTGTCTTTTTATTTTTGAATCAGATCTCCTAAAAAGTCAGTCTAACAAATCAAATGGAATTTAACGAGGCGCAGTAATTATACCGACTGTCCGTTGTTAAACATGTCCAAATTTGATCCAAAATTCCGACATTGACAACACATTAACAAAAGAACAAAATACCCGCAGATATTATATATTTTATCCTGGTATCAATCTTTCTTGGAAAACTAGCGATTTATAATTTTTTTTTATTTTAACTTCCACTGTGGAAGTGAAATTGGGGTGTTGAATAATTAAAGGTCCAAATTAAGGTTTATTAAAGCAACTTATCTTTACGAGAATTGGTATTGTTCATTTACTGCCTGAGCGGCCCAAGATAATTTGGAAAGTAGGCGTTACATTTACAGTTAGGTCAAGAATTTTGAGGTTTTGGGTGTACATTTGTTATTAATGATGTGCTGTCCAGTTATGAGTTTTGTATATCTTTGTTGTTAATGATGTGTTGTCCACTTTTACTCTTGTTTATACATAAGTTATTAGAAATTTATCTCACGAAGGAATGTACTTAACTACACAGACGTTGATTTTAATTGTTTTGCTAAAACGTTACCAACAAAATTCCTCCATATTTCAAAGACAAATCCATACCAATTATTTCATATTCCTATACTTCACCCATTGCATCCAACTTTTCAATAATAAAAGGCTATTGCAGAACCTCGAGATTGAGGACTTCAAGGCTAAACTAGCTGACTGTTCTTGCAAAACCTCTCCATTCAAATATGGTCCTTCTGGTCACGTCATTACGGGATGTTTAACCATCATCGAAAACGAATCTCTGCGTAATATCCTTTCTAAAGGTCCCAAGTACCGTGACCAACGCTCCGTAAATTGGAATTATAATTTTAAAGTTCTTATGGATGTCATCGAGGACTATGCAAGAAAATGGATAAAACGAGAACAATAAGACATTGATTCTCTGTCAGAGCGGTTTAAGGCCGTGAGGTCTTTAATTTTAAAACGAATGAAAGTTTAAGTGGGTCAAGAATCCATATAAACAACGTTTCATAGCTGGATCTGCAAAATGTACCACCAAACCTCTTTCAAAACTTTTAACTTCTATACTCACAACTGTCAAAGATGGTCTACAGTCCTACCACAACACTTGTTACTCCCGCAGTGGTATTAATTCAATGTAGATCCAAAAACATTCGAAAGATCTTTTGGAGACAATCAGTTCAAGACTATTATCTGAATATAATGGCATTAAAACCTATGATTTTTCAACACTGCATACTTCTATTCCCCATACTCAGTTAAAATTCCGACTAAAAAACATTATACATCGTTTTTTTTTTCAAAACAAAAATGGAACACGTAGATACAAATATATAGTTCGTGGTAGATATTCCTCATACTTTTGTAAAAATAATTCCAAATCATCTTCCAAATATTCCCGACTTGCGGACCAACACTTTGTCAACATTTATCTCCCTTTGGAGCAGGTATCTATTCGGAACACGTAAGGTTTTCCATCCGATATCGACGATACTTTAGGAAATCTCGAAAGTCAAAAGGAAGTTTCTCGTTCTACTGAACCTGCCATAAATTTTCTTTAACCTGGATACAAATGAAAATCATTCATATGTAACCTACCAACAAAATGAAACACCCTGTAAATTTTAGAAATACCGTTGTGTTTGTCTGCTGGGAAGTCCATTTTCATTCGAGTTACCTCTTCTTTCTGCACCCGAATCCGAACATCGATTAGAGAGACTTCGAAATTATACCTGCTCTTACGGGAGGTAACTCTGCAAAAACAGGATAAAATATGGCTGCATCCTGAGCTCCGCAAGTAGGGAATACAGAGGAAGATGTTTACAAAATGCTGGAATTTTTAATCCACAATATCTTTGTCCAGTGTGGTGGACGTGTTTTACTTGCTGACCTATTCCTTCACTCTTATGAGGCTGCCTTTATAGCTGATCTGATCAGAAAGAAAGAATATCGTTTGGCTAGATCCTTCAATCTCAGTTTCCGCTATATAGATGACGTATTATCTTTAAACAATCCTAACTTCGGGGATTTGATACATTGCATCTGTCCAAAAGAACTTGAGATAAGGGATACTACAGACACTGTGAAATCAGTCTCATATCTTGACCTACACTTAGAAATCGATGGTAAAAGAAAACTATTGACCACACTTTACGACAAACGTGATGACTTTTCATTCAGGATTATCAACTTTCCTTTCATCTGTGGCAAGGTCCCTTCAGCACCTGCGTATGGAGTGTTCATATCACAACTCATACGTTATGCCAGAGCTTGCCAAAACTACGCAGATCTTTTGTATCGCGCTAGACCTCTAACAAATAGGGTTCTGGAACAGGGTTGGGTTGCTGCAATATTGAAGTCATCATTACAGACGTTTTATGGTCCTCATCATGAACTCGTGGATCATGATGGTGTATCCATCTGCACCATGAAAACTGATTTATTCAACGGATCATAGTTTTCCTTTCCTCGTTTGTCTACCCCGGACTTCACTTTTTATGAGCAACCTGGCGGGTGTTTCTAGAAAAGCAGAGGACGCTTACCCTACCATTGCACCTTCTCCATGCTCCCAGTTTTTAGTGGAGTTCGAGTTGCTCATTTGCTTTTGTTACTTTGTGTTCTTTGTTATGTATGTCTGTTTTCCATGTCTGATCTTTGTCCCTGGATTACATTCTTTTGATTTCCGCTATAATTTTGGTTCCCTTGATTACCTTCCAACTTTCGTGCAGGGAATCAGGAAATTAAAAGGCAAGTAAATTTTTCTAAGACACTTATTAAACTTTAAACAAAATGTTAACATTAAATGCTATAAATCTTCGTGACGCGAACAATTAAATTCATATAATTTAGTTACCACCCATTTAAAGATATTTGATTTGTAAACCAGTTAGATTGCTATAATGAATAATTTTTACATACCAACGCCTATAAACATGCCGAGGTACTAAAACAGACACCAACTTGATGCATAATAACTATAAACCGTGAAAAATGTATGCTAAAACCATACTCTGTTAATTTTTCGTTAAGAGTTAACCTTAACAGCGTTTATTGCATCTCTAAAAGATCGTTAACAGAGAATGTTTTAATATCGACAGTGAAAAAGGAGTAAAATTTTCGACAAAACAGAAAGTACAACATATAAAACAAAACTTGTTTTGGTTTGAATTGATATGTATGTTTGATTTTGTTTTATTGTATGTTTTGTTTTGTTTTGGTTTGCTTTTGTTTTTGTTCGTTTCATTTTTTATCAGGGAATAAGACATTTTAAATTTTAAATTTCTTGTATTATCTCTTTTTTTGTTTGTTTTATGTTTTATTTTTTTAATTTTTGTCCGCGATCGAAAAGATTGGTAATGAATTTATGTAATACATCCCTCTTCATTGTTATAATTTTATTTTTTACAGTTGAAATACTTACTATGTTACCGAATGGAGAGGAAACAAAACAAAAACAAAAACAAAAACAAAACAAAGCAAAACAAAAAATACAAAAACAAGAAACAAAAACTCACACACAGAAGCAAACAATGAACGAAAGCAAAATAGAAAGTAAGTGCTTTGGATATGGTAAGTAGTTAAAAAATATGACCCATAAGTAAAACTTTATTGTAGAAAATGTTCATACCTGCATTGTCTATAAATACAATGGCATCACTAGATTTGTTCGTTTGG
Source organism: Perna viridis (assembly GCA_037379345.1). Lineage (NCBI taxonomy): Eukaryota > Metazoa > Mollusca > Bivalvia > Mytilida > Mytilidae > Perna > Perna viridis. The sequence goes on from CM074525.1 coordinate 23,987,508, forward strand.
GGAAACAACGCAGAATCAAGGCGACAGTCTTCAGATAGTTTATCATAGGTTGCAGATCGGCACATTTCTTGCGTTTTACAATATACAGCACAGGAAACTGCTGATTTCCGTTTTATACTCCATAAATTAGATCCAGAAGAAATAACAGATTTCTCTTTTTTGACAACAAAATTCTGGTGTTCTATTCTACAAATACTGACAGGTATAATTAATAAAAGCATCCCAACAGTCCAAGTAAATTTCATTTTTAAGGTGTTCTTGACGTGGCTATGATATTATTGGTCGTATCAACTGTATGCTCAAGCGGTTTATAAAATCTGCATATGCAATTTTCCAATGCTTCAATGACTTTTCAATCAGGTGATCTAAGAAATAAATATCATGAGGTGTAAAAAAAGTAACAAGTTACATTATGAGGCGGTATTTCATTATGGGTGTCTTCTACGAATGTATTTACCTATGCAGAAAGGAAATACGCAATGATTCAACTCACATCAATAAAGTTAGAATAGTTATAATTAATTAAGTACAAGTTCATTCTCTATTTACGTAGATGCTCTTACTTGAAGTTAAAGTGTCAGTCTCTGTACGAATCAGGCAGTGAGTGAAACATGGCATGAAAAAAAAATCATCATTTGGATAGTTTAATTTGACTATTTGCAAATCGGAATCAAGGGAAAGAGACAAGATTTTCCATATCGTGCTGGACCATTGAGTTACAGTTTCATTGAAATACACGGTGCATGAACATTTTAAGGGCTGATAACTCTGTCAAAAATCTCATTTGTCCAATATTCTATTGAAAACTTTCTGATCAAAGCCAGTGATGCAGAGATAAAATAATGGACTTTTCAAAACAGAACGTATCCTTGAGTGATTTTGAGTGGAATTATGACATACATGTTTCTGTTTTCCCCATTTTGCCTGATTCTTACAAACATTTACACTAAAGTAAGTTTCATGATCACGTTTGTTTAAGGTAGGAGTTACGTAAATGAACGCCTCTAGTGGATTAAGGGAAAAGGTTGTCGTTGCCGTTACTATGCGAGTTATTTCCCTTTGACCCTTTGACCACAGATTAAAAAAATGTTCGACGGCAATCGAAATTCCCCCGAATACTTCGTTCGTAAATTGTATTATACTAAATGACATAAATACGCGAAAAAGAGAGACCAAAAGATGTTCACGAGAAAGAAAAAAATGAATGCACACGAAAGTAATAACGACAATTTAGAATGGAAACAGGCCATGATAGAAGAGTAGTAGACATCTGACAGATATACTGAAAGGGTGTAAAAACTGTATATAATTCTCCTCTATTCTTGCATAATTGCAAATCTGAGCGAAGATATGGTCTTGCGAGCACTCTTTATGAAAAAAAGAGAAATTTGGAAACAGAGAAAAAGAAATAGGTACAAGGATTGAAAGATGCACTGATATATCTTGCCAAAGAGCCGTCCATTGAGTTTGGGAGCTCCGAGAATAGGAGACCAGGGTGGATTCACATATATTGAAAAGTGGGTTTCAAAGGGGTTACATGATAATATTTCCTGATTACTCTTGATGAGATACTGTGTGAAATTTTTTATCCGACTCTTGGCCCACCACTGGCAAAAGAAATCACAAGATATCAAATTGACATCTCTACAACAAAATATCAAATAATTGAAAGCACTCTTGTACTGAATCAATTTACATCGATTGTTTAAATTAATCGTCAAATTGCAAAAATAGGGTTAAGATAAAAGGAAAGAATCGGGATCGTTTTCAAATGTATCGAACCACAAGCTTGATGTTGTACATGTAAATTGTCAAAATTAAACTCGTTTATTTAAATTCACCATTCTGATTACAAATGACAATAAAATTCAATTGGCACCGTAGCAGTGCTCCAGGTTGTGTGATATTCAGGTTCGTGGTCAGTTAACATGGAAGATCTTGATGAATGAACACAAAACTCACTGACATCTTGCATGGTTGAACTACAAACTACTAGTTTGTCTTTTTTAGTTTTTCAAGTCAAAATTCAATTGAGCGAACTCCAGATGCCCTTTTTTTTACATGTACATGTACGTCTTATAATGCATTTTGTTATCAGTTGATAAGTGATAACGTAAGTGCTACAAATAACACCATATCGTAGACTGACACCATTCCCTAGAAAACTGCATGATCAAAATTACTTTACTCAATGAAATATCAGTTGCCTTTGACAAGAGTTTGCAAAAAAGAGGGGAATACACAGGTATAATGCACTTTTTCATGTCTGACATTTAAAAGCTCCGTGTCAAAAATAATAAAACATACACAAGGCCCATCGTGAAAAAAATGCAATGAAAAGCTGTTATTATGATGTATTTCCAACAAGAGGGTAGAACAGAATTATAATTGGTTTGTGCTACAATAAATTAATTGGATTAGGACAGAATTATACGTAAGTCACCGGTATTTCTATGTCCCATTTCCCCTCATGACGGGGAATAAATTCCCTGTAACATAATCCATAAAATCAGTATCTCAAGATTTTCCAGCTTTCCTGTCACTGTCAGCGTGTGTCTCCTTCAGTAAGAATACAATGACTTCATTTAATATCACATATGTTCATTTATTTTATCATTTAGGCTATACAATTATGCAGCGATCATGTATCCATTTTTTTTTAATTTTGAAGACATAATTTTTTTTTCGATACAAATACGTGTAATACGTGAAATAAAGTAATAGCTATCCGATCACAAAATGGGGCAGAATAAAAAATACTAACTATCCGTACACACTTGTGGATAGCAATATAGTACTAGCTACCCGATCCCACTGATGGATACAAACAAAGCACAATCTATCCGACCACATTGATAGATAGAATACAGTACAAGCTATCGGACCACAATGATGTGTAGAAGTAAATAACTATCTACCCGACCACACTGATAGGTAGAAGTAAAGTACTAACTTTTCAACCACACTGTGGGTTAAAGTAAAGTACTAGCCATCCGACCACACTGGCGGGTAGGAGTAAAATTCTAGCTATCCGAACTAATGAGAAGAATTAAAATACTAGATATCCGACCCCCACTGGTGGGTAGAAATAAAAAACTATTTATTCGAAAACACTGACGAGTACTAGTAAAGTACAAGCTATCCGACCCAGTAGTGGAAAGAAGCAAAGTACTAGCTATCCGAACTGGTGGGTAGAAATAAAGGACTATCTATCCGACCACACTTACTAGCTACCTGAACCGGTAGAAAAAGTAAAATACTAGACATCGGACCAGACCGGTCGACAGAAGTGAATGAATAGCTATCCGAACTCAATGGAGTGTAACAGTAAGTTCTAGTTATTTGACTATCCTAGTGATACAAGTAAAGCACTAGCTATCCGATCAGACTAGTTGTCAGAAAAAAAAAGTAAAAGCTATCCGACCACACTGATGAGAAGAAGCAAAGTACTTGCTATTGGACAACACTGATGGATAGACGTAAAATACTAGCTATCTGAAATGGTAGGAAGAAGTAAAATACTAGCTATCCGAACACACTGGTGGTAAGAAGTAAAGTGCTAGCTATCCGACAACAATGCAGGGAAGAAGTAAAGTACTGGTCATCCTAAGTATACATACTAGCTATCGGACAACGCCGATGGATGGAAGTAAACTACTAGCTATCCGAACTGGTGGGTAGAAGTAATATACTGGCTATCTGACGAGAATGGCTATCCGAACTCACTGGAGTGTAGAAATAAAGTTCCAGTTAATCGACCACCTTCGTGACATGAAAGAGTAATCAAGGGAACCAAGGTTATAGCGATAATCAAAAGAATGTAATCCGGGGACATATACCTGACATGGTAAACAGACATACACAACAAAAAACATAAAGTAACTAAAATCACCCATACATACAAAGTAACAAAAGCAAATGAGCAACTCGAACTCCACTAAAAACTGGGAGCATGGACCAGGTTCACCGGTAGGGCAAGCGTCTTCTGTTTTCTAGAAACACCAGCCGAGTTGCTCATAAAAAGTCAAGTCCGGGGTAGACAAATGAGGAAAGGAAAACTATGACCCGTTGAATAAATCAGTTTTCATGGGGCAGATGGATACATTATAACGATCCACGGGTTCATGATGACGACCATAAAACTTCTGTAGTGATGACTTCAATCTTTAACATAACTCTGTTCCAGAAGCCTATTTGTTAGAGTTCTAGGGCGATATAAAAAGTCTGCGTATTTTCGGCCAGCTCTGGCATAACGTACCAGTTGTGATATGAACATTCCATACGCAGGTGCTAAAGGAATGTTGCCACAGATGAAAGGAAAGCTAACAATTTTGAATGAAAAGTCATCACGTTTGTCGCAAAGTTTGATCAATAGTTTTCCTTTACCATCAATTTCTAAGTGTGGGTCAAGATATGAGGCTGACCTCACAGTGTCTGTAGTATCCTTTATCTCAAGTTCTTTGGGGTAGATGCGATGTATCAAATCCCCGAAATTAGGATTGTTTAGAGATAATACCTCATCTATATAGCGGAATTGAGATTAAAGGCTCTAGCCAAACGATATTTTTTTCTTTCTGATCAGATCAGCTATAAAGTCAGCCTCATAATAGTGCAGGAATAGGTCAGCAAGCAAAGGAGCACAACCTGCTCCCACTGGAACGCCGATCGCCTGCCGAAAAACACGTCTACCACATCGGACAAATACGTTGCCGACCAAAAACCCCATCACTCTGCAAACGTCTTCCTCTGTACACCCAGAAGACGATTTGGAACCATCTTCCATAAAGCACGAGGAATTGCCACCCAGAACCATACACCTGTATCCAGGCGTACCGTCCCTTCCTGATAAAAAAGAAAACGACGATTCATAATGCCCTTAAGTCGGGATTCAAACTGGGCATGGGGAACAAAAGTATACAGTGTTGAAAAAATCATAGGTTCCAATGCCATTATATTCAGATAATAATCTTGAATTGACCGTCTCCAAAAGACCTTTCGAACCTTTCAGGATCCACATTGAATTAACACCACTACGGGAGTAACGGGTGTTGTGGCAGGACTGCAGACCCTCTTTGACAGTTGTGAGCATAAAAATTAAAAGTTTTGAAAAAGGTTAGGTGGTGCATTTTGCAGATCCAGCACGTTGTTTGTATGGATTCTTGTGGAGTTTAGGAATCCAGTACATACACCACAATCATCGTATTTGGTAGAGAGACCAAAAGAGGATAGCACAGATTTATGGTTTTCCACAATATCTTCTTTGGAGAGTGTGGTAGGAATATAGGTCTTATCACTGCTAATATTTTCTACGTCTACCTCTGATTATAAACATTTGATGTAAAACGTTTCTCACACAAAAAACAATGTTGTTTTTGGCTTTGTCTGCTGGTACGGCAACATACTTGTCATTTATAGTAGACAATGTTTTTGCTACATCGGGGTTTTTGAAAACCTCTGTAGCCTTGGTACTCATTGACCTATTTAAAACTTTCATTCGTATCAAACTTAAAGACCTCACGGCATTTAACCACTTTGACAATCAATGTCTTATTGTTCTAGTTTAATTCATTTTCTTGTATAGTCCTCAATGGCATCCATACGAACTTAAAAGTTATAATTCCAATTTATAGAGTGTGGTTCACGGTACTTGGGGCCTTTAGAAAGGATATTACGTAGAGATTCGTTTTCGATGATGGTTAAATCTCCCGTAACGACGTGACCAGAAGGACCATATTTGAATGGCGAGGTTTTGCAAGAACAGTCAGGTGGATTAGCCTAGGTTCTGCAATAGCCTTTTATAATTGAAAATTTTGGATGTAATGGGGGAAGTATAGGAATATGAAATAATTGGTATGGATTTGTCTTGGAAATATGGCGGAATTTGTTGGTAACGTGTTTGTGATGGAGGATGTTAGCCAAATTAAATGCATCTATACATTTGTTGACAAACGGAACTGGAAGAAATTATCGTTTTTCTTCATCTTGACTTTTCACACAAACTTGTTTAAAGAGTCTGTGGAAACCAATATCCAAAATGATGGCAACAAGTCTGTGTAATGATGAGGTGGGGTCAGAAACAAGACTGTCAAGACTTGTTTTGTAAAGGGAATGTAGTAGAGTGAGAGGTATAGAATAAAGATTGATTATAATGTGATGAAGTCCAATAGGTTTTTGTATGAAAGGAAGGAGACTATCAATATAAACTTCATGTAACTTAGGTGACGTATAGTGGCGATGGCCTTGACTCCTTTCCCGCCTTGGATTTTTGTCAAATAAATTCATCACATTTATGCTATTGTTATATTGGCTTGAAAGGTTTCCTACACTTTTGATATTGGCAATGCATCCCTAAGGTATTGCAGTACATAGTCTGCGTATCCAATACTCCTAGTTTTCCCTTCGATAGTTTTTACTTAGAACGGAACTGTTCGTATGATGGTGATTTTTTCTTCTAAAATACGAACTTTCATAGAGAGGATTGAATGATCTTGTTGATTAAAGTGTTGATAAACTGTTTGGAATTTGGTGGTATTAATTCCTGAAAGATGACCGCACATTTTTTTGTTTAATCGTTCTTGCGTTTTTCTGACATATACTTAAACATAAGTTGCATTACAATCCATAAATTAAGTTTGTTGATTTGCAACTTAAGTCATCTTCACTTCTTGTATGGAAGGTTTTGTTTGTAGGGAAACTGGAGACGAAAGAGTCGGTTATAAGAATATTGCAAGTTTTGCGATTTGTAATACCACATTTTGATATGGTACAATGTGATTCGTCATCGTTGTAGTCAAATATATAATTCAAAGTGATGGAACATGGTTTGATAATTTTAAAATAGTCAGAATTTTTGTACTGGAATAGATGATCTGCAGACTGAACGTATCATTTGGTACTTTTAGTTGAATTGGTCGAGGCACTTTCCATACCAGACGTGAGTGTGCTAAGATTCCCATCTAGGGACACCACATACTTACAAGATAACAGAGTGTCCAATCTGCTGTCAGGTTTGGACCTTTCTATACTGGGCGACGTCAGAACCAGTTAAAGTAGTAAAGTAAATATTCGACTTTACAGGTTACTTACAGATGAGAGTTGTTAAAAGCGCGCGAAATGTAGCTGTGTCGTTTAGTTTCGGTGGATTCCACATATTTCCGTAACATGTTTTTATACTTTTTCATCGAAAATATTTTCTAAACACACGCAAGTTATTCATGTTTATCTAAGTTATTCTAAGTAATATTCAACTCTTAAATAACATTATTTTTTTCTGCCTTCTTATCTTTTCTATTGTTTAGGTTTAACCAAGTTTTGGAGTCACCTTTACCTGCCGAGTGTGGATTCTCATCGTCATTTCAGCACAATAAGTAACTTGCCCAATAAACAACCGTTATTTCCTTGACTGTTATCCATGTAGAGCGACAGGTTCATGTTTAGCTTTCAATTATTTATCCCGTCTCGAATGCGAGAAGGGAAAGATATCATTTTTTTCACATAATAACCATACTAAATCGTTACTTATCCATTGTATGGCAGTGAATGCTTTAAATTTGCGCATGAAGTTGCATATCCCATTGAGCTATATATAACACTGAAATGCGTTGTGAAGGAGATGCATTGTATTGCATTTACACGTCTATGTTCATAATTTCTTGAATGTAGTAAATATGTAGACTATTATGATTCCGTAGGTGAAATTAACATCATAATAAAACACTGTGTAAATAATAATACTGAAAAGGGGGTACAGTGAGATGGTCAAGCTCGTAAACAACACCGTTTTCCATATATTCAAAATAAGCCCCGCCCGTCAAAATCGTAAGAAATGTAAAGCAAGCGAATTTCTTAAGAATATTTTAAGCTGAAAACTCATGTGATACTTAAAACTATTCATATTATATATAATTCTTCCGATGTTTCTAGGTAGAATTTCCAAAAAGTGTCTATTTAATGGAAAATTGTAATTGTAAGCAGACGTTGACTTAGACGTTGTTTATGACTTTAAAATTCTATGTAGTAGAAAAAAAAGGCCTGAAAGTCTCGTTCTAGTTTCATCTTAAATACCGGAATTTATCCTGCGCAACAATAAACTTTACAAAAAATCAGTGAAATCACTAGAAAACAGGTAATTAAGACACACATAAGGAAAGGTATATTGGTATTACAGAATGTGATATTTACTCTTTCAGAAGGATGTAACACATCGGGTTTACTTACAAACTAAACATAGTAAAGAAATCCTGAATGAATTCGCAACGTTTTTGTCAAGGAGATGGTGGTAATTTGGCAACCATAACCAACAATGATACAAGGGACTTTTTGTTCGACATGGTGGCATGTAAGTACAGTGAATGCTTGATTTAATACCGAAGATCTTACTGTTATAAGCTTTGGTGGCGGTTTGAAATTTTACATTTTACTATTACAGTGGGTAAGATGCATTTGTTTTCATACTTGTTGATATCATATTGTATTCTAATATATATTCAACAAACAATATTCTTAATACTAGTTTGTTTTTATCTATAGTTTAATCGGTGAATAAAAGAAGACGTTACGGTGATTAAACTTCCTTGAGAGGCTTTGGTTATTTTACATTTTCTAGTTTTCTACAGACATCATGGAAGAAATAGATTCTCCTTCTAATTTTTATTTAATAATTTCCATTCTTCTGGTTGATTTAGTCGTAGCTTTATCATCTGGAATAAATAAATGCTATAAAAAGCGTCATCGAATAAACATCTATGTATAAATAGATACTGTGTTCTATAATAAACATGTGATCATACATTTTATGCACCAACCTTAAGATACAAGACAAGGTTTGCTTAAAAACTTTGGTTCCTCTTTATTATCGAAATAAAAAAATAAACATTAATAATTTTTGTTCAAAATCTTGTTCAGTTGCATGTCTATGTATGTTTTTCTTAGCAAATTTAAAGTATTTGTTTAACATGACAAGATTGCTTTGGTGTAGCTAACTACCGAATTTGTATTGGACTAACGAACGGCAGTTGGTTAAATGGACAAGGATTTGATTACCAGTTATTTGGCTCAAAGACAAGATTAGACAACTATGACGCCGAGTTAACCAATGATATCGATAACTCATGTGGTGTACTAGTAAAGAGAACGGACGAGATCTGGGTAATTGATAATAGTTGTTATATCAAACAAAGAAGCTTCTTCTGTGAATCGAAAAACACGGTTTAAGTTCAAATGAAAGACAAATACGCATTATAAGTCAGTATATTTGGTTTCCTTGTAACGTCTTTCTGACGCCTGGGAAACAGTGGTCACAATCTAAATTTTTGACGTCATCACTTGTTAACATATCTTTTTCCCGTTTTTTTAAGCTTATCAACTAATAGCAAAATATATCAATATGTACTGGACGACACATTAACCGATGCAGCTGCTAAAGGCTAAAAACCACTAATTCCACTTCTCATAGGCTTCTAGCAGACTTGCAGTGCAGTACTGGTCACCGGAAGTGAAGGGTCTATAAATAGCATGGGAAATCCCAGTGTTTTCACAAGATAGGGGTATATTTAAAAATCATTATGGAGATTAGGCTTCACATCACAAGAAGCAAAATGCACCTATAAAATGTACAGAAATGTTTTTCCTTTCAGAAACTGTTTAAATTTTTTAAATAAGATGAGAACTTTTTTCACAGCACTATGCGTTCCAAATGCTCATTGGTTGAATTGGTGGTCTGTAACCTAAAACACATTTAAAAGTGCAACATAGCCAAAGTATCAAGAAAGTAGAGCTCTACAGCATAGCAGTGTCTGATATTCAAATTGCCGGGAACACAATTATTCGTCAAGAATTCAAGAAAAAAATGAGATAATTTCTCAATTTTGATAAATATGAATAAATGAAAAATATTTATTCTACTGCACCACCTGTAAATTTGATGGTACTCCGAAGAATTCGTAATGCTTATTTTAAACTGATGCTGTGAAACGATGTTTTCCTATTTCACGATTTGCTTTTACATATGGATCTACTGTTTGACACTCCGAATGCAGACCGACTTGAAGTGGATGGTGAAAATATTTATCAAAATCCCCAGAAATATACACTGCAATGTATACATCTTTACAAGACATTCCGACTACTGCTGTTTAGTTATTTAATATGCACATCCAAATACTATTTAATATATTTTACTATAATTGTTTTATTTATTTCAAAAAGAAAAGGTTTATGTAGTGTACATTGACCTGCTAACTTATTTTTTGAAAATAAAATAAAATAAAATAAAAATAGCATAGTAATTTGATCGGATTAGTGCCTTAAACCATCTTATCACAGCCTGACACCTTCCTAACAACATTTTCGGCCCTAGACTGAAATAGTCTGAACGTGACTGAACCGGTCATGACTGGATACGAAAAAATGAAACGCCTCAAATAGACTGAACAAGACTTAAATTGTTACGACCGATAACAATCTTAACAGCTACTGAACGTTTAAGATTAAACTAAAGTACTAGTGTCTTACACCGGCGTCCCGATCATTGACGGTGAAAAATAATGAGTTACCAGTTACCTAATAATTTAGTGCGGCCTGCAGCCATGCAATATGAAACAATGTTATTCAAATCATTTACGAGCCGTCGATGGTATATCGGTCAATGACTTGACAACTGTATGATCGGTTGCTTGACTGAGGCATCGTTCATATTGATAAGATTTGTTTCGAATTTATATCGGTTTATATCGTATTATACATTGTGCATGTGCGTGTAGAAACAACTGCATGTTTGTAGAGAGGCACCAATGGTGAACTTGTTCATGACAGCTCTGTATTCTCCGTTTTGATCAAATCGTTTTTATACCATTGCTTTGGCCGAACCTAAAGTGTACTTGGACCAACATTTATTATCACCAATGGAAAAAGGGGGTAACTTATATATGAATCGGGTGGGTGAACATTTTTGGGGTCACACACCCGTACCCTTTTGCATTTTAAGTTACTCCCTTCCCCCGTCCTATGGCGCTCTTATAGAAATGAAATTGCAAGTAATATTAGTACTACGATTTATAGTATGGGTACATGTATTTAGTACTACACGTACAAGAGGCTCGTAATTACAATCTTACATTCATGATTTAACATTCTGCGTACCCTGCCCCTTACGCAAAGAAAAATGGCTGATTATTTAGAATGTTACAAGAAATTACTTTCGCGGTCCCCTTGTAGTACGCTAGTAAACGTGTTCTCCTTTTCAGGTTAAAAAAAAATAATTACAAAGAATACTTGTTCCTTGGCACTCTTGTATTAGTAATGTTAATCAATGTGTTTCATTTATCCATATTAATATACCAAGTATCCATGCATTTGATGATTTTGTTGTTAATGTTTAAACACACCCGTTTACATGACCAAATGTTTACATGAACATGAATGAACATTTACACACGAGTACTAAATCCATTTTACAAACCTGTGTAATTGGTTAGTAAGTTTACTCTTGCTAATGTGTAAATGCATTTGGGTGAATATTTACCTACATTGATCTTTTGATCTATACCTGTATGGAAAGCAATATTTACATAACTCCGTTTTCGACAAAGTAAAGTCATAATACTGCGGAAAAAAAAATAATATAAAGAAAAAAAAATAAATAAAAAAACAAAACAAAACAAAGAAAAAAAAAAAAAAAAAAAAAAGAAAAACAGCGAAATGACACTATTTGACCATATTAAAAAGTGCCAATACTGGTAAAGTGACGTCGAATAACTGAATTACATGACCAATCATTTATTTATTTATGCAACTATCTTCTTTTTATGTTCTCGAGTTAAGTATTTTGTTTTTAATTTTAGCACCATTTTTTTTCAAATTTATTAATATTTTCCTTGTAATAACAGATAGTCTTTGAATTATGGTAGTTTACCGGGCTATCGCAGCGGATGGCAGTCCAAGCCGAGCAAATCCGGGAAACTTCCCCGAGTCTTGTGAAACTACTACTGCGCAGATTGGCGACTCAAGTTGATGCTACTGCAATTGTTTTTTTTTCCCCTTTTTTGCATCAGATATTTGAGTGATGTTTGGATATCCATATGAAACAATTTTAACGATGCCAAATATATGCCCAGTTTTTATTTAAAATAGTTATAAATCAAATTTAAATTGTATTACAATTATGCATACATGTAAAGAATTCCGAAGTTGCTTTTATTGGTTGCTAGGTACATGTACAATATTATTATAAATCAAATGCACATTTTAGTTTATTAATAGAGACCATGTTCCTTTTGTACACCAAAAGTCTCAGAGGGCGCATTCATGCACAGGTGTGTGTTACGGTTGATACATTATTCTAACGAACAATTAAAACTCTTCAAGAATAAGACTTCCATTTGTCATGTTTGTGGCGATTCAAGGGCAGATTCGAAAGAGTTGGAGTCTGTTGAAGAAAATTAAACAGGGAACTGAGCAGAATATAAAGTAAGATCAATGTACCTATTAAAAAACAAAAATCGCCGTACTCAAACCTACACGGAAAGTAAATGCATGCATCAATTACCAGTATACATGAAAGCCATAATGTGACATGACGCCCTTCTATGTAATGGACACAACTATGTTATAATAAACAGAATGTAGTTGACACGCGTGTGGCTTAATTTAAACCAAAAAACCTTAGACTATAAATTATTGACCGAGTGCAAATAAAAGGTCCAGGGTACATCAGGCGTTGTTCATTTTAGTGTCTTCTATGAGAAGAAATTACATTTGCTCACGGAAAAAGTATTTTATATATCGTCTGTACAATAAATATTTTATAAGCATATGCCTGTACTTGTACATACATGTATAACACGGCTTGCTATTATAACCTTAAACCCACTGAGACGGGCCTGTGGTTTTCACAGATATGATCGAACACAAACGTGATCGCAGGATGTACCTGCAAAACAGTCTGTTTGACACTAAATAGAAGCTAAAACTTTCTATGAAGAGTTTTGAAAATGCGGTTAATATTTTTACTACTTAGAAATGTAAACATGACATCGCTCTGCAATTATATTATAGTATATCCAAATACTATAACTTGGCTACATGTACGTATTTACACATGACCACTTATAATTTACATGTACAACCATTGATTAATTGGAACAACAATATCATTCGTCCGATAACTATTTAGATTGATAAATGGACTGGTCTATGATCGCATTTTTAAACGTTATTACATTCAAAACAGCCTTCCACGTTTTTTTTTGTATTCTATTTTTAAGCTTTGCTTCGAAATAACAAACTGTATATATCAAATTAAAAAATCTACAATATACCCTATATATTTATTGGCTTTCTTTCCTTAATAAAACAGAATTTCCCGCAACTATTCCAGTTGGCAGAATAAGGTTGATTGACCCTCATCCTTTTTTTTTTTTAAATAAATATGCACTGTCTGCATTTCTTATTCATACATGTATTTACTTATCAGCTGGAACTTGCATCGAAAAACCTCACTCATAGCGACGATGGTCATTATTATTGGTTCTAAGTAGCTGAGAAAAGTACATACATGATGGTTAATTTTGACATTTAACCAGAATCTTGCAAAATTATTTGTGGCGATGAGGCATCAAATTTCAAAATGCAGACCACAGGATACACTACCGTAGATAGCGAAATGAATAACACTAGGGGCGGATCCGAAATTTTTAGAAAGCTTCAAGCTGGAAATTTATAGAAAGGCTTCCACGCTTTTATAAGAACAATTTGCCTCTGATTTTACACAAACGTCCAACAAAAGAAGTAGGCCCCTCTCTACGAAAAAAAAGTTAACACGAAATAAAAAGTCAAAAATGTTAAATGAATGAGATTAGACAAAAAATTCATTCGATTATATGGAAGGTATTTAAAAGTAAAAATAATACCCACACAGATATAAACCTTAAACTTTTATTTCAAATGCCAGAAAATAAATAACAAAATGCACACAGGATTAAAGATATTACCAACTGTTTGGCATATTTTAGCCTTTTTTTCGAAAAAAAATGTAAGTATACACTAACCATTAAACACACATTTGCAAACAAACTATAATATAGATAAAACTTCCTTTAACATTTTAAACCTAGTTTAAAAACTGATTTATTTTAGGGGTCATTGTTTTCCTTTCCTTGTTTGTTTACCCCGACTTGATTTTTTATGACAATTCTGCGGGTGTTTCTAGAAAAGCAGAGGACGCTTACCCTACCGGTGCACCTGGTCCATGCTCCAAGTTTTAGTGGAGTCCGAGTTGCTCATTTACTTTTGTTACTTTGCATGTATGATTTTAATTACTTTATGTTCTTTGTTGTGTAAGTCTGCTTTCAATGTCTGGTCTTTGTCCCTGGATTACATTCTTTTGATTACCGCTATAACCTTGGTTCCCTTGATTACTCTTTCATCAGTCGAAAAACGTCTGATTAAACCCAAAATACGTTTAATCAATCCAAATCTATCTGATTAAATACCAAATACGTTTAATCAGTCCAAATGTGTCTAATTCAACGTAAAAAACGTTAAGACAGTCGAAAATTGATTTCCTCGGTCATGTTTTAACTTAAACAGTCGATAAAAAAGACTGTACCAACTTTATCAGTCAAAATCAGTCTTTTCTTCAGTCTTAACCAGTCATATATAGACTTTATCAGTTAGAATACGACTGATTATGACACGGACAGTCGATTTTTTTTGTACAGTAGTGATAGCATGTAGTGCTGTACCAGCCTTAGACCAAGGTCGTAAAATAAATTGTTTTTTCTCGTTTGTTCCATCAAGAGAAATTGTTTGTAATTCTTTCATCCAAAATCTTTCCCGAGACACTCTTTTACACTTTCATGATTTTGCAAATCACGTTGCATATATATAGCTAGGTGCTATTATGTGAGATGGAGGATTAAATTAATGATGCATGTCACAACATATCAATATTATACAATCGCCTCAGAATGTGACAACTCGATTCGCTACACTGCTTAATCGGATCAAATGAATACAGTGAAGATAATGAACACTTACAAAAAGATCTGAAAAATTCCCAGCAATGTTAGAACTGTCAAATTTGCGATGCACATTTTTGGTCGTGCCCTCCGCGGGACTCGAACTCGTACCGCTGTGACATCTATGGCAACACCGCAAGTCCAGCGCCCTAGACCACTCGGCCAGTTAGGCTATAAAAATATAGATTTCACTGGCCGGGTCATACTTCCTCGTCGGATTAATCTAGAACCGTAACTTAGTATACGATGTATGGTAGTACGGAACAGTTCATCTAGGTTTTATTATGTAGGATAGAGGGTCAAATTAATGATGCATGTCACAACAAATCTATATTGTACAAACGTCTCAGAATGTGTCGAGTCTATTCGCTACACCGTTTTATCGGATCAAATTGATACAGGGAAGATAACGAAAACTTATTGAAGAGTCTGAAAAATTCCCAACGATGTAAGAACTGTCAAATTTGCGATGCATATTGTTTGGTCGTTCCCTCTGCGGGACTGGAACTCGTACCGCTGTGGAATTTACGGCAACACCGCCTGCACACCATCCAGCGCCCTAGAACTACACGATTGTTTTCAGTTCGACACATATTAGACATGTTCTACCTTGTAGAATAAGCAAGATCAGCTGTTTTGTTTTCTGTTAAGACAAGTTCAGACTTTGTTAGACCATTTCAGATTGTATGAAAATTCTGTGTTAAGATGTGATGAGATCGCGTCTAGACTTGTAAAGTAAAAAAAGTGAACATTTTTTCCCTTTGACAAGCCCCGTGCAGGTTCGGGTGTTAAATGAATAGGCCTGCAGCAGCGCTAAGCTTCTCGTAAAAGGCGACGAAATAGTGCTCAGAATCCTAGCCGGGGGTTAGGGCGCTCTGCCCACAGAGCAATTCGGATGTGTGCCCGAAGTGGTGGAATGGGGTACCCCTGGCGTGTTACATGCTGTGGTTGTCAGGCTATAATACGGAAAATCTGACCGCAAACCATAGTGGTGCACCGTGTTGGGAAAGATGCCACGTTCCTCGTCTGTTAAAGAACCCTACTGTGGTATTCTCCCGGAGTAGGACCCATAGGGCTCCGCCACAGGAGGCTAAATTGCCCGACCCTACCCACCTCTCCCCATTTCCAGTGGCAATCAAAATTGGTCGACCCCATTATCCTTGTGTCCCATCCCTTTTTTCATTTCATCATCATTTCATGTTCATTTTATCATCCATTTCATGTTCACCGTCTGAATATAGCTGAAATATTGCTGCTCGGACGTTAAACCCCAACAAACAAAACAAACAAACCCCTTTGACAATATTCTTTAATTGTATGCTGTTTATAGGATTTTTCATAAATGTAAATAATAGTTTATTTTGATTCTGAATATTATATATGTTTGTGTCGTTTCGATTCTAAATAAATAAAAAAATGTTAGTAAATGTCAGAATTTTGTTGTTAGATTTTTATCCATATTTAATGTATTCAATATCCCCCGACTTAACAAAATTCCTATACAGATGATTTTGAAAACATATGGTCAATTAATCGGGTAATTGTTGTAGAAAAAAAAAAACAAACCAAAAAAAAAAAAAAAAAAAAAAAAAACTTGCAAGAGCTACTATATGCTGAACTACCTCCGAATTCTGTTTATAGTTAATTTGCATTCTAAATTGCTGACTGAAAGATATCATTAAAAGTTTTTACCTAATTCCGAAAGAAATTTTCCGTAGAATTAAACGCCCCCGTAAACACTAATTTTTCTGACATGTCGTTTACTTGTTTTGTTTTGCTTTTTCATTGCAGTTTTTGTAGTCATCAAATAAAAGAATGCAATCTGCAAAACACGTTTGCAGATTATGGAAGTCGCTAGCCGTACAATATTGGATTTAAAGTGCATTAAGATCGGGATTTATGCAAATAAAACAAATTTTCAAACAGTCTGTGCAGCTTTATTTTCGAACTTGAGTGTCGTATTGCGGGAATGCGTGACTTAGATATATCGGAGTTCGATCCACTGAATTTTAGTTCAGCCGAGGATACGTACAATAGGTAATGGCTCCACATAAAATTAAAGAAATCGGAACGACAGCAGATGTTCATGCTGAAAAACCAGTAAGCAACTTTAACTCTACTATCACATCAGGAGAGCGACGCTTAGAATCAGACTCTCAAAAAGCTCGTACTAAAAAGTTAAAGCCAGATGTTGATGACAATTATGTTGACTCGGATGACATTATCCGATTGGCAGATTCAACACCGTGTAAAGAAAGTACATTGAACTCCCCAGAGACAAATACTCAAAGTGAAATTAGGGAAGGGATTAGTGGTAGGAATAATAGGTAGTCTGAATAATTTTGTAGACGTAATCACGAAAAGAATGGACAATATTGAAATAAATATTCCCTCTTTAATTGCAAGTCTGGTCGATGCTAAGAGGAAATGCAGCAAGTGTGAAAGATCAATTTAAAGATATTAATACTGTGTCCGATAAAGTGTCAAATCTTGAGAAATCCGATGACGATGCTATTAAACAGAAACCCGTTACAGTTGACGATAGGCTTCTCGTTGTCGAACACAATCTACCTTAGTCCGAAAATGAAAATGTTTTGAACGTAAATGATTTGATTAAGGACGGTTTAGGTGTTAAGGATGTAAAAGCGTTGTCAGCGGAGCGCAAGAGAAATCGCCGACAAGGCAAATCAGGAATTGTAATAGTTCGCTTTGCTTCTTCTGTGGATAAGAGGAAGATTGTGGAGAAAAAACGTAACTTATAGGAGTCAAGAATCTTTAAGCGTTTACACGCAAATTAGATGAACGATGAAATATAATAAAAAAAGGGACGAAATTAAAAATAGGAAATGGAATTAATGAAAATAAATAATTATTAATAGCAAAAAAAAATATAAAAATAACAGTTGAATAAATGGAATTATCAAAGTGTATATATATATAAAAAAAAAAAAATTACGAACGCTCCCACTGTGCATCTAAATGAATTCTTCTATCGTGCGTTTATCGTGCATTTACAGGAACGCAAAACGATGTGTAAACAATGCACGAACGCTAAAATGGGAAACGTGAACGTTTCAAGGAGTGTACCATCTGCACTACATGTTCTGTTAGGATCTCCAACCTGTAAATCCAATAAAACATTCGTATGACATAAAGGTATTGAAAGTAAGATGTTGTCCTATGACTATTCTATTCTCAATGGTAGGTTCCGGACATGTAACCACTGCAAGTAAATTATTGACCACTTCAGGGATAAGACTATTTGTGATCTTTTCGATCGCATTATATTATACGAAGCCTTTAGATATAAATAATTGCCATGATTTTTTGTCGGAAAGCTTAGTCAATAGTTTCATTTTACCATCCATCGATTTCTAAGGTCAAGACATGAGGCTGAATTCGCAGTGTCTGCAGTATCCTTTATCTCAAGTACTTTGGGATAGATGCGATGTATCAAATCCCCGAAATGAGGATTGTTTAAAGATAATACGCCATCTATATAGCGGGAATTGAGATAAAAGGATCTAGCCAAATGATATTCTTTCTTTTAGACCAGATTAGCTATAGTCAGCATCATAAGAGTGAAGGAACAGGTCAACAAGTAGAGGAACACAATTTGTTCCTATTGGAATGCCGACTGTTTATTGAAAAATGCTTCCACCACACTGAAAAACATGTGTTGTCGATTACCAATTCCAGCATTTTGTAAACATCTTCTTCTGTATAAATGGAAGATGGTTTGGAAGTATTTCTGACAAAGTATGAGGAATCTCCCCCAATAACTATATATTTTTATCTAGGTGTACAATCTTTTTGGGAGAAACAACGATGTATAGTGTTTTTAAATTGGAATTTTAACTGAGTATGGGGAATAGAAGTATAGAGTGTTAAAAAATCAAAGGTTTTATGCTATTATATTATGATTATAGTCTCGAACTGATTGTCTCCAAACAAGTTTTTGAATTTTTCAGGATCCACATTGAATTAATACCACTACGGGAGTAACAAATGTTGTGGTAGGACATTTATCAAGTTATTTCCAACTGTGACAACAACATTTTTAATACCAATAATATGATACTATATGTCTCTTATCATTTTATAATTTATTTAAAAAAATAAAGAGAAGAATATTAAAACGAAATGGTTTTCTAATGAATAGCGACGGCCGGGCCGAAAACCATAAATTTTCAAAAATATATTTTTTTTACCTCGACATTTGGGCTGTATTCCTGCCCACTAACATTGGTTGACTGATTGGTGGGGCTTAACGCCCGACCAGCAATATTTCAAATATATTCAGGGGATGAACATGAAATAGATGATAAAATGAACATGAAATGATTATGATGAAATGAAAAGAGGGATTGGACACAAAGATAGTAGGGTCGACAAATTTTGATTGCCACAAGAAAAAAAAGGAGAGATAGGTAGGTTCGGGCAATTTAGCCCAAAGGTTCCTACTCCTGTCGAATACCACAGCAGGGTTCTTCAACGTGCGAGGAACGTGGCATCTTTCCCAAGACTGTCCACCACTATGGTTTGCGGTCAGGTTTTCCGTATTATAGCTTGACAACCCCCAGCATGTAACAAGCCTGGGGTACCCATTCCAACACCTGGGGCACACACACCAGTTGCTCTGTTGGCAGAGCGCCTAGTCCCCGACTAGGTTTCTGAGCACTATTTATTCGCCTTTTACGACAAGCTTAGCGCTGGTGCAGGCCTATTTGTTTAACACCCAGACCTGCACGGGGCCTGACATTTGGAACAACATTTCCGTCGATGGTGTCCATCTACTGCGTGTTATATCGCATTCTTTGGAAATAACTTTTTTCAAAGCTTAAGTGTATTAAATCAATAAATACAATATCAATACCAAAACAGTGCAATGTAACATTAAAAAAGGATTCTTTCAAATCAAAATATTCTTATACTTCTATTTTCTCACTTTATCTATACTATATAGTATATATATATATATTGTTTAAAAGACGTAGGTTTCTATGTTATTATAAAGAAAATATATAGACAATAGAAATGTCAATATTAATTAAATTATTTTTTCATATAAATAAATTTATAGTGTTTTTATTTTCCTATTCTCCGCAATCGGAATTCAAATCCCCCATACAAAACCCCTTTTCCTGATCCCATTCTCCATCTTCACATTCCCAATCCCCTCTTATACAATATAATAGGGAGAATTCCCTTTACAGAAACTTTTAAAACCACATTCTTCGAAATGAGATATTTGTTTTGCAAATTAAACATGTTAAATGAGTGCGAACACTTATAATTACCATAATGGTCCTATATAATTGTTTAAAATGTTAAAATTGTCAAAATAAACATCATATGTGTGGCTGTGATACATTTAGTTCAATCACATGTCTTAAAGTTGACATATCTTTTCAGATTGTAAGGGTGCGAACAATTTAAATTTCAATAATGGTCCTAAATTATTGTGAAAAATATTAAAACTGACAATATCAGTATCCGGCTGGTGGTTGCGACACTCATATTTCAGTCAAAAATTTTCAAAATGACATATTTTTGCAAAATTTATGTGTTCGAACACATTCAATCTATTAGTCTAAAATTATTGTAAAAATATTAAAATTGTCTATATCGTTCATTGTTATGTTGATGTCTGTGATAAATTTATTTCAGACCAAATTCTTGAAAATGAGATATTTTTTTTTTGCAAATTGAATAATTGCATACACTTGAAATACCCTAAATGGTCTTATATTATTGTTTGAAATGTTAAAATTGTCAAAATAAGCATAATTTGTTTGGCTGTGATACATTTGTTTCCATCAAATGACTTAAAAATGACATATTTCTTCAGATCGTAAGGGTGCGAACAATTTTACTTTTAGAAATCGTGTGAGCGCGAACATTTTCAATATATAACTTAAATATTGTACTAGTGTACCTCCTGTTAATATTAAAAAAATGTCAATGAATGATAAACTGCGACACCTGTAATAATTAAAAATTACTCTAAAACAAGCTTGTTTAAAAAAAAATATTTTAAGCGCTGTCATAGAATTATGATAGGTAAGTTGCTAGAGTAAAAAAGGCCGAACAATTTCTTTAATTGACCAATCAAAATTATTCCCTCGCCCCATTCCCATAGCCCTATTCATGTACCCCATTCCCAATGCCACATCCCCAATTCCCCATTGCCCCATCCCCCATTCCCAATTGCCCCGTTCCGCATGTCCAATTGCCCCATACCCCATAAAATGGGAAGTTTATCCCATACAGGTAATGCACATATTCAGTCCCAAATCCACAAAACAACTTATTTATGTTAATTGTATGAACCTCGTTTGTCTACCCCGGACTTGACTTTTTATAAGCAACTCGGCGGGTCTTTCTAGAAAAGCAGGGGATGCGTGCCCTACCGGTGTACCTGGTCCATTTTCCCGGGTTTTTAGTGGAGTCCGAGTTGCTAATTTGCTTTTGTTACTTTGCATGTATGATTTTAGTTACTTTATGAATTTTGTTGTGTATGTCTGTTTTCCATGTCTGTTCTTTGTCCCTGGATTGCGTTCTTTGGTTACCGCTATAAACTTTGTTTCCCTTGATTACTCTTGCAAAGAAATTAAACTTTAATAATGGACTTATATTATTGTTTAAAATGTAAACAATATCTAAATAAGCATTATATGTGTGACTGTGACACATTTATTTCAGACCAAACTCTTACAAATGAGATATTGTTTGCAAATTGAATAAGTGCGAACAGTTGTAGTTACCTTAATGGTAAAAACATAATTGTTAAGAAGGTTAAAAATTGTCTAATTGAGCATCATGTGTATATCTGCGACGCATTTATTCCTTCACTCTTATGAGGCTGACTTCATAGCTGATCTGATCAGAAAAAAAGAATATCATTTGGCTGGATCCTTCAATCTCAGTTTCCGACATATAGATGACGTATTATCTTTAAACAATCCTAATTTCGGGGATTTGATACATTGCATCTACCCAATAGAACTTGAGATAAAGGATACTACAGACACTGTGAAGTCATACCTTGACCTACACTTAGAAATCGATGGTAAAGGAAAACTATTGACCAGACTTTACGACAAACGTGATGACTTTTCATTCAGAATTTTCAACTTTTCTTTCATCTGTGGCAGCATCCCTTCCGCTCCTGCGAATGGAATGTCTATATCACAACTCAAACGTTATGCCAGAGCTTGCCGAAACTACGCAGACTTTTTGTATCGCGCTAGAACTCGAATAAATAGTCTTCTAGGACAGGGTTATGTTGCTACAAGATTGAAGTCATCACTACAGAAGTTTAATGGTCGTCATCATGAACTCATGGATCGCTATGGTGTATCCATCAGCACCATGACAATGATTTATTCAACGGGTCATATGTTTCCTTTCCTCGTTTGTCTACCCCGGACTTGACTTTTTATGAGCAACTCGGCGGATCTTTCTAGAAAAGCAGAGTATGCTTACCCTACCGGTGCACCTGGTCCATGCTCCCAGTTTTTTAGTGGAGTCCGAGTTGCTCATTTACTTGTGTTACTTAGTATGTATGATTTTAGTTACTTTATGTTCTTTGTTATGTATGTCTGTTTTCCATGTCTGCACTTTGTCCTTGGATTACATTCTTTTGATTACCACTATTAACTTAGTTCCCTTGAATACTCTTTCATTCAAATTTCTCATAACTGACATGTTTCTGCAAGTTGTAAGAGTGCGAAACATATTGTTTTTTTTTCAAAATGTTAAATATGTCAATATTTAAAAAATGCTAGTGTCTGTAACACAAAATTATATCAATCTAAATTTTCACAAATGACGGATTTTTTTTTCGAAATGGTATGAGCGGGAATATTTTAATTTATAATGATCAGAAATTAAATATTCTAAAAGCCGTTTTATTCTCTTATTATTGCTGTGACAATCATAGAATTATGAAAGGTACGTTGCTTACGGAAAACATATGGCAGAATTTTCGATTAACCAATCAAAATTATTCCCTAGCCCAATTCCCCAAACATGAAGAATTGTATATGATGACAATTCAACATGGCGACATGAAGTTAAGATTACGTTTGTCAACTTGCATTATCATATGTTAGGTTGAAATAAATATATTTATTCCTGGTTACGTAGCGTAGCATTTTATTTCAAAAAAGTAATCAAAGAATTAAGTACATTGGAAAATGATGTATGCGGAGCAAAGTATCATTTTATTTTTTTTATTACAGATTGGTCAATGATCGAGTTTATGTGCAAGTAACTGGATAGAGCTTCGGCTTTGTATCAAAGGAAATATTGGTCTTCTCATGCTGAAGTCTGAAGAAGGAAGTGATTTCTTATCCATGGACTCGCTGAAGCGGACATATTAATGACCCTGCAGCAAGGTGACGGAAGGATCTATTATTTATGTATATCTGTTTGTCTGTCTGGCTGTCTGTTGCATTTCAATTATGAATAGTTTCTTGATTATTGTCAATGCTCTATCGCAACAGCTTATGTCTCAGTGCTTTTTATCAACCAACTCGGGGTATATCCTTTTTCGAATCTATTTTTTATTTCAACGCTTGTAAATTTCAATCTCATGGTCAATTACTGTAAGTATCAAACTGTGTGTCAAAGCTTGTAAGTTTCAATATCTACTTAAATCCTTGTAAACAGTCATTTCCTATTCAATTCTTGTAAGTATACATTCCAACGCTTGTGACGACCCATCATTTGGTCAGTATTTGTGAGAAAAGGTCATCTTGACTTTTTGCATATCATCTTCTAGACGGGGTTGTTTGAGAAATCGGCAATATCATCAAAATCCTTGGATTCAGCAACTAGTGACTTTTCATAGAAAGGGATACATAAGTATATACTTCTTTCCGGCACTGGTATTGAAGAAAATATCATTTCACAAACTAACAAAAAAAAAAAAAAACATTTGGTATATGTTTGTGTTAAAAAGAAGACTAAAATCGAAAAAAAAATGCGTTTCTATCGCAAGTTTAAAGAACATTAAAGTGTACATAGGATGTCATAAACTATCATCTCTGTGTAACTATCGATATTTTCTTACAGACTTTTGAGGTTTGTATGTGGTTTCTCGATCTGGACATACATGTATTAGGCTAAAATAAACATGTTGTCAACTATTTTAATAACATAAAGTTTCATAGTGGGGGAATGAGGCAAGTTACTAAGGCAAAATAGAAGCCAAATGTAATGAAATCAAATGTTTGTTTTAATTTCCTTCCAATTTGACAGGATTTAGACATTTTTGCTTCTTTTTAAGTGCAATTCAATTAAATTCCATACATGAACAGCAAAGCGTTTTCTTTTGTTTTTGTTTTTTGTTTTGTTTTGTTTTGTTTTTTTGTCAAATTAAGCACACTTTTTACTTTTTATGAAACAATATCTTTATACAATTAACCAAGTTGTTTTTTGTCTGTGTTTTTAGAACCGATTTGAAATCAGCTGAACATACTCACTTCTTTTCGTAAATCCTCTGGCATGCTGTTGACCACCGGCCTCCTGTTCCACTATGAAGACCAGCCTGACCTTTTTAGTAGAATTTTAACCAAATGATAGTATCTTAATAAATTACTAAAGTTCTTTTTCTCCCTCAGAGAAATGATGAATACTACCCAGAGCAGTACGCTTTATGTTTTTTGATATGAAATAACTTGTGTAAATGTGCATTTAAAGCAGAGGTTATTATTTTTTCGCATATTTTTTAAATAAAAGTTGTACATACGTAAAAATTATGTTATATGAATTCTCGAGTAACCTCCCTTTAGGCATGTTTGTTTAACTTAACTTAAAATAATTTGATTATTATATAAAGACTTTAGCGAATAAAAGGCTTGACCATAGCAACAAGGCCATACAGGCGAGCTTTTTATCGGTAGACCCTGAGGATAAGTTCCTACCACTAGGCCTTGATTAAAATAAAATAGAGTTTCCAAAATTATGTTTTCATTTTTCAACAGTGAGTATCTAAAGAATTATGATAGGTAAGTTGCTAGAGTAAAAAAGGCCGAACAATTTCTTTGATTGACCAATCAAAATTATTCCCTCGCCCCATTCCCATAGCCCTATTCATGTACCCCATTCCCAATGCCACATCCCCAATTCCCCATTGCCCCATCCCCAATTCCCCATTGCCCCATCCCCCATTCCCAATTGCCCCATTCCGCATGTCCAATTGCCCCATACCCCATAAAATGGGAAGTTTATCCCATACAGGTAATGTACATATTCAGTCCCAAATCCACAAAACAACTTATTTATGTTAATTGTATGAACCTCGTTTGTCTACCCCGGACTTGACTTTTTATAAGCATCTCGGCGGGTCTTTCTAGAAAAGCAGGGGATGCATGCCCTACCGGTGTACCTGGTCCATTTTTCCGGGTTTTTAGTGGAGTCCGAGTTGCTAATTTGCTTTTGTTACTTTGCATGTATGATTTTAGTTACTTTATGAATTTTGTTGTGTATGTCTGTTTTCCATGTCTGTTCTTTGTCCCTGGATTGCGTTCTTTGGTTACCGCTATAAACTTTGTTCCCTTGATTACTCTTGCAAAGAAATTCAGTTTTAATAATGGACTAAAATTATTGTTTAAAATCTAAACAATGTCAAAATAAGCATTATATGTGTTGCTGGGACACATTTATTTCAGACCAAATTCTTCAAAAAATGAGATATTGTTTGCAAATTGAATGAGTGCGAACAGTTGTAGTTACCTTAATGGTAAAAACATAATTGTTAAGAAGGTTAAAAATTGTCTAATTGAGCATCATGTGTATATCTGCGACGCATTTATTCCTTCACTCTTATGAGGCTGACTTCATAGCTGATCTGATCAGAAAAAAAGAATATCATTTGGCTGGATCCTTCAATCTCAGTTTCCGACATATAGATGACGTATTATCTTTAAACAATCCTAATTTCGGGGATTTGATACATTGCATCTACCCAATAGAACTTGAGATAAAGGATACTACAGACACTGTGAAGTCATACCTTGACCTACACTTAGAAATCGATGGTAAAGGAAAACTATTGACCAGACTTTACGACAAACGTGATGACTTTTCATTCAGAATTTTCAACTTTTCTTTCATCTGTGGCAGCATCCCTTCCGCTCCTGCGAATGGAATGTCTATATCACAACTCAAACGTTATGCCAGAGCTTGCCGAAACTACGCAGACTTTTTGTATCGCGCTAGAACTCGAATAAATAGTCTTCTAGGACAGGGTTATGTTGCTACAAGATTGAAGTCATCACTACAGAAGTTTAATGGTCGTCATCATGAACTCGTGGATCGCTATGGTGTATCCATCAGCACCATGACAATGATTTATTCAACGGGTCATATGTTTCCTTTCCTCGTTTGTCTACCCCGGACATGACTTTTTATGAGCAACTCGGCGGATCTTTCTAGAAAAGCAGAGTATGCTTACCCTATCGGTGCACCTGGTCCATGCTCCCAGTTTTTTAGTGGAGTCCGAGTTGCTCATTTACTTGTGTTACTTAGTATGTATGATTTTAGTTACTTTATGTTCTTTGTTATGTATGTCTGTTTTCCATGTCTGCACTTTGTCCCTGGATTACATTCTTTTGATTACCACTATTACCTTGGTTCCCTTTAATACTCTTTCATTCAAATTTCTCATAACTGCATTTCTGCAAGTTGTAAGAGTGCGAAACGTATTGTTTTTTTTTCAAAATGTTAAATATGTCAATATTTAAAAAATGCTAGTGTCTGTAACACAAAATTATATCAATCTAAATTTTCACAAATGACGGATTTTTTTTCTCGAATTGGTATGAGCGGGAATATTCTAATTTATAATGACCAGAAATTAAATATTCTAAAAGACGTTTTATTCTCTTATTATTGCTGTGACAATCATAGAATTATGAAAGGTACGTTGCTTACGGAATACATATGGCAGAACACAATTTTCGATTAACCAATCAAAATTATTCCCTAGCCCAATTCCCCAAACATGAAGAATTGTATATGATGACAATTCAACATGGCGACATGAAGTTAAGATTACGTTTGTCAACTTGCATTATCATATGTTAGGTTGAAATAAATATATTTATTCCTGGTTACGTAGCGTAGCATTTTATTTCAAAAAAGTAATCAAAGAATTAAGTACATTGGAAAATGATGTATGCGGAGCAAAGTATTTTATTTTTTTTATTACAGATTGGTCAATGATCGAGTTTATGTGCAAGTAACTGGATAGAGCTTCGGCTTTGTATCAAAGGAAATATTGGTCTTCTCATGCTGAAGTCTGAAGAAGGAAGTGATTTCTTATCCATGGACTCGCTGAAGCGGACATATTAATGACCCTGCAGCAAGGTGACGGAAGGATCTATTATTTATGTATATCTGTTTGTCTGTCTGGCTGTCTGTTGCATTTCAATTATGAATAGTTTCTTGATTATTGTCAATGCTCTATCGCAACAGCTTATGTCTCAGTGCTTTTTATCAACCAACTCGGGGTATATCCTTTTTCGAATCTATTTTTTATTTCAACGCTTGTAAATTTCAATCTCATGGTCAATTACTGTAAGTATCAAACTGTGTGTCAAAGCTTGTAAGTTTCAATATCTACTTAAATCCTTGTAAACAGTCATTTCCTATTCAATTCTTGTAAGTATACATTCCAACGCTTGTGACGACCCATCATTTGGTCAGTATTTGTGAGAAAAGGTCATCTTGACTTTTTGCATATCATCTTCTAGACGGGGTTGTTTGAGAAATCGGCAATATCATCAAAATCCTTGGATTCAGCAACTAGTGACTTTTCATAGAAAGGGATACATAAGTATATACTTCTTTCCGGCACTGGTATTGAAGAAAATATCATTTCACAAACTAACAAAAAAAAAAAAAAACATTTGGTATATGTTTGTGTTAAAAAGAAGACTAAAATCGAAAAAAAAATGCGTTTCTATCGCAAGTTTAAAGAACATTAAAGTGTACATAGGATGTCATAAACTATCATCTCTGTGTAACTATCGATATTTTCTTACAGACTTTTGAGGTTTGTATGTGGTTTCTCGATCTGGACATACATGTATTAGGCTAAAATAAACATGTTGTCAACTATTTTAATAACATAAAGTTTCATAGTGGGGGAATGAGGCAAGTTACTAAGGCAAAATAGAAGCCAAATGTAATGAAATCAAATGTTTGTTTTAATTTCCTTCCAATTTGACAGGATTTAGACATTTTTGCTTCTTTTTAAGTGCAATTCAATTAAATTCCATACATGAACAGCAAAGCGTTTTCTTTTGTTTTTGTTTTTTGTTTTGTTTTGTTTTGTTTTTTTGTCAAATTAAGCACACTTTTTACTTTTTATGAAACAATATCTTTATACAATTAACCAAGTTGTTTTTTGTCTGTGTTTTTAGAACCGATTTGAAATCAGCTGAACATACTCACTTCTTTTCGTAAATCCTCTGGCATGCTGTTGACCACCGGCCTCCTGTTCCACTATGAAGACCAGCCTGACCTTTTTAGTAGAATTTTAACCAAATGATAGTATCTTAATAAATTACTAAAGTTCTTTTTCTCCCTCAGAGAAATGATGAATACTACCCAGAGCAGTACGCTTTATGTTTTTTGATATGAAATAACTTGTGTAAATGTGCATTTAAAGCAGAGGTTATTATTTTTTCGCATATTTTTTAAATAAAAGTTGTACATACGTAAAAATTATGTTATATGAATTCTCGAGTAACCTCCCTTTAGGCATGTTTGTTTAACTTAACTTAAAATAATTTGATTATTATATAAAGACTTTAGCGAATAAAAGGCTTGACCATAGCAACAAGGCCATACAGGCGAGCTTTTTATCGGTAGACCCTGAGGATAAGTTCCTACCACTAGGCCTTGATTAAAATAAAATAGAGTTTCCAAAATTATGTTTTCATTTTTCAACAGTGAGTATCTAAAGACAAATGATCAGATTGACTAGAATAAGAAGTTAATATTTATACATACGTAAAGACAAGGGTTGTTCATGTTTAGGTGGCAGAGCAATGTTTACAAACGACGCTACAATATAAAAGACAATATAACCCAGTCATGGTCATAATGGATTTAGCTTCAACTTATTGTTGCATCTCTTTACAATTACACATAGAAAATTACAAGTGATTCAATTTACATGAAAGAGTGCAATTTAAAAAAAAACACATTAAACAAAAGTATGAAATATCTGCTTACTTTGATTATATATTAATATACAAATCACAAAGAAAAAAATCCTAAAAATGAAAAACATTATATGTAAACAATAATTCTGTGTTAGAGATACATGGAAACAAAATATATTATCTCCCTTTCAACTAAATTGTTCATTTGTACATTACTTTGAAAATAACCAACATTTTTCTCAGGTGTTTGCAATGCAATGACTGCTACCATATATCATTAATGTACATAAGTCATTAAATTAAGTTATAAATTAGTTCCATGGCAAATATAAACATTCCATTCTCTGTTTAACGTAATTTTTTTGAGAGGACAAGATCTTAGATATCTAAAAGATATGGTCTTTATATGACTGGACGAATTCCCTGTAACGCACTAAATAGCCAGGGGCATTTTAATCAATTTTGTTTGATAGGTTTTTCTGGAATGAAGGTATTCGTCGTGTCCAGCGAGACAGTAGTTCATATACACATAGCAGGTTCAATGAAATGAAAAATATAAACAAAATAAAAAATGAAGAATATAATTGGCAAATGTGATGCATTTAGGGTCATATCTACACATCTGAACATTACATATGAATAACTGTTAATTTACTCAAACAATGTTAATTTAAAATAATTAAAAAATATCCAATAATACATATTTGTACTGAGTTGAAAAAAAATCATATTTGCTTAGCTCTTCAGTAAAGGTGTCCATCTTATAAAATTATAGTATTGAATCGCCTTTCTTGATACTTTTGTTAAGTCCATAAAATACGCCTCCACGAAAAATCAGTCCATAATTGTCAATCAGATATAAGAAAAAATGCTGCGCAGGGCACAGATAGATACCACCACACATGTGTATTACACTGATTTGCCCCATCAGGTATAGACACACCTTTCAAACCATTAGACTAAGAATAAAAAATTACAAAAATCAATTCTCCTAAACGGCTCAAGTCACAACTCCCGTAATCAATTCCAGATTTATTTTTTTTTGTATGATACTATGTTGTACAAGATCTATGTACATTTACAATGTTTAAGCCAAATTAATAAATGCATTAGTCATGAAAATTGCTTGTTTTTCGGTCCCGTTCTGTCCTCTATTCCTAAACACTTCTAGTCATTACTTAAAATCCCATTTTTTTCTTGTGCAAAGAGATCCGTTGTCCATCTTTCAAACATTGTAATTATTTTAGGAGAAAATAAAAATTCAGAATATTTATGATCTAAAACCGCGAGCTAAAATTTAATTAATGACACACCCTGTTCCTTACTCCAGTTGCAATATGATAAAATAGTACTTTATATTGATACTATATTTAATGTCTGGTTAAACACGGTTTAGATTCTGTAAGTTGGATTTCAGGGTGAACTTTTATTTCTTCGAATATGAACACATCATAATGAAACACCAAAAGCTTTCAAGACACTTAGTTTTCCATCATAAAAAGAAGTGAACCATGCAAGTACAGGAAGGTGTAGCTAAGAAATGTTTTGCAATTAGGTAACACCTTCAAGGCCTTTTATAGGAAGTACATTCATATACACCAATAGTAACTTTTAAAGGGTTTAAATAGACTTTAATACATGGAAATATAAGTATCTGAAAGAGTAATACCCGTCCCCATATGGAAGTAAACTGATAGCCTGCTATAACTCTTAACAATTGTGATTCACTGGGCGCAGCTTGATACAACAACGGAGGTCAAACCCTGAAATCTAAGGCAATTTTAAAAACACCACACAAGCTTGGCACAGTTTTGAATTTTGCGTGCGATTAAAAATTCGATACAGGAAATTAAATTGACAAAAAATCACAGTGACACCTTTATTTCTGAATAAGTACAACCCCCGAAATCAATAATAGCCTTCCATTTTTTGGCATGACAACTTCTGGTTTAATTTCAAAGAGAACTTTTAATATTTACTCAAGTTTTTGTCCGGAAAATATGAAAATGATCGTTTCTGTATCATTTTACTAAATAGTTTAGAGCGACTGTGATTGTTCTTCTTCATGTTTAGTTTCATAATCATCACTGTCTGAGTCTTTTGATTGTTTTAGGGTTTGAATCATTGTTTCATCTTCAGTGGTTACGCTTACTTGTGTATCATTGGTTACAGCACTATCTCCACCTAGCTCTGTTGTCATCTTGGTTTCAAATTTGTTCTCTTAGAGCTGTTTACAATCCATCATTGTATATCCACTCTCCTTGCATTTTCTGCATTTCAACTCATTAGGGCAATTGTTAGATTTGTGTCCCTTCTCAGGACTTTTGTTGCACAGAAAGATGTTAGTGTCTTTTAGTTGTCCGAAATGACTGACTCTCGCTGTGTATTTGTTCATTTTAATTGACTTTGACAATGAAGTGGAGAACTTTTTGCGCAGTACCAATCTATCCCCTGTCCAACAGTTTGTCAAATAATTGTCTAGTTTTAATCTCCTTGCTAATACTTAGTACTTCTTTGTCTATCAGAGTTATTTCCCTATCAATACTGCCTTCATCAGCTGAGAGGGAGATATTCTGAATTTTTACATTAACATTATCGCCTCTAGGTTGATTCATTTGGCTTTGTTCATTAAGTTGTACCGTCTTTTCTCTTAGTATTGACTCTGGATAAATTTGTTTCAGACTGTTTTGTTATGTTTACTGCTCTATTTGTGTCTATAAGAGTCAGATACTATATTGACGTACGTGGTCGCCACATTTTTACCTCTGTTCTCAAGGCATCCATTTCATCGATTGTAGTACAAATACTTGCCATTTCTGGATTATTCTCGTTTTTACGAGTTCTCTGAAGATCTGTCTGCTTCAATTCAACACTTTCACTCATCATTTTACTTCAGTATGTGTCAATATGAATTTAATATATGTGGAGCTAAATTCCCAAAAACAACCTAGGTCGAGGTGTTACAATGAACACCCTATTATTACGAAATTAGGTAGTTCATAAATAATCTACGCCTACAGCATGTACAATACGTCTTTGATTTTGAATACTTCTTGTATACGCTTAATATTTTGATTATGATCTCCCTTCATATTTGATTTTAATGCTGTCGTTGAGAGGTTACTCATATCTAATTTTACAATATAAAAAACTTGTTTTTGTTTGTATCTAATAGATGCTGACAGTACTTCTGTATTTCGTATTGCAATGTTGTTCTTAATACTGGTGTGTCTGTTTTACTTACATACTGTTTTATAATGTAGAGTTTTCTAACATTTTATTTTACCTTATTGGTATCTTGAGAAATTGTTGTGTTCATGAAATCCTATTTCATTTCCCAAAATTTCTACATGTTTCATAATTTCATCTATGAAACTAACAATAGTTGAAGTATAACACATTAACCCATCGCATAATTGTTGATATGATCATGATAGCTTGTAAAATATATGTAATTAGAATGGTATATCAAAGCCAGAAAACTAAAAACAAATTTTATGTCAATGTTAATAGTAACCTTTGTAATAATCATGCTAATTATTTTATATGTGATACGAAAAAAAAGGCTGCTCATTTTTTTTTGTTTTTTCTGTTTCTTAGTTGCGTTTTAGGTCAATATGATGAAATGTACAATTTTCTATTCCGATCTGTCTCCTCTTAGGAGAAAATCCACACTGAAATGTCAACAGTTTCTATTGTTATTAAGTGCCCTTTACAAATTCATTAATTTTGAATTCTACAGTACATTCTGTATAGCTGCATCTCCAAAAAGAAGGGTTTTATAGACATCCACATGTTTATTTTTTATTAATGTAGAAAAATATAAAGAAAATAATAAAAATGGGTACGCTTTTCAACCTTGAATCACATGTTGCATGATTCATAGAATGAGTACTACTTGAAAGGAACTATACATTTGATTCCGAATTGAGTTCAACAAGGTATTATTCAATTTCGATTTATAGTTAAATAAAATCCTCATTTTATATTTGAATTAAGATGCCGCAAAACCAAGTGATGTAATGTTGAACCCCATGGCCGCGACGTTTATTTCACCGTTGTAATTTGATAGCAAAACATCTTCATTTTTCTATTTAGACCACGACATCGCAAAAAAATTTACAATTTATAATATATTCTCTATATTAAACTATGGTAAATGTTCATTACTTGATTATATTCTTTATTTCCCATCCTATCCGGGCATGACAGGTTATTTTCCATAAACTCAATGACACGTGAAGTCATTAGGCCAATCGGTCTGCAGTCCGCAGTTCAAGTAATTCCAAACTGAATGTGGTTTTCATGTAGGGATAAACCTTAATTTTAATTTCAATCAATTTCAAATTGAATAATAAGAATAATTCATTTTTTTTTTATAAATCATGCTTGCATAATTAACTTTGGGATAGCCTTTTCTTCTTCATAAACTATTTAAACGTAAACTTGTTTAAAGTTGGCTGTTTCGCATAACCTGTTAAACATTTTAAAACAATCCTTGGAAAAGATTGGCATAACTCTTCATTCTATGGCCTTTGATAACAGATTCAAATGTCTCCCTTCTTTAAATGACAGTAACAATGTACTGTCTGTTGCCAGTTAATGTGTCCATCCCTGTTGCTTAAACGTTTTTTTATCCATCCCTCCAAAATTAAAGTGACATATTAAAGTTGTCATATAACATTCAACAATAAACTTCCCAATAACTAAAGTATATTCAAGGAACCAAACTATCTGTTCATAGTATTACAATCAACTAACTTGCTATTAAACAAATCATTTATGACTAAGGCTGCTCTAAAAAAATATGCTGATCAACATCGATATTTAACGATTTAAATAATAAAAACAGTTTATTTTTATTGATATGTAATATGATTTCAGACATCGAATTTAACAAACTTATGAAGGGAACAAAATTCAATAATGCTTTTTGAAAGGAAAAATAAAAATTGCAAATTCTCAAGTACGTGTATTGTAATCAATTTGATACATAATATGCTTGACAGAAGCATAGGTGACACTTAGCGCAAACATTGTTAACAAACCAAGGGAATGTTTATTAAAGGTGTATTAAAAAGCTGTTGTGGAGTGCACCAGTCGCAGGAAAACATCTTCTAAATTATGCATTTAGTAATAATAAGTTTAGATTATTTTATCATTTGATTAACAGGACGTAAAAAAATTATCCTCTGAACTGTTTAAAATTCCATTTCTTTTGTCAATATGTTAAGATATTTCGATAAAATTCGTTTAAACTGTTGTTTTAATATTAAGTAAAATGGTTGTTTGTTTGTTTGTTTGTTGGGGTTTAACGTCCGAGCAGCAATATTTCACCTATATTCAGACGATGAACATGAAATTAATGATAAAACGAACATGAAATGATGATGAAATGAAAAAGGGATGGGACACAAGGACAATGGGGTCGACAAATTTTGATTGCCACTGGAAATAGGCTTGTAGGGTCGGGCAATTTAGTCTCCTGTGGCGGAGCCCTATGGTTCCTACTCCGAGAGAATACCACAGTAGGGTTCTTTAACGTGCGAGGAACTTGGCATCTTTCCCAACACGGTGCACCACTATGGTTTGCGGTCAGGTTTTCCGTATCATAGCCTGACAACCCCAGCATGTAACACACCAGGGGTACCCCTTTCCACCACCTGGGGTACACATCCCAGTTGCTCTGTGGGCAGAGCGCCCTAGCCCCCGGCTAGGGTTCTGAACACTATTTAGTCGCCTTTTACGACAAGCTTAGCGCTGCTGCAGGCCTATTCTTTTAACACCTGATTTATTAAATATATGCTACACTGAACTAAACAATCGATTTGGTGTACATTTAACTTGATTTATGTCATTGTAAAGTAAGGTAACTTTATTTTCATTATGCTGATAAAAACTCCAAAGAAATAAATTTTAGCACGATTGTCCTGATTTCTTCCTTGGTTTTAAAAAAGAAAATACCTTGCTTTCTTAAAATTCGATATACAATATTACGTGTATCTGTATAAAGCTAAGACGATTAATATACATGTTATAGTGCTTTTAAGTGACCAGGGGAAAATGATCGACTTTGTACCTCACTATTCATTGAAGACGATTTTTCACTTATACATGTTATAATATTTTAACCTGCAAGGATCAAACATTTTATTTAAGTATGAAAAACCTGTTATGAAGTCGACCAGTGTTGAAGGAAAACTCTATATTTACTTATTTATGCATTAAATAATAAGAAGTTTGAAATATTTTATCATTAAATAAACAGGACGTTAACATTAAAAAGTGGAACATTCTGACTTAAAAAAAGATAATGCAGCTTAACTTTGAATAATCGTTACTAAGACTCAGCCAAATCTTCTCTTCATAACTATGAGATAACCTGACAAACAAACTGGCAATTAGTCTAACGCAGTGATGGACCTCATATTTCAACAAACGTGTTAAACGTAGAGTTGATGTTTTAACATTTGAATTGTTCAAAATATCAGTTTCTTTTGTCAATCTGTTAAAATATTTCGATACAATTCGTTTAAATGGTTGTTTCTACAGTACGTGATATAACTACGGGTTCGATAAATATATGCTACAGTAAACTAATAAATCAGTTCGGAGTGGTTTACAATTAACTTGATTTATGTCAATGCAAAGTATGGTAACTTATGCTGATACAAACTCC
Source organism: Perna viridis (assembly GCA_037379345.1). Classification (NCBI taxonomy): domain Eukaryota; kingdom Metazoa; phylum Mollusca; class Bivalvia; order Mytilida; family Mytilidae; genus Perna; species Perna viridis. The sequence goes on from CM074525.1 coordinate 24,023,387, forward strand.
GCAGAAATAATTGTTTGCATGGTCGGATTAGCTGCTACCGCAATTTGAAAAAAAAAAAAAAAAATTCACATTGCACTTTGAAATTCGATATACAATATTATTTGTATATGTATAAAGTTAAGAAGATTATATGTATGAAATAGTGTCTTTATGTGTATTAAAAGCCAAGTGACTGGCAAAAAAGCCTTGCCTTGTCAATGATCGTATTTATCTGTTTCGATTAATTATACAAGCTATGCTATACATTTGTCGACAGTTTACTTATAATGTTTTAACCTGCAAAGATCAAGCGTTTCATTAAGATATAAGTCGAAATGTGGTTAAAAAATAATCAATCCATAATCTGCCCAACATAATTTGTTTTGCCATATGTTTATTTGGGCAGTTCACTATGATAATAAATTTATGCATGAAGAGAATTAAACAGGATAAAGTTGAACAATATGTCTAGATTTTTGTAATATAGTATTTAACTTGTTCGTCCGTCAGTTTTGTTTTCTTCGGCTCAGAAACCAATGCTTGATAAAATTGAGCGATATTTTGAGATTATATAAGTAATGTAGTGCATGTATTTAACTGATTAGTACCTTAAGTTTTTTTCTTAGGTTTCTTCATACGGTATATATATTTCTCATCATATTCGATATATCCGTGCCTGTAACGATGTTTGAGACTATCAATGTACGAAATCTCTGTATCAAATTATACCGGCAAATCGCTGAGTCAAGTTTTCGTTAAAGCAATTTTTTTAAGAGTTTTACTAAATTCTGTCATAAAAAAAAAAAAAAAAAAAAAAAAAAAAAACATTTGGTGTTATTTTGTCTTTGCGACACGTTTTTATCGGCTCTAGTATGACTCTCATGTCAATAAATATCTATACGTTCGACTTCCTTCCATTACTTTTTTTATCTTGACGTTTATAGGACGAAATTGTTATACTGAGATATATTATTATATGTTTCGTTTAATTCTGTTGGTTATCAACCAGCCAACTGTATAATCAATTGATTTAATAAACTTGAGTAAACAGGAAACCAAAATTCTAGGGGAAAGCAAAAGAATGTTATCCAGGGAAACATACTAGACACAACGAAAACATGAAATAACCTAAATAATACATAAAAAGTAACACAAGGAAATGAGCAACTCAGACTTCACTGAAAACTGTGGAGAATGTACCAGGTGCCCCGATAGGGTAAGCGTCTTATGCTTTTCTAGAAACATCGACCGAGTTGATTATAAAAAGTCAAATTCGTTGAATAAGTGAGTACTCTTTTGAGGTGAACACATCTTGATGTTATTTTGTTCTATTGGTTAAAGTGTTTGTTTTTGTATCGGCTTTACCAGTTTAATCCGAATTTAACGGATTTATTTCCAAAAATAGGGGAGGGTTGAGATCTCACAAATATATTCAATCCCGCCAAATACATTAATGAAACCTGATAATCAGTTGTATCAGTTAATGTTGATATGATCATGCTAGTGTGAAAAATTACACGCAATTAAAATGGAAGATCAAAGCTAGAAAACTATAATTATATTTATTGTTTATGTTGAAATGGAAACTAAATATTGAATTTCGAATTGAAACAATGTTCACAGGTAAAATTTTATAGTGTGATAAAATACTTATTTTGTATTTGAATTAAGATTAGAATTAAAATCAAGTCTTCGATGCAATGTGTAACCCCACGATCGCGACATTTATTTCCCTATTGTAACCTACTAGTACTAGTAATTCAAGGCGGCACAGCCTTTATATTTAATTACATCGCTTACATATTTTACGTTCTTTTAGATTGGCTTATCTCCCTCAGAGATGAAGGAAGATCAGAACAACACTTCCATGAGAAAGGAGGAACATCGCACATTGTCTGTTGCCAGTAAGTATGCCTATAACTGTAGCTGCTGTATGTTTACCCCCTTTTTTCTCCGCATCCCTATCAAATAAAAGTTAAATATTAAAATTATTAAACAACAAACAAATTAACAAACAGTCTCAATTATGTGAGGATCAAGATGATTTAAAGATACACTCCTTTTGCTATTGCATGTTTTACAGATAGTTGGAGATTCTAAACCGCAGTAAAAGGTAAGTATATTTAAATCTAAGACAGTGAATGATAACATTCACATGTCCTGAAGGTCAATTTTCAGTTTGTTAAACCTACATCGTGCTACAATGTAACTATGTGAAAATGTAACCTCTCTGCAAAAAACAAACAAACAAACAAACAAACAAACACTCAGTTTGAAAAGAAAAAAAAGAATAACAAAACAAAAAAACAAAACAAAAAACAAAACAAAAAAAAAAAAAAAAAAAAAAATGGTGTATTTACCCTCAGTTTCACAGTTTTAAATCAAATATACTTATCTTTTTTTCTGAAGTTTAGAAACTCCAACTACCTTTTAAACACGAATTAGCGCAAGGAGTGTATTTTTAAATCCTCTTGATATTCACACGGATGTTGTTTAATTATGTAAATAGAAGTTTTTATAACACCGGGAACAGAAAATTAAATCCATTGAATGTACTTCATATTTTTAATGAGACTCTTGCTTTATTTATCTAATTGTTGTTAAAAGACAAATTCAATATTTTTTTTATTTTATAGAGTTGCGGAGAAAAAAGGGGGGTTAAAATACACGTAAGCTACAGTGATGGGCACAATTACTGGCAACAATGTACATTGTTTCTCCTATTTCATTGTTAATTGTTTTGATCTTCCTTCGTCTCTGAAAGAGATTACGCAAATCTGAAAAAAATATAGGCAATGTAATTGTATATAATGGCTAATGCCGCCTTGAAATACTGGTACTAATAGGTAACAATAATGAAATGAATGTCGCGGCCGTGAGGTTAAAATTTATGTAGAACACTTGATTGTAAGTCATCTTAATTCAAATACAGAATTTGTATTTTATCATACCATAAATCACAATAAAATATTACTTTTGAACACTGTTGCATTCAATTTGAAAATCAATATATAGTTTCTTTTTCAACATTAACATCAAATTTAAATCTAGTTTTCCGGCTTTGATCTTCAATTTTAATAACATGTAATTTTTCATGCAAACATGATCATATCAACATTAACGGATATAACTGATAATCAGGTTGCATTAATGTATGTACATGTATGTTAAGTTACTGTGTAATTATGTGGATATAGGGTCTAAAGCATTCAACCGAAAAAGTGTAAAGCAGTCCTTAGAATGTAAAACCAACTCATTTGTGAGTATATGAGTAATCAAGGGAACCAAGGTTATAGCGGTAATCAAAAGAATAAAATCCAGGGACAAAGACCAGACATGGAAAACAGACATACACAACAAAGAACATAAAGTAACTAAAATCATACATACAAAGTAACAAAAGTAAATGAGCAACTCGGACTCCACTACAAACTGAGAACATGGACCAGGTGCACCGGTAGGGTATGCGTCCTCTGCTTTTCTAGAAACACTCGCAGAGTTGCTCATACAAAGTCAAGTCCGGGGTAGACAAACAAGGAAAGGTAAACTATGACCCGTTGAATAAATCAGTTTTCATGGTGCTGATGGATATATCATACTGATCCACGAGTTCATGAGGACGACCATAAAACTTCTGTAGTGATGACTTCAATCCTGTAGCAACATTCCCCTGTTCCAGAAGCCTATTTGTCAGAGTTCTAGCGCGATACAAAAAAGTCTGCGTAGTTTCGGCAAGCTCTGGCTTAAAGTATGAGTTGTGATATGAACACTCCATACGCAGGAGCGGAAGGGATGTTGCCACAGATGAAAGGAAAGTTGGCAATTCTGAATAAACATTCATCACGTTTGTCGTAAAGTTTGGTCCATAGTTTTCCTTTACCATCGATGGATATGCACAAAACGAGATTTATGAATTTATTATTGACGTTACAGTAAATTTCACTTATATCAAAGCGATGCACATAAAATTGGATGATAAAAGCACATTAAATTATGATAAAATGAAAAAAAAAACGGGATGAATACAAGAATAATGGTGTCGAAAAATGTATATTACCACTTGGCACTTGGGAGAATAGGGAGATGTTGGTAGGGTCGGGCAATTTAGCCTTGTATGGCGAAGCCCAATGATTCTTAAAAAAAAACAAAAAAACAAAGAACTACAGGCTTCTGGTTTTGGATTGGCACATAAGGTATGTGGCAGGGTTAAATATATTTGTGAGTGCTCAACAGTCCCATATTTTGGAGCATAGTGGAATAATACAACAATAAATCTGTTAGGATAAAACATGTATTGTATAAAACACTTGTATAACGTGTCATTGTTATCAACTTTGCAGGTATTTCTAGAAAAGCAGAGGACGTTTAGCCTACCGATGCACCTTGTCCATTATCTCGGTTATCAGTAAAGTTTGAGTTGCTCATTTACTCGTGTTACTTCGTATGTATTATTATTGTATGAATTCAATTGATGGTTCAGTTGTCTGGTTGATAACCGAAGTATTTAACAAAACAAATATTAAGATGTCTAAGGAAAACTATTTCTCCTTGCAAATGCCCAGAAAAAGTAATCGCTGGAAGTAGGACTTTATGTTATACTGTTAATTAATATTTAATTAATTAACAAGAAAGTCAATGTTAGACCAATAAAACATATCTCAAATACATAAATAAAACAGCAGAGACAATCCTTACGGATAAGTTTATTCACATATGTTTTGTCTGGACTCAAAGGAATCCGTATAATCGTCCAAGCTCTATTTATTACATTATTATAAAAAAAATATATATGAAATCACATTTTTCGATTAATACAAAGTACAGTCAAATCTAATTAACTTGGATTCATTTTATTCTGTTTCAAACAAAAGCTTGAGAGGCTTCAGTGAAACTGACGTCATGAGTTATGTCCCTTACCTTAGGTCTACCTCGTTAATACGGAGATTTCGCTCATTAAACTCTAAAACATCGCTACAAACACGGAATTTCGAATACGTTGAGATTTATATACACCATATGGATGAGATGAAGAAAACAAAAATTACGGACTGACAAGTTAAATACTATATTACTAAAATCTAGAAATATTTTTCAATTTTATCCTGTTTAATTCTCTTTATGTATAAATCTTTTATCATAGTAAACTGCCCAAAATAACCGTATGGCAAAATAAATTATGTTGGACGGATTATGGATTTATTTTTTAACCACATTACGACTTATATCTTAATAAAACGCTTGATCCTTTTAGGTTAAAATGTTTAGGTGAACTATCGAAAAACATATAGCTTGTATAATTAATCGACACAAGTCAAAGCCAATCATTGACGAGGCAATGTCTCCCTAGTCACTTAAAGGCACTAAAACATGTACATTAATCGTCCTAGCTTTATACAAATATACGTAATATTGTATATCGAATTTCAAAGAGAGATGTACTTTTTGTTCAAATTAAGGAAGCAATCAGGACAATTATTCTACAATTTATTTCGTTGTAGTTTTAACAACATAATGAATATAAAGTAACCTTACTTTGCATTGACATGAATCAAGTTAATTGTACACCTAATCGATTTGTTCGTTCAGTATAGCACATATTTAATAAATCAGCAACCATTTTACTTAATATCAAAACAACCATTTAAACGAATTTTATCGAAATATATTAACATATTGACATAACAAACTGCAATTTGAAACAGTTCAAATGATAAAATGTTAATGTTCCACTTTCTATTTTAACGTCCTTTTAAACAAATGATAAAATATTATAGTCTTATTATTACTGAATGCATTATTTAGAAAATATAAAGTTTTCCTTTGATACTAGTCGAGTCAACCGCTTTTTAATACATCTTTAATAAACATTCCCTTGGTTTGTTAACAATGTTTGCGCTAAATGTTAAGTATCACCTATGGCTTCTGTTGAGAAGAAATACAATGTTATCTATAAGGCCATTTTGAAGGATGGGACAGATTATCGGAAACATTCGGACTGAGCATATTTTTGTGCCAGTTGGATTATAATACACGTGCTTGAGAACTTGCAATACTTGTTTTTGTTCCTTTTGGAAGGCATTCCTAAAGTTGATGTCTGAATTTATCTGACATATTGAAGATGTTATGATTTAATTATTTATATCTTTGAATATCGACATCGACAAGCACACGTCTACGTTTCCAAACGAAAACCAATTGTACCATCGGTAGGATCCTGTATTATTACGTTGTACTCATGTCTCATGATACAAAAAAAAAAAATAAATAAAATAAGATAAAATAAAAAGAAACAAGGATGAGTGAATTTCTATCTTTTAAATTTTATGTTTTTTTGAGTGGTTGTAGTGGTAAAAAGTGGGATTTTGTTAAGTGGAATGTTATAGCATACATTTTTTCCTAAAAACAAACAAACAAAAACACCGCAGTTGCCTGAGCTAATTGTTTGTTTGCAGATCTTCGATGTTGTATTTTTTTAATAATGTAGGTGATATTATACTTTTTGTTTTCTGTCTGTGGCTGGGTTCAGAATCGTTGATGCTTGGACTTTTTCTGTTGTTTACCATCTAAAACCTAGTTGAAACACTACATGAGTTTATTGTAGTATAATGAACAGATAATTTGGTTCCTTGAATAAACTTTTTTGTTTTTAATTAAGACTGAAATTTATTTGTGACAACTTTAATATTTCACTTTAATTTTAGAGGGATGGATAAAAAACGTATAAGCAACAGGGATTGGCACCACATTAACTGGCAACAGACAGTACATTGTCATTGAACGAAGGAAGACATTTGGGTCTTTGTCAGAGGCACTTTGGATGTACAGTTGTGCCAATCTTTTCCAAGGATTGTTTTAAAATGTTGAACTTGAATCAGTTTACGTTTAATTACTTTATGAACAAACAATGGCCATCCCAAAATGTAGTCATGCGAGCATAAATTGGTAAAAAAATAATTATTATTGTTTAATTTAAAATCAATTCAAATCAAAATTAAGTTTCGTCCCTTCATGATAACCTTGTTCAGTTTGGATTTAGGGTCGATTGACTGTAATAACTTCACAGATCAAGTTAGTGCGCAGATGTGAAATAAACAATCAAATAAAATAATATGCATCTAATGTGTTCAGTGAGAAAATATTATAAATTTTGTCTTATTATATTTCTGTTTTTATGTAGAAGAACGTACATAATTTATCCAATGCAATTGACTAAAGAGAAAAATAATTTCCCTACCAAGTTACAACGGTGAAATGATCGTAGCGGCCATGGGATTCAACATTATATCACTTTTTTCAGGCATATTAATTCAAATATTTTGCTAAAAAATGTTCTAATAAATAGAAATAAACATATGTTGCTTTCCAAGAGGATGCCTCGTTTGTCTACCCCGGACTTTTTATGAGCAACACGGCGGGTGTTTCTAGAAGAAGAAGAGGACGCTTACACTACCGATGCACCTGGTTCATGCTCCCAGTTTTTAGTAGACTCCGTGCTGCTCATTTGCTTTTGTTACTTTGTTTGTAGGATTTTAGTTTCTTTATGTTTTTTGTTGTGTATATCTGTTTTCCAAGTCTGGTCTTTGTCCCTTGATTACATTATTTTGATTACCGCTATAGCCTTGGTTGCCTTGATTACTGTTTATATATAACCCCTGTTTTAGGAAATAAAACTCTACAGAATGTATTGTAAAATTCTAATTTAGGGGAGACACGTCTGTAAATGACACTAAAATACAATGGAAACTATTGAATTTTCAGTGTGGATTTTCTCCTAAAAGCAGACAGATTGGAATAGAAAATGGTACATTCCATTGACCTATAAAGCAATTAAAACAAAATAAATCGTGTAGCTTTGTTTACAGAATTTGCATGATTCTTTTAAAGGTTACTGCTAGAACATAAACGTTAGATTTGATTTTAGTTTTCAGACTTTGATCTACCATACTAATTACATATAATTTTGCAAGCTACAATGATCATATCAACATAAACTTATAAATTGATGATCAGCTTGCTTTAACCTATTTAGGTACAGGTACCCTTTAATTGTATGAGTGTAGTCATCCACTGGTTGAGTAGGCCTTGGTCGTTCAATAAAAAAAATGTGTTAACCAGTTCTTAAATTGTAATGACAACTCTTAGTAAGTGTTCAAAATATATAAAAGTGATTTGTCGGTTATAATTGAAGTTTATTTCAAACCATCAGTACCTGATTAAATGATACAGACCTTATTGTAATTGAATATGTACAAAAATGAACGAAATCAGATATATGCAAATTCAAATTAAATGGTACCAGCATTATTTTTCTAAATGATGATTCAGACCTAACGGTAAGAAGTAAAACAGAAAGGTATAAGGAAATCAATTAAAAACAATTATACGATGGGTCAATGAGCTACACTTCAACTAGTGTTAGTTTCATGGATAAATTTTGAAACATGTAGTATGCAGTGACATTTTTGGAAGTGAGGTAGGAGTTCATGAGCACAACAATATCTCAAGATAGCAAAAAGTTAAGATACAATGTTAGAAAACTTTACATTATGAAATAATATGTAAGTTAAAGAGACAGGCCGGTATGAAGAAGAACATTACATTACGAAATATAGACGTACGGTCAGCGTCGATTAAATACAAAAAACAAATACAAGTTGATATAATAACCTGTCATCAGCAGCATTAAAATCAAATATGTAGGAAGATCATAATCAAAATATTAGTTGTATACAAAAAAGTACTAAAAATCAAAACTACTGTACACACTGTAGGCCTCGATTATTTACGCACTGTTTAATTTCATAAGAATAGGTTGTTCATTTTAAAACCTCGTTTATTCTCATCATGTATAATTTGTCTTCAAGCACTAATTTCTTATCACAGAGAATTGTCGAACAAAACGTACGGTAAATAAAATCTAATTTGAACATAATATAGATAAATTATTTTTTAACCAAATTTCGACCTAAACCTACATAAAAGGCTTGATCCTTGCAAAGTCAAAACATTATTGTTGTATTATCAAAAAGTATAGTTTGTATAATCAATTGACGCAAAACAATCAATCACAAAGACATTTCTTCGACCCGGCCCTTACAAATGTAGCTTTTCACACATAGGGACTGAGAAAGAAAACAGCACAAATATGCATAAAATTGATTTACGTCGATTTTTATCAGCTTTATGAATATGAAGTAAACTTACTTTTCATTGACATAGCTCAATTTAATTGTACACCAAATCGATTTATTAGTTCACTGAAGAATGTATTTATTGAATCAGCAAACATTGCACTTGCTGTAGAAACAAACATTTTAACAAATATATTGTTTTTATCCTGTTATATTAATAGTTTTGTGCGTGTGTACATTTTTAAAATAAATTTTAAAATGCATATCCCCTGAGGAGCCTTGATCGTTAAACCCGAAGAAAAAAATTAATACGCATGGCGCATGACTCAGTAAACATTGAAATTCAATCCGCGACATATAATCCGTCAAAGCTGTTCGAAGAAAATAAGCAATGTATCAAAATTTATTTAATTCCAAGAGACAAATAAGTAAAATGAACAATAAATACAAATATGTTTAATGTTGTAAAGTCGATTTTAAGAACATTAAAGTTTTGTTTGGTATATGGCAGTAGAGTTCAGGGGTGAAATTTGTGCACTAGTTTCTTTGGAATTTGAAATTTTGTTTGAGATTTTTTAAGAACAGGAGGCAGTTGTATAGGCAGATCTATAATGTAGTGTTCCTCTGATTCATTATCTTGGGGTTTAAGCAGTAATAAATCCAAGACCATAACAGTTTTTGGTCATTTGTCTCTTCAAGAGTTTTATCATATTGTAATGCTTCATCAATTTCTTTAACTGGGGACCAGTTAATGTTAAATTGTGACGGACACTCTGGCTCCGAGTCCGACATGACTGAAATGACAGGGGAAGACGTCTGCAAACTGATAATGAATCAAATCTGAACGAGATATTGGATTTGCCATATATATGGCATACATATGAAAAAAATACAAACAAAATTATTATTTGGTTTACATAAAATCTTTTATTTCATTCAGGTGAAAACGAAACAAACAAGCAAAAAAAAAAAGATTAACCGGGTACGCAATCGCAATTTGTTGATAAAGTATCTATGGAGGCGGCCATGATTAATTTACGCATACCGGAAAAAATTAGTTCCGCCGATCACGTGAGTGGGAGGAGCCAGAAAGTCGATAACATGCTAATGTACGGATACAGCAAGAAAAATAACCGTATACCTTTATTTGTTTAACAAATAACCTCATTGCAGGATAAAATTGAATATCCACACGAGACCAGTTAGGTTGTGTTAGTAAAGCAGTAATGAAGATCTGGCAGACCTCAGAGTATAATTTAAAAATGTATGGATCGTTGTGTTCACATACACATTAACAGTTATTTGAGAGACAATTAAATTATTAATCAGCACCAGTGTGGATTTAGTCACGACGATGCAGCTGTAAATCAACATATTGATATTTCAAATTTCGGCCAGGCTTTGAACAATGGTCAAGAAATTCGCATGGTATTTTTTGACATCTCAACGACCGTCGATCGTGTCGATTTTTGCTTTATTTACAAAAGTATGACATAACCAGGCGCTTTATGAGCTTATTTATAGCTATTGAACTACAAGATTGCAACGAGTTGTTTGAAAGAGTAACCTGGCAGCCTGAGTAATATTTTCGTTCCACAAGTTTCTCTCAAATATAACCCCAGGTCACCAGTGACGTCTTCCGTCTTTTGATTGGCTGAGTGGATTTGACGTTATTTTATCTATTTTATATGTTCTGATATTCAAAGTTTTAAAAGCAACATTTAAATATTTCTTTCAAATTACTTAGATTACCTTTCGATGGACAATAAACAAGTTGATATAGATAATTTCATCTTGGTTTTTACTTTATTTCATAAACGGCAATTTACTCATATATTGTGAATATCCGTCGCTGTTGACCTAAGTCTATATTTTAGCGATCCTTATGATATTGACCAGGGCACCAGATTATTTGAATAGGTTATTTTTCATGTTGGAAACTGTCCTGCATCACTTCTTGTTTTTTATAAAGGTAATTGTTATCGAGGCCAATAAATGTATCAAATTATTTGCCGACAACACTAGTCTAAATGTTATAGAGGAGACTCCAGATATTACAGCACTTACAATAAGTATACTGTGTTTATTTTATCAATTCTCGAATCCAGAGATGTCGTATGTAACTATTCTCTTCAAATTTTAATTTGAAGTGTATAGTTACGTACATTAACAAGATTCCAAGATATAAGCGATGCGTATTGCAGTTGGTGGCACGAAATAAACATCACTAGGACATTTGTATCGTAAAGCCGGATGGGAAAAAATCGTTGATAGAAGAAAAAAAAACATGAACTCGTGAACGTGATTAAAATGATAAACGGTGATACCCCCGAGTATCCAAGTACCCTGGAACTAAATGCCCGTTTAGACTTCCAAAACCATTTAGTGTGTCAGTAAATAAACTTATCCGAAATACATGCAATAATTTCTTCTTTAAGTTTATTAAGATGTGAAATAAACTCCCCTTAGCCACTCGTAGAACAAGATCGTTGAGTATATTTAAATCGAGTATTAATACATCTAACAATACAACACGACCATCGTACTCTTACATTGGTAGTAGACTTGGTCCGATATTACATACCCCGTTGCGCATGAATATTTACCCTTTCAACAAGCGTTCATGCGTAATCTGGAAGCCAGTCCAAACTGTTTCTATTGCAAGGTAGAGACAATCAACATTTCTTACCTGAATGCAACACGTGCATGTATCCAGTATGTTTTTCCTTCTAATACATTTCATCATATCCCTTCTTTTTCTATCTACAATTATGTCTATCTTCATTTTCACATATCATTATTATATTTATAATTAATTATTAATATATCTCTATTGCCTAAATATAGATGTAAAAATCGAACGTATTGGAGAATTATGATGTGTTACAGTTTCATTAATTATAATTGATGCATTTATTTAAACTAATATATGTTTTAACTAAAAGTATCTTAGCTTTTATTGTACAAACATGTCAAAAAGGTGTTATTATCAGCATTTTTACAGTATATATAGTTTCGTCATTTTTTTTGTAAATGCATATTATCATACAGACCATCTCTACACAAAAATGTGTACAAGATTCTAGGAATGTTCATTTGTACCTTTTTAGTAATGGTTAAAATGTTATAATCCTGTCAGTACTCGGTAATAATAACTTATATTACTGACCACAGCGTGAGGCAAAATAATTTGACACTAATATTGATTTACTGCACGAAAGAAGCGTACACGTAATAACAAAATTACCGAACACCACTCCATAATCAGGTCAAGTCCATGACATATTAGACAAACCAATGGAGCAGCTACTAACACAATTGTACAGACTCGGTGCAGGTATTTCAAACGAAATGGTGGGTTAAAATTTACAGCAAGCTAATCCCCCATTTTCCATAGCGGCGTTAATATACCAGTATTTATTGAATATATTTGCAGGCTATTGCGTCATTATAAGCGGTCCTCTCAGCACAAAGAACAATTTACGAAAAAAAAAAATGCAATGATTTTAGAGGAAATTGGTATATTTCAACCAAAGACTGAACTAACTTGGGAAGAGACCTTTTGAGACGCTTTTCCTCATACCTATAATTCACGAGTCTGGTACACAGATAATTATGGAAGTTCAAGGAAATATTAGCAGTTAATACTTGCCCTAACGTAAATAATTAATATCAAATTGTAACTACATAATTTTTCGAATGTATTGTGAATGGCAATAGACAGAGAAAATTTCGTATTTCGGTTTGAATATTTTACCCAAAGGAATCTTGACATGCAATAGAAGGCGTCATTTGAAACATTTTCCCTCCTCATGAAAGACATTTTCAACAAAGTACAGATTTGATACATTTAATCAATAGTTCGCTTAACTAATGCACTTTAAAACGTTGTTTGAGGTTGGTATCTTTAATCTAAAAGTTGATCCGAGTTGTTTCCCTTTTTCATAAGTATTATTTTGAATCATGAATATCAAGAGTCATTCAAACGTTTTAGTGATTGAAAACATTTAACTTGGATAACCTCCCTTATATATTTATACCTGGAGATTTCGGGGTAACAAAAAAACAGGAGAGAAAATAATTTCATGTTTCGTATATAACATCGAAAGAGATTGAGATTTTCTCTTATCAAGCAATTTTTTAAAGGGTAAGTTTAAACAAGTACCATCTTTAAAAATAAAGATAGTCGACGCAGTAAAAATGTGTTCTTTTTACTTGAAATTTTCTACATTACACTCAGGAAATGACACATGGCACGCAATTTCAATTTTCGATATAGCTTTTTTTTTTTAACTTAACCAAGTTATTAGTATTTGGCCAATCGGGGAACGTAATTGCGAACAAGTGACATACGTTTCTATGCAAGAGCGTCTTTGAGTTTAAAAGGTAAAAACCGAAACTATTACCATTGCATCGGAAACAACAACAACAAACCTAAAACGAAGAAGGTGGGTTTCATTCAACCTTTGAGTATAGACACCGCAAACGGGTACGGTTTGCCTTGAACCATGACAAGTACTTGTCAGAAAAAAAAGAACAATCCCTTGTATAATGTAATTTTACTATTTATTCTACAAGGATAAATATTCTTAATATGTTGGTAAAATTCGCAATAACTACATTGAGATGTTCATGAACATATACAAGGCAAGGGCGCAAAACTCCGTCAATTATATAAATTTTTGATCATATTCTGAATTAAGGAAATCACTAAGCGATTTTGATTTCATTTAAAGAAAACTCTGTTGAAAGAAAGTAGATTATAATAAAGGTCGTTTTTTATATACATGGCAAAGATTTTTGTCACCTTTTGGTATGTTGTTGTGAAGACATGCACGGTTTTGGAGGTTGTCAGCTCTTAATGAAATAAAAATTGGTCACTTTCTGAATAAAGTAGATATTAATAGCATTTATTTAGTTCAAAAGAAAGAAATTACATTCTTATTGGGTTAATTGTGTGTTTAATTGAGGTATCTAACACATTAGAAGAAAACTCAATAAGCCAAATTGTTACGCGTTATTTCCTACAACGATCAAAGGTAATTACATAACCTCCTTGATATGTTTGATCTTTACATATCAAAAATTTTGAAAAAGATATGTGGTCTACTGAAACATTATTGCAGCAATACTATAAAAAACGTAGAACAAATTGAATCTTCCACACTTGTCATTCAGTCGTAAATATGAAGACTACAACATCGATGACAGCTATTGCAATGTCTTATATGTTTTGGTTGTATATAATTGGTATATCTCTGTCTAAAGGTAACATTTATTGTAGTGTAGAACCGTTTTAAATAATAGAATTGATAAGGACAAATTTGTAAAGTAGTATTGATGTTACACGTGTAAAAAATACTGATAGAAAGATGGGAAGAACAACATAATCTGTTCAAAAGACTTTGTCAGCATGATTGAAATATTACATTATCATTATGTCGCCTGGCGGATTACCGTTACTTCAGCCATCCGTTAAGTTCTGGTCTTTGATACAATAAGGCAGAGTTCTTTGACATGAAAGTTTCTATGAGTGTTCATAGTGGTATTTTTTAGTTGAGATATATTGCCGAACTTTCAACTCAACTACTTATTGAAATTGTTTGACAATTATAGGTTAGTGTACCTTTGGTTATAATAATGTTATTGTATCATAATAAAAAAGACTTTTAAAAAGATTCAATAAAAAGAAAGTGCTTCCTGAAAGAAAATTATCGCTAATACATAATTCAAAAACCGTTTGGTATGTCCAGAAATAGAGTTGACTTTGATACGTGTTGTTTGGTAGCAACAGCATAACCACATATAATATTTCAGGATACTCGTGTCCGAGACGTGCAATAGAAAATGGAAGGGCTGTGGTTGCATGTTCTGGTCGTTTTGTGTCGTATTTCTGCAATGAAGGATATTATTTAGTTGACGGACATCAACAACGGAAATGTTGTTCAAAATGTCAATGGGCAGGAATAGAGCCAAGATGTCAAGGTAAAGAAGATTTATAATAAGATTGCTACGTTATTAACCATAAACTTTGTTTTGATATTTTTCTATTGTTAATGAAATTTTACATTCTCCTAAACACACACTGACAATGAAGTGAAATGGATTTATCTCCGTGACAATATTTTCAGAGAAAAGAAAAATGTCGTGTTGGGATAATAGAGTTCTAAGAGACCGACAGTTAAAACACAATACTAACCACCCCCCAAACAAAAAAGAAAAAAAAACAAAAAACAAAAAACAAAACAAAACAAAAAAAAAACAAAAAAACAAAAAACAAATAACAAACAAAGAAACAAACAAAAACAAACAAACAAAAGCAAACATGCAAAACAAAACAAAACTTACATCAAACAAAGAAACAAGTTGTCAATAAGTTGTCAAAAACTACAGTTATATGTAGTCTTTTAAGGAATTTTTGTAAATGCATGTTGAATCCTCATTATAGTTCAGTATGAGATAACATGTATTTCATGGATTTTGTTTTTGGTAATTTTGATGTTCTATTCATTACACTAATTGCTTGATAGAGTAATCAAGGGAAGCAAGGCTATAGCGGTAACCAAAAGAAGGTAGTTTATATGAGGATTGAACATTTCGCTGAAAGACCAAAAAAAAAAAATAATAATAAAATAACCGAGTCCAAATCGCGTATACTTGGTGTATTACATAGTTAAGATCCAATAGGACATGATAACAATTTCATCATTTATACTATATAGAAAATTCACATATTTACAAACTAGATAACAGCACACATGAAATGTGTAACGCTCCCAGTCCCAAACATACGAAGCACACGAAACACGCAGACGAAGCACACAAACCCCGCACACTAGAAGAATACGTTACACGAAAGCCATACGATACACGTTGCACGAAGCACAATACACGAATGATCGTGTCAGCCGGAAGTATTCATCTCAGTTGTTTTTATATTTCGGAATCTTAACTTGCAAAACGAAACTAATAATAGTTATAATAATGCTCGCCGTATTTTTTATGATTGCTAACATCTTACATGTAGTTTGACATTAATAAATTTAATAAATACTTTCAATGTATACAATGTCCATATATGTTTTGATATAAAGTAATCACGTTCATTTTCATAATACATCGTACGTTATGAAACAAATTTCATTGGCCTGGGATTATGAAACTGTTGAAATTTCATAAAATTGATGTAAAATCCCAAATTGTTAGTAAACATAGATTTTTGCCATACGAGCATATTACTTTAAATATGAAATAATTACCATTTGTTGTGAAAAATGTCAATATTTGTTGAATTTAGATCATTGTGAACATATTTTTCATAATCAAGGAAACTTAAAATATCAATTCATAAAGTATTGATAAAAAATACTATATTTTGGAGTAAAGCGATTCCATCTTATTTGTCTAAAATAGAAAATATTACATTGTTGATATGAACAATGTCTTTAATCTGGGTGTATAAAAAATTAATAAAATCAGGGTACAAAATGCTCAATATTTAGATAATAGAGTATATTTGGTTCATCATATTGCTCTTCATTTAAAACGAATGTATTTTTATCTTGAAAAGGACCAATTTGTTTGTATATGGATCATTGTGAAGAAATATACATGGTACATTGCAAAAACATTTTCATCGGTCTAGTTGTATAAAAATATTAAAATTTCATAAAACTGGGGTAAAAGATACTCGATTTTTAGATACATATTATACAGTATTTTTGACCAATGCGTTATCATATTATTGCTCTGAATATGAAAATAATTTATTTTTATGTAAAAAATTTCCATATTTGTTGCATCTTGATCATTGGGAATACATTTTCTTTGTTCTAGGATAATAAAAATATCAAAATTTCAAAAAAGTATTGTAAAACGATACTTTATTTTGAAGTAATTTAGCTATTTTATGTAATTCGATACCATCTTATTTGTCTAAAAAAGTACCTTTTGCATTTTGGATATGAAAAATGGTCCTTGTTTTATACATGGTATATTGTGAAAACATTTTCATTGGTCTGGGAGTATGCATAAATTGAAATAACATACATTTGGGATACTATATACCCAATTCATAGATAATGAAGTATTTTTGATTCATGCAATACCATCTAATTGCTCTGAATATGAAAAGAAAGTATTTTTTTAGTTAAAAAAATATCCATATCTATTGTATATGGATCATTTGGAACACATTTGTTTCATTCCAGAAAATAAGAATACCAGAATTTTAAAAAAAGTATTGGTAAAACATACTTTGTTTTAAGTTATTTAGCTATTTTACCTAAAGCGATTGTAATAGGCATAAAGCACAATCAAAGGTAGTATCGTTATGATTGTTTATTAAGCATCCTATAACATCAGAATCATAGGGAAACAATGACAAATACCCTCACATGTTTGTGAAAAGGCTGTGTCTCCTATGAAACTCAGTTCCAGTTCATCAAAATTATACAAACCTCAAAATGACCAGAAATATATAAAAATATAAAGATATAACATCCTACAGGACCAAAATGGCTTATGGATTGTTTATATCACAATTCATACGTTGTTGTAGCTTGCCGAAACTACGCAGACTTTATGTATCGCGCTAAATATCTAACTAGTAGGCTTCTTGAACAGCGTTATGTTGCTACAAGATTGAAGTCATCACTACAGAAATTTTGTGGTCGTCATTATGAACTCGTGGATGGTTATGGTGTATTCATCTGCGTCATAGAAACTGATTTGTTCCACATGTCATAGTTTTCCTTTCCCCTTTCGTCTACCCCGGACTTGACTTTTTATGAGCACCTCGAAGGGTGTTTCTAGAAAAGCAGAGGACGCTTACCCTACCGGTGCACCTGAAACTGATAAAATTATTTTTTTTTATTTATATACAAATTACACACATAAATCATATATAGCGATAAATGAATACTAAAAATAATATACTGTACAAAAATACAAAATACTAAAATACAGCTATATCACACGATACAATCTTATTTGTCTAAAAACAAAATAGTGTTTTGTTGACGTGAAAAATATCCACTTGTCTTATACATGATACATTGCAAAAACATTTTCACTGGTCTTGGAGTAGGAAAACATTGAAATTTCATAAATTTGGTAAAATATATACTTATTTGTTCTTCACAAAAGACAAACAAAAACCTATAGTTCGAGAACCTTTTTGTAAAATATAGATGGGAGACATTATGAACTTTATCTGAATCTTTTAAACATCAACATGATAATTGTTTATGAATTTATCTTATTCTGGATATTTTTTCCTTTTTTGGTTTTTTAAGCAATATTAATTTCATCATTGTTACTTTTGTTTTGTTGTAACATGTCCAACCCACACCCTAAAGAACGGATTAGTGATATTGACAAACCTGACCTACGGTAACAACTTGACCTATGAATGTAATGTTGGATATAAGTTAGAGAATGGGGATACGGATAGGATGTGTGGTTCGGACGGTGATTGGACTGGGATGAAACCTACTTGTAATGGTGTGCAATTTATATGTTAATGTTTTGTGCACGCTGAATGAAAGGTCCCATTTGACAGTCTTAATTTATATGTTAAAGTTCTGTATACGCTTGATGCATATGGTTATATTACAGTCTTATATGCAAAAACGTCTTCAAAAATTTATTTTATTCGATTTATACAACGACATTTGGCAGGAATAATATCGCTTTATAAAAAAAAACAACAAAAAACAAAACAAAAAACAAGAATTTAGTGAAACGGTACCATTGCTGTCAACTCAAGGCTATTCTCTGAGTAATGTTCCTTTTAGATAAATATTTGAACATATCAACAAATCGTAAATGCTGTATCATAGCCACTCGATTTTGACGTTGAATTTTTTATCGTATTGTATTGATTGTCTCTTTGATAGAAACTGAAGACGACCATCGGTTCTGTGGTATATTTTGCAGCTTTGTATTAATATTTGAAATGTGATAAGGAAAATGAATGTAAAAACGTACATATTGCCAGTTTTATTATTCAAAGAGGTTTAGAAAAAAAGTGTAAATGTAAAGGATATCGTGTACCATGTACCATCAACACATGCACAAAAGTAGGCAATTGTAGATAATTTACGAATCCCGTCTTATTTTGATATAATATCAATATAGGTGTCCGTTATTTAATCAATATTCATTTTGGCCATTGTTGCATTTTTAGTTGTAACATGTCCAACCCACACCCTGGAGAACGGATTAGTGATATTGACAAACCTGACCTACGGTAACAACTTGACCTATGAATGTAATGTTGGATATAAGTTAGAGAATGGGGATACGGATAGGATGTGTGGTTCGGACGGTGATTGGACTGGGATGAAACCTACTTGTAATGGTGTGCAATTTATATGTTAATGTTTTGTGCGCGCTAAATACAATGTCCCTTTTTACAGTCTTGTATGCAAAAACAGAAAGTCTTCCAAAACTTACTTTATGCGATTTATACAACGCTATTTGGCAGGAGTATTATCGCTTTAAAAATAAAACTAGTAAAACTGTATCATTGCTGTCGATATAAATGTTCCTTTTAGATAAACATTTGAAAAATCAACAAATCTTAATTGCTGAACCATTGTTACTCGGTTATGACATTGTATTGTTTTCCTTTTGTATTTATTGTTGTTTTTAAATGAAAGTGAAGAAGACCCTCAATTCTGTGTATATTTTGCAGATTTGTGTTAAAATTTGAAATGTGATAAGTGACATAAATGTAATACGTGCACATTGCCAGTTCTATTATTCAAAAAGATTTACAATAAAAGTGTCAATGTGAACGAAATCGTTTTATACAAAGCGCAATCGACACATGCACAAAAATTTGGATTTGTAGATAATTTACCATTCCCGTCTAATTTTAATATGATATTCATCTAAGTGGCCGTTGTTCAATCAATTTTCATTTTGATCATTGTTGCATTTTAGTTGTTACATGCCCAACCCATACCCTGGATAACGGAAATGTAATATTGACAAATCTGACCTACGGGAACAATGTGTTCTATGAATGTGATGTTGGACACAATTTAGAGAATGGAGACACAAATAGAACGTGTGGTGCGGACGGATATTGGACAGGAATCCAGCCAGCCTGTAATGGTATATCTTTTTTACTAGTGAAGTTATTGTTTATGTTGAATATCCCAGACAATGTTGATGATACAAATTTATTGTTAACGATTTGATAGAAATTGGGAGCATTACGATTTTGGATGCAATGATAATGTTTTTTTTTTCTTTTCTTTAATATTTATTTCGTGTTTCTTGTGTATGCATTATGTATGTCCCTCTTACCTATTAAACATCTTACATGGCGTAAAAGTTTACACAACCTAACGGTAATAACATCGGTTCGCCTTTGTTTTGCCCATTCCCGTAGATTAAATTTATGGTATGTAAAATATTTGAATTTGACCTTAGCCAAGAATCCTGATTAAGTGCTGCTTAATAAAACTGAATACGTCGTATTCTTACATGATAGTTCTAGTTTTTTTTTCAGTAATGAATGTAAAACGAACTGTTTAACAGTCTTTCATGTGACAAATTAAAATGCAAATTTAATGATATTTCACCAAAAATGTTCTTTTTAAAGAATGTTGATACTTTCTTCTGCTGAGTATGTTGTTAATCGATTTGTATTTTAGTTGTAACATGCCCAACACATATACTTGAGAATGGAACAGTGATACAGACAAACCTGACCTACGGTAACAATGTGACGTACGTATGTAATTTGGGGTACAAATTAGAGGATGGAGACACGGAGCGGACGTGTAGTGCGGACGGAAATTGGACGGGAAGCTTGCCAACTTGTAATGGTTTGTTCAGTTTTCATTTGTTCAGGACATAAAAAGATAGCATAAATCAAAAGAATGCATTTCATATGATTTACATCACAAAAATACAAAATTCTTAGGAAAAATTAAAACAATCCATATTAATTGTTTTAGTTACTCGTCATTGTGCTTGCATTTTTGTAGTGTGTAATGAACAATGCATATTGTCGATTATTATTTTACATGGAAAAGATCTTAAGGGATACCCAAAATTATGTATGAAATCTTTATATTGTTGTTCATTCTGCTAGTTCATGTGATGAATGTTAAATTTAGTTTTTGTAGCAGTCCAATGCATCTTAATATTTGTATTATTTGTTATATCATCTTACCAGTCCACATACAACTCAGACACAGTTCATTAAAGAGTTGGTTAATGGTGTAGAAAAATTAACAAGCAAACGATGCTTTTCGGTCAATATATGATATATTTGTATATTACATTAGTCTTTTAGTTAAACAGTTCTGCGTCTTTGAGAAAATCTTAGAATCATATTTTTTATCCCACGAATATCAAGCAAATCAAGAACGATAACTCGTGCAAATTGTAAATTTCGTGCACGAATAATCTTTATATTCTTTTTTGTGACAGTGACTGTGAAACAAACAAACAAAAAAGGTTTTAAAACTACGGCTGATGTCTGATTGTTTATTTCAATACTGATACTAAAGTATTTATAAATGGCGTTGCAGTTAGGTGCTTCATAAAGTATTTTAATAAACATATATTATCACCATGGCAAAATACTTATTTCGATACATTAAGACTTTTTCACTGTACAAATTTTTTTTTTAAATTAATACAGAAACAAGTAACGCATCCATAAATACAAAATTTCTATTAAACCAAGGTTATTAGAAATAAAAAAAATCATTTTGTAACGTGTAAAAAAAATCAGAAACATGCATGTCAAAAACCCACCAAACAATAAAATAATACTTAAGGATGTTTCTGTATTTAAACAGACCACTATTGGATCACACAGAACTTTTAAAAATGTTCATTTTCAGTGCATTTCAATGAAATTCTAACTCAATGGTCCAACATGATATGGAAAATTTCGTCTGTTTTCTGATGTTGCAAAGAGTCAAATTACACTATCAAAATGATACGTTTTCATATCATGTTTCACCTACTGCCTGATTTTTACAGGTACTAACAGTTAACCATGAATAATTAATGTTTATTATACAGTACCTGAACCGATCCGTGCAACAAAAATTGCGATCGGTCATCGATCACCAATCAGTTTCCGGTCAGTCATCGATCCGTCAAACCGATCCATTATACCAGTGATCGCATCACGTGACCATAGAGCGGTCACTGTATTTTACGTTTTTTTGTTGTTTTCGTTGTCAATTTTACACATATGTACATAATGTTATAGATTTAAAAATCAATTTACACTTTTATTTTACACTTCTTTTATTTTAAAGATATCTTACGTCATTTTACATAACAAAACTGCAATCATATCGGTCACTGGTCATCAGTCATCGATCCCTCAGCGATCAATCAGTCAACAGTCATCGATCCGTCAAATCGTTGCGCGGATCGTTTCACGGACCGTATCACATTTGAATTAAAGAGCATCGTATGTGTTTATTCCGTTCAAAATTAATTCCTTGCTTGTTTTTGATGTCTTATTTCTGGAGTTTAAGTACAGCTCTGCATTAAAACAAGGTCAATTATAAACTGCATTAGGAAATATAAGTTCAAATAAAGGTTGTCCACTGGAGATATTGAAACATAAAACAGAAAAAATGCGGAAAAATTCAAAAAAGAAACAAACAAAAACAAACAATCACAAATGCAAATAAAAACCAAAACCAAAAAAAGGAAACAAAACAAAACTAAACCAAAACACATATATCATAAGGAAAAAATTAAATCAACTTGAAAACTTCATATAAAATGATATCTAGATCTTTTGGCACCTTTTGGGGAATGCTGTTTCATAATCCTTTGCCATCTTTGTAACTTAAACAATCCAAAGGTATGCGTGCATTACCTATGTCCAAAGCATGTAAAAATAAGTTTGATCAAGATAAAACATTGAACAAAGAATAAGGAAAAATTGTTCGTAAATCACACATCTACATCCACCAGGTGTAAAAGTATATATTTACACATTGTTCCACAATAATGATTTTTGTTTCTAGATAATTAGATCCTTTTTCTCTAATAATCCCTTACACGTCCAACTAAAGTAATCTTATTCATATATCTGTAATTTAGCCCTGTTTCTGAAAATTCATCGTGTTCTATCATTGAAAGTATTTTGAATCGATTCTTTAAAACATTTCACAATTTATTTAAAAACAGTAACATCATTATTCGCAAATTGTGCATGGTACTATCCGTGTTGCAGAACGAACACTAACAGATATTGCTTTTAAGAAGATGGCAAGACAGAGCTCTACGTATGCTACTTGGAATCAGGCAGGGAATGCAGTTGATGGGATTCTGGACACGTTTCAACACACAAACTCTGATCCAATGCCGTACTGGATTGTAGATCTTGAAAACACTTATGAAGTAGTGCGTGTCGAGGTCATCAACAGAAAGCCTTGTTGCAATGGTATATCGTTAATTGATTCTGTCAACACTGAAATATAACGAGTTAATTGCAATTCAAATTGGAAATAACAATATGATCACTGATATTCCGTATACATATTTCGAGAATAATTTTTGTAATCATATATCCCTTAAACACTAACCAATCTTTTTGTTAGTAGATGCAAATTTTTTATAAAATACCAAATTCGATAATTTGAATACGTTGTGAATTTTTCAGATTATCTATGATTATCCGATGGCAACGTGTAGCGAAAAGAGGCATCTCACTCTTAGACATATGCATGATATTTAAGTGTCAGTATCTGTAAGAATCGGGCAGTGGGTGCAACATGGTATGAAATAATAATAAAAAAAAAACATGTTAATATTTCATTTGACTCTTTGCACCGTCCGAATCAAAGAAATCAGACCAGATTTGCCATATCCTGCTGGATCATTGAGTACTATTTTATTGAAATGCACTGAAAATGAATAGTACAGAAAGTACCTGCGACGGTATTTTTCTGTCAGATTGTTGGGGTTTTGACATGCATGTTTTGGGTTTTTTCCTCGTTTGCCTTATTTTTACAAAAAAACTTACACTTAAATAATATGACATACATATAAATGTCCAAACCAGTACATGTTAATTTCATATTACTTGTACATGTATTAAACACAATGCGACGGAGTAATGTGAAATTGTCATATTTCGAGACCTAGATACACGCATTAATGCAAAATATACTGATATCATAAGTGGGTAACTTTCTTTGTTATGGTATGCAGGCGTGTTGGAAACTGTTATTTGAAGAGGGTCAGGGGTTGCATTATGATAATGTAATTTTGTATGGGGAAGATTTTCGGTTCAGGAGTACTGTTTTTTTTTTCAAATTAAATTTGATATAATTTAAAATATGAATGAATGTTTAGAAAAAGTAATGATAAAAAGATTAAATTAAGTAAAACAAAATCAATCTGGATTTTCAGATTATGTTTGTTGAATTAAATTTTCTTTAGGAAAGTAGGTAGTGAGAAGAAGATATAAGCTGTATATTATAGGGAAAATACAATTTACTTTTTCCTAAATGAACAGTCGACAAATGTTTAATTACACTGACTTATATCGACGCCTTCAAAATCAACAACTAAATAGCGCAGCCATGATTGTTCTGTCATCTGATCACGCAGTAACATATTTTAACTAGTTCTAAGACAAACCCTTCGAATATCTAAATTTTGATAAGCCAGTGACAATCGGAAAGTATCGCCAAATGTGAGGCAACCGTTGAGCGCGCAAAAAGACCCAGTAAAGCCTGAATAATTAATGAGTTTTAATGATGTGTTTAATTTACTATAGAAAATGTACAAAGAATAACAAACGATGTTTATCCCATTCATTTTCAACAGAAAAAATGTAAACAAATTACACTTTCAAAATGAACTATCTTCAATAATATGTCATGCAGTGAACATGAAATAGTCGCAGTTTTATGACAAGATTTACCTGTCAATAATGTATTGTGATAAAATGCAATATCAGTGTTTATCCAAAAATGTTCAATTTGACCACCAACCTAAATGTAAATTCATATCATCAACGCCTTTACGTCTATGTCTCTTGGTATTAAGATTGTATCATGCAGTTTTGTCTTTGTGATGTATATACACAATGTGCTTACATTACATTGTAGGTGAAAGATTGAGAAACCTTGATATTTTACTTGGGATTACTGGAGACAATTTCGTGTTGTGTGCTCATTACGATGGACCAGCAGTGAATGGCGAACATTTAGTTTTCCCTTGTAATGTACAAGTTTCTGCCCGTTTTGTTCAACTGATGATAAGAGAACAGACATATCTGCATGTTTCAGAAGTTAAAGTGTACGCATAACACTCAACATAATTTATGTTCAGAAAACTTTCATGTGAACGCCTTTAACTGTTATCCTGGTTATTTGCCATTCAATTGGTAAAGAACAAAAATCTAGGATAAAAGATCTTAGTATTCAAATATGGATCTATAGTTTTATAATGGTGGGCTTTGTTTGTTTTAACTATGGTATCTTAGTGTTTTAAATATGTATGAAATGTGTTTTGCTTTGTTTTAGTAAAATCAGATGGAACTGAGACCTACTTTGAATTGTCAGTTAATTATATCCGATTTATTAATCGAAACAAATTAAAAAAGTAAGCTTTTTTTTAATTCATTTAAAATAATTATATTTTGAACTGTTTACAGATATTCTGATGCAACATCTCATTCCGCAAAACCTTTCAACTCATGACCTACTTTGAACCAAATCATGTTGCTGACAGTGCACAAAGGATCACTTTTAGCATACTTAATCGCATATTCTACGAGAGTAAATACGAGAGTTATGTTGTTTTCTTTAAAACTTCCACCTTGTGACTAGTATCGGCGAGATGTATTATTTTTGTTAGACTATTACCGGATTTGACTCATTTATGATATGAGTGGTGCTGATGGCAGAGCAGGACAAGCTTACCCTTTCGGACTACTTTATTACATTCCCTATTTTTTATAGGAGTTCTTACTGCTTAAGTATTTCTTGTGACGTCTTGTGCTTTAGTTCTCATGCGTTATAGATTTTATTCGGTTCGCTACAATGTGTATGTAGATTGTCATGTCAGTTCGCCTGCAGGTAAAGTTTTTGAGAGTATGAAGTATTTTAATTGTACCATTGCCGATATTTTCCTTATTTACAGTACAAATCTATCTTTACGATTCTATTGGCACGTGTTGAAAACCAAATAGATGCAGATAATGAATGTAAAATGCATGTAGCTAACGGGTTGTTTTTACTTCCAATTTTGCGGCTTTAGACGGCGTTTTACAAAATCTCTGAAAATGATTTGTTCAAATACAAAGAAAAATGTATCAATGAGTCTTTTTTTTGCAACTAAATTTCCTGGTGAATACTGAATGGAAGAATATGAAAAAAACAATCGTCAAACATATTTGAGTACACCCAAAAAGGAAGACAATGACTATAAAGATTTTCATTAAAAAAAGTAAGCATCAGGCATTGGGTAGCGAATTTTTCTCTTAGTCTTTTCTCTTTTTTCAAATAAATTCAATACGTCTACAATCGAAATGCTATTTGAATTAATTTTGAAGCACCCTTGTGACGTACCTGTGTTTTAACTAATTATATTGGGTCAAAATGTGGGTATATATTAAAATAATGTGAGTCTATCAGTATGTAACAAGTAAACTTATACTGGGTAAAAATGTGGGTATATATTAAAATACTGTTAGTCTGTCAGTATGTTTACAAGCAAACTTTACACACACTTTGATGGTTAGTTTCTGAGGAAATGAGGTACAAATACTTTGTTAAATTTGTGTGTTTGACACATGTTTAGTCGATTGCATCAAATATTGGTCAATGGTAAGCATGTCCTACTCTACCAGCAGCACCAATAATATCATGTAATCCGGTAATAGTCTAGCAAATATAAACTTTGATAAAGTAACTTCTCGGTTATATAAAGTTTACGTTCGTTACAATCCGAAATATTGTTACAAATTCGAGAAAATCGAATTAATTTTGAAAAATAAGCACCATACGATGGTAACAAGGGGGCGTTCCCATTTGAAAACGAAACTTTAATGGTAGCGTATGTAAAATCATCCATTTTATCGTAAATTTTAGTATTAGGTTTACCATTATCTATATAAAAACTAAGATCAAGAAACGGATATTCTTATAATCAGTATTACTTTGTATGTATGGTTTTAGTTACCTTATGTTCGTTGTTGTGTAAGTCTGTTCACCATGTCTGGTCTTTGTTCCTGGATTACATTATTGGAGGGGTTTTCATTCATTGTAGCCATAAATTGTCATTCCTAACAGTACAGAAAATGGCCCGCAGTAAGTTATGCGTAATTGGTCCCATTTGAGAAATCCAATAACTTGACGATAAACGGTTTCGCCAAAGTGTACGAAAATGTTGTCTAACAAGAATTCGAGTGTTGTTAGGATATCCAAATATGTCCAAATAAGGTAGTTTTTTTTATGTTTTTTGTAACTAAAAATGGTCTAAAAGAATTCGAACAAATATATTCACATTCCAAATTATTAAATGAAAATATGATTAGATATGTGAATTCTTAGTTTTTAAGATCAAGGTGAAAAATAAAAACATTCATCAGATTCGAAAAAATGGCACAAGGGCATGCAATTTATCAAGCACGTTCGGCGAGTTTTTAATACGACAAAAATATTAACTATCTTGATAAGCTTTGTTACAAAAATGTATGATAATATTATTTTTTTATTGGCGCACAAGTAAGTAAATTAGACGGCATAGTTGTAGAGTTCAGTTTTGTATATCTTATCTTTATTTTTATGAACCATTAACATATATTAATAAGATGGTTTGTTTGAGAAGCCAGTATAAAGTAGGAAATTCCATGCTGCTAATCTTAGCTTGTAAAGGGGTGGAAAAGAGTTTGTGTTTGTTAACAATATCACATTCTGAAAACTTAGTTAGTTGGAATGTTGTTGAATTCGTAATTTCTATTTGCAGTATTTCAATAGTTGGAATGTTGTTTTCTTTGCTGAATCCTATCAATTTGGGTTTCGTTCGGGAATTTGGTGTTGTTTATTATAAGTAAAACATTTGATGTTTTATTCGGGTGTCAACTATTTTCATAACTGTTTCGAAGAAAAACTCTAGTGCTTTCTTGCCTACTTTCTCACATTTTATTCATTTGATACAATACGAATGGAGTGAGTTCAGGATGTTTATATATATATATATATATATATATATATATATATATATATATATATATATATATATATAATATATATATATATAAGTCTAAAGGAATCTGCCAACCAGCAAACTTAATGGGTATCGGATCGTCCAGTCATGACGATGCAGCACAAATAAAAATAATTATACAAGTCTAAAGGATTGTACAACGATACCGATAAAGATGTTAACACATTATAATAAAGTATATAATGGGCAAAATTTTCAGTCAACAAATAACCTTCTTCAGTGCCTTAAATAAACTGAGTGTGTATGAGTGTGTATATAAGTGCCTTAAATAAACTGAGTGTGTATGAGTGTGTATATATTTGTTTTTTTGTTTTTGGATTGCTTTTGCTTTTATACAAATATGAATGTTGAGATTGCGTTGACAAAATTCTTGAAAAAATATGGGCTTTCATTCTTTGTTAAATGATGTCAAAACCGTTCATCCTTGGTTTGCTAATGATCCATATATAAAGATGAAGTCACAACAAAAACGTACAAACTTGATGAAATCCTTCAACGATGACTCAGTCGACTATGTCATAAGTGATTTGGCATATTCAAGAATATAACATGGAAATTCAGACATTTTTAGTATTTATATATCCAAACTTGATACATTACCTTCCCAATAGAATCACATTATCGAAATGTTCGACTTCATAAAAATGTCACTTTATTAAATAGAAATTCTTACAGCAGAGAAAAAGGACCAACAAAAATACTGATGAAACGTATAGTCCGTATACTCGTACAACGGCAAAAGTCTTTTACAATAGGGTATGCAAGTCTTGTTCTAGTTTCATTTTCTTTACCGGCATTTCCGATATAAAACGTATTAAAAACCGTAGACAGATTTGTATTTAGAACTCTAACAAATATGCTTCTGGAACAGGGTAATGTTGCTACAAGATTGAAGTCATCACAACAGAAGTCTCATGGTCGTCATCATGAACTCGTGGATCGTTATGTTGTTTCCATCCGCACCATTGATGTATTGAACGGGTCATAGTTTCCTCCTTTCCTCGTTTGTCTACCCCAGACTTGACTTTTTATGAGCAACGCGGCGGGTGTCTATAAAAAAGCAGAGGACGCTTACCCTATCGGTGCACCTGGTCCATGCTCCCAGTTTTAAGTGGAGTCCGAGTTGCTCATTTCCTTTTGTTACTTTGCATGTATGAGTTTATTTACTTTGTGTTCTTTGTTGTGTATGTCTGTTTTTAATGTCTGGTCTTTGTCCCTGGATTACATTCTTTTGATTATCCCTATAACATTGGTTCTTTTGATTACTCTTTTATTATTAACTTCCGAATATTAGAAACGCTTATAACAATGCAAAATATTCTAGTTTATGTTTTTTTCTTACTTCATTTATCATGTAGAAATAGTTATTTGTCATTGTCATCAGTAATTTTTACACAGACATATTTTGTCCTTAACACTGGACTCAACGCTCTTTAAATGATAAATTTCCATGCTTTTGAATGGTAGATTAGGACCCATTCGCGTGAAATCACGGGGTCACATGACGAGACTTACATACCCAATTAATGAATTCTAGGACATTTACTGAAGTAAAATTGAAAAAAAAAAACAAAAAAAAAAAAAGGATATAACTTATCTACTCAACACACTACCTTTCCACATGCATTTAATAAAAAAAGAACCGATTAAAATCTTCAATCCATTTAGCCTTTTATTTCAACAAATGTCACATTGTACTCATGCACACTCATAATTATTTTTTCAAAGGCAAACATAAATACAAACCCTGTTACTCCGAGAAAGGTTTGATCAGTATATTTGAGTTTAAAAATCTACACTAAGTTTATCGTCGTTGTATCGTAATTAAATTAAGCACGATTTTAGCGCGGTCTAAAGTTGTGGGTTTTCCAAAATGCATCAATTGTACCCATCTTATAACAATGAATTGTTCTACTTTATGATTACGAGTTTTGTTCAAAGCCATTCAAAAAACAACATAATTTGTCAAGGAAACTTTATTATTTTGTTTTACGTACTGATACATCTATCAATATTCCCAAGTTTGCATTTAAGTTGACACCAACGTATACCTAGGGTGACAAGGTAAACGCTTTAGATTTTAAATCATTTAGTGTCCTGATGTACAGCAATATCCTAACCACTTGTATAGGGTTTACACTTACATTATAACCGTTGAACATAAATAAAAGATCCTACACTTAGTCTTAAAAGAACCGCAATTGTAATCCTGTCACGAAATTTATGAACCAAGCATACAAAAAAATGCGGTTTACCTACTCTTTATAATGCCATCCCCTGTTATTATCAAGATCTAATCACAGATTGTTCCACAGCAAAGGAACAAATAATTACAAATGTGCTTTGCCGTTCACCATTCCAGCAAAGTGCTGACCTTTCTACTTAAATACAAAATGCCTTTTATGTGCACAAAACACCAGAATTATATGGGCCATTTTTTAACAAACGGGTTC
This sequence comes from Perna viridis, assembly GCA_037379345.1. Taxonomy (NCBI): domain Eukaryota; kingdom Metazoa; phylum Mollusca; class Bivalvia; order Mytilida; family Mytilidae; genus Perna; species Perna viridis. The sequence continues at coordinate 24,054,192 of CM074525.1, forward strand.
GGGAAGGCATATTTCATTTCTTATGTTAAACCTGATTTGACTGTTCGCGCAATTTAAAATCTCCCTTTCAAATTGTAATTTTGAGCTTTTCTGTTATTCTTATACAAAATGACGAAGGGAATTTCAAAGAAACTATGAAGAAAACAAACCATACATCTTACAATAAACCAAACGCCCCCCCCCCCCCCCCACACACACACACACGTTTACCACACTTATATTGGATAAAAACATATATTATTAAATATTTTAGATATAGTCACTTTCTTACATTTGACAATATTGTAATGTTTCGACATAAATACCAACAATTACAAATTGAGAACAATCACCGACAAATTTGTCCACATGCTATCAGATTAATTTTTTTCATCTTATCTTTATTCATATATGATTCTATATGATTCTCGCTAGATCGTCATAGGTTGTTGTTTCAAACATATCGACAGTAAGTCGAACCATGTCCTTTGGCAAACACAAGTACTTTGGTCTAAGATGCGTAGTATTAGTACCATCGATGTCACATCCAAATTTACTGATGATGGTTAACAAAACAATTTAATTAAATTGTCCATAAAATTGCAAAGTGATAAGCCTAATTAAAACCGAGTCGCCAAAAAGGAAAAAAAAACACAAAAACAAAGAAACAAAAACAAAACAAAAAACAAAAAAGAAATTTACATACAAAAATATGAAAATATTTAAAAAAAGTGTACAAAGAAAGAAAAAACAAAGACAAAAAGACAAAAAAACAAAGACGATGCAACGCTGAATTTGTAGATGAATACTTAATCCAACATTACAATACCTTGTTAAGCTGTAAACGCTTAGTTACTAGTACATCCCAATATCCCAGAGCTTTCCGAAACTACGCAGACTTTTTGTATCGCGCTAGAACTCTAACAAATATGCTTCTAGAACAGGGTTATGTTGCTACAAGATTGAAGTCATCACTACAGAAGTCTTATGGTCGTCATCATGAACTTGTGGATCGTTATGGTGTATCCGTCTGCACCATGAAAACTGATTTATTCAACGGGTCATAGTTTGCCTTTCATCGTTTATCTACCCCGGACTTGACTTTTTATGAGCAACTCGGCGGGTGTTCCTAAAAATGCAGAGGACGCTTACCCTATCGGTGCAACTGGTCCATGCTCCCAGTTTGTAGTAGAGTCCGAGTTGCTCATTTCCTTTTGTTACTTTGTGTGTATGATTTTAGTTACTTTATGTTCTTTGTTGTCTAGGTCTGTTTTCCATGTCTGGTCTTTGTCACTGAATTACATTCTTTTGATTACAGATATAACCTTGGTTCCCTTGATTACTCTTTGATTACAGCTATAACCTTGATTACTCTTTCAACTTACAAGGTTTAATTGATTGATTATGGTTTAACGTCCCATAACATGTATGTCATGCCTTTTATAACGAGACCAATTACACAATCAAACATTCAATCTTTGTTGTAGTCCAACGTGCAGAGTCAAGTTTTTTTTAATATGGTAGCTCACAGAAGCAAATGCCTGAAAGAGGTCATTCAACTTCAGCACTCTACCCTGAGAATACCGAGGCGGTTAAAACTATGAGAAGAGCCACTGGGTCATCGAAAGCTATCTTTTAATGAAGACTATCTTGCCTAGTGTTCCTAGCAGCTTCACTAAGAGCAATAGATGTAACGTCGATATAAAGACCGACACACGGAACAGCCGTAATATGTTTTTCTTAATTGAACAGTTTTACGATCATTGGTCTGTTTTCAACAAAACATTTTCTTTTTCTTTTTGGTCTGAGAATAAGATGAATCAAATTCTTACTTTGCTCCATCGGACGATGTTTCTATCAGAAAATGAAGATCACACGAATGCATGTATTTAAGGATTTTCAAGAATAATTAATGAAACCAATATTCTTGCAGAAATCAACAACAGAATGTAATCCATGGATAATTAAACGGGGAAAGCAGACATTCACAAACAAGGACATGAAATAACAAAATAATACGGTCATAGAAACAAAAGTAATTGATCAGCTCGGATTAGGTGCATCGGTAGAGTAAGCATTCTCTGCCTTTCAAGAAGCACCCGCCTAGTTGAACAAAAAAAATATAAGTGCAGACAGAGATAAGGAAAATTATGACATGATGAAAAAATCGGTTAACATGATGCAGATAGATGCACAATTACAATCCATGAGGTCATAAAAAGGGTACAATATTTTAAAAGATGCATGAAAAGTCTTGGAAATTACATGGAAATTCAAACTTATGTGAAAAGTAAATAAAAATCACCCCATTTGGTAATAAACTACCATGATTTGTCAAGGGAACAAAAATAAAATTTCTAATAACTGAAAGAGTAATCAAGTGAACCAAGGTTATAGTGCTAATCAAAGGAATGCAATCCCGGGACAAAGACCAGGCATGGAAAACAGACAACAAAGATCATATAGTAACTAAAATCTTACATACAAAGTAACAAAAGATAAAGAAAACTCGGACTCCACTAATAAATGGAAGCATGGACCAGGTGCACGGATAGGGTCCTCTGCTTTTCTACAAACACTCGCCGAGGTGCTCAGGTCCGGGGTATACAAAAGAGAAAAGGAAAACTATGACACGTTGAACAAACAGTTTTTAAGGCGCAGACGGATACACGGTAACGATCCATGAATTCATGATGACGACCAAAAAGCTTCTGTAGTAATGACTTCAATCTTGTATCAACATGACCCTATTCAAGAAGCCAAATTGTATGAAGTCTAGCTTATTACACAATGCCTATAATTTTACATGTGCAGCCATTATATGCATTGTAATATGAAAGATGCATACGCAGCTCCTGAAAGGATATTACCACAGAGGAAAGGAAAGCCGATAACACGGTATGAAAAGTCATCGTGTCATAGTTTGAACAATATTTTACCATTTCCATCGATTTCTTCTTGTAGGACACGATATAAGGCCAACTTCATTGTGTGCGTTGTATTATTTATCTCAAGGTCTTTTGGGTAAATGCAATGGTATGAAATCCCAAAATTAGAAATGTATAACGATAATACGCCATTTATATAGCGGAAATTGAGATCAAAGGGTCTGGCTAAACGATGTTTCTTCCTTTTGATTAGATAAGCTATAGTCTGCCTTATACGAGCAACGAAATATGTCAACGAGTAGTCGAGTAAAATTTATTCCCATCGAATTCCGACCATTTGAAAAAAAATTATTTCACTGCGCTGGACAAATACGTTGTCGATAAAAAAATTTCATCGTTTTGAAAATATTTTCTTCTGTATATTTGGAAGTTGGAATCCTTGTTTTACAAAGTATGAATAATCTCTACCAAGTACCACATCAGTACTAAGAAATACATAAGTACTTAAAAAGTGTCATATATGCATTTAATATTTTCTGGGGCATTTTTGAAAGGACACAGAAATTATAATTTTTAGACGAATATCTCGCTAAAACAAAAGGTTTTTTTTTTCGAAAGAGTAATCAAGAGAACCAAGAATCTTGCAGAAATCAACGGAATGTAATACAAGGACAAATTCCAGACATGGAAAATAGACACAAAACAAAGAACATAAAATAATCAATATAATACAAACCAAATAACAAAAAATAAATGAGCAACATGAACTCCACTAAAAACATGAATCATGGGCTAAATTTAATTTGACAAAAATTTATAATATTGAAAATGACTTAAGTTCATAGTAAGTAAAAGGCAGAAAAGAACTGAAGCTACCGAAAGAAACTTCTTACTGAAACGCTTTGTGAAAGAAAAAGTACCGGTTTTATAGCGGCATTAAAAGTACATAAAATCTGTACTTAAATTTCCGGTAGTTCATGCTAGTTCTTTGGATTTGATTTCAGACTTAAGTAACTTCCTGTTTAAATATCGTTTACCCTATTTGGTAAATGAATTTTTACTTTTCCCTTTAAAAATACTATGTTTGAAATATGGTGTACGGATCTATCTGAAAGTGTAGCACCTCAAAAGGAAAATAGGGGTTGATTTTGTAAATATCAAAATGGAAGTGTTCAGGAATAGAGGACAAAGCTGGAATTGATTACGGGAGTGGTGACATGTATCGTTTAGGAAAACCCTACCACTTTGATTTTTGTTATGTTTTATACAATGATAAATACTTAGTCGCTAGGTTTGAAAGGTGTGTCCATGTTTGAGCAGTTCAGCGTAATATATATGTGGTCGTATCAAGCTGCGTATCAAACATTTTATCCTAAATTTGATTGACATTTAGAGACCATGATTCTTCGTGGAGTCTAATTTTTTGGAACTGATAAAAGTATCAAGAAAGGCTTTGCTATACTGGGATCTTCACCATGTTCACTGAAGCTCTACATGTAGGCTAATATGATTTTTTTTCAACCCTATACAAACTGTACATATATTATTGGACGTTGATTCATCATTTTGACTTAACATTGCCAGAGTTTATTCAGAGTTAGTTATTCATATTCAGTGTTCAGATGTGTATATATGAACCTAAATGATTCACATGTGCCAATTTTGTTCTTCATACTTTTTATTGTGTTTATATTTTTCATTTCATGGAACTTGCTATTTGTATTTGACCTACTAAAGTTGTACTCGACCTTCATTTGACAATAATATACCACAAAATAGTTAAATGACTTAAGTACATAAATGTTATGTGGTAGCAGTCTTTGAACTGCAAACACACGAGAAGTACATTGGTTATTTTCAAAGTAATGTCTTTTTTTATGTCCGTTTTTATCAGTTTAAACTCAAAATTAAAGTGAAAGTAAATAAAAATATTTGTATTGAACCTGGTCATTCGAATGTTCGTTTCTTTTCCTTAATACTTTCAAGCAGTATTAAAAATACATGGGCAAAAGCAATGTTGAAATACATGCCAACTGTGTTCAATATTAAGTATAGAATCCTATTTGAAAAAAAAACTGAGACCATATACATATAAACTATTTAGTTGAAAGGGATATAGTCAATTTCGTTTTCATGTATCTCTAACACTGAATTCTCGTTTACACGTCAATGTTTTTTTTTTCTTTTTTTTTTTTGGATTTATCAAAATGTAGAAACCGTCTATGTTATTTATACATTAATCTATTATCTATGTGAACAGTGTCATTTTTGTCATACTTTTGTTAATTTTTTCAAATTCTCATTTAAATTGTACTAAAATTGAATCACTTGTATTTTTTGTGTAATTGATAATAGAAGCATGTTTAATTTAAAATGTCACTATAACAATAATTTGAAGCTAAATCCATTAATGTAATGAATGGGTTATAAAGTATTTTAAATTGTAATGTTTGTAAACATTGTTTTGCCATTCAAAAAAAAATATATATGAACCTTTTTTTTCTACGTATGAACAAATGTTTACATCCTATTTAAATATATCCGATAATTTATCTTTCGATACTATCTGTTGAATGATAATAAAAGACAATAGTTTTTTGGAAATTATTTTGTTTAAATGAAGACCTGTTGGTAATGAGCTGATTATCGAGGTCTTTTGATAAAAGGCTTGCTCATTTAGCCTTGTCGCTTTGGATTTGCCTTCAGTCTCTAGGGGTATAAGGCTTGCCTGTATGGCCTTGTTGTTTTGGGCTTGCCTTCGGTATCTAGTAATAGCGCGCTTGTCTTCCGGATCTGTTGTTATTGGCCTTTTCTTCAGGTGCTAGTGGTAACTGGTTTGCCTTCAGGCTCTGGAGTAAGTGTGCATGCCTTCAGTTTCTCATAATATTAGACCGCCTCTACAGTTTCTGATGATATTTGGCCCGCCTTTAGTTTCTTATGATATTGGGCTCGTCTTAATTTCGAAGTTTAGTTTTATTTTATTTTGTTACTTCTGCCTATTTCTTATTAAGTTAGAAAACATCTAGTATCTAATATATTCATATTGTTTTGTCTGTGTTTGTTTCATTCACTACGATAGACCTCAATAAAAATAAGCAATCCACTGTAATCTTTAGGCTATACCTCCAGTTCTGTTTCATTTACATTATCTTCGAAATTAGATGATACAACCCGCTAAATATAAACTATCGAAGAGACCGTGGAAAATAACTGTCTCAAATGAAGATAAAAGCAAAGAGTCAGTTTTTGGAATATTAAACTAATACACACTAAAGAATAATGGCGTACCGATAGGGTAGGCGTATACACCTACCAAATCCCTCATATAAATGCAAATTACTGTTGAAATAAGGTACGACAATGAGAACAAATCTATTCTTATAGAACAATCAAACACCGTACAATCAAGAGATAACAAAGTCTTGTGGCAACATGCTCTTTCTAAAAATGCGTATATTACAAGTTAGGAATGGTACTTAAACATCCGTATAGCTTTACTTTAGCACCTTTGCTGAACATGAAGACAGAGCAAGGTCACCAGATCTAGTTTCTTACTACAGTGAATGATTTCATGAAGTATATAGTACATGAAATTGTTTGGTCTGCTGATCTGATCGTATATAAACAGGTTGTAATAAATTAGAAAAAGTATAATAACATATTAATCTCAAAATGGTAGAAAAAATGCATTTCACTACAACCATCATTTGATCTCTATTCATCAAAATCCATGAATAAACAAAATCGTGGAACATCTAATGTACAGAGTAATCAAAGGAACCAAGGTTATAGCGGTATTCAAAGAGTAATCAAGGTAAGCAAGGTTATAGCGGTAATCAAAGAGTAATCAAGGTAACCAAGGTTCAGAGACGACGATCAAACATGAAAGAGTAATCAAAGGAACCAAGGTTATAACGGTAATCAAAGAGTAATCAAAGGAACCAAGGTTATAGCAGTAATCAAAGAGTAATCAAGGGACCCAAGGTTATAGCGGTAATCAAAGCGTAATCAAGGGAACCAAGGTTCAGGGACAAAGATCCGACATGAAAGAGTAATCAAGGAACCAAGGTTATAGAGGTAATCAAAGAGTAATCAAGGCAACCAAGGTTATAGCGGTAATCAAAGAGTAATCAAGGCAACCAAGGTTATAGCGGTAATCAAAGAGTAATCAAGGCAACCAAGGTTATAGCGGTAATCAAAAGAATAAAATCCAGGGACAAAGACCACACTTGAAAGAGTAATCAAAGGAACCAATGTTATAGCGGTAATCAAAGAGTGACCAAGAGAACCAAGGTTATAGCGGTAATCAAAAGAATGAAATCCAGGGACAAAGACCACACTTGAAAGAGTAATCAAAGGAACCAATGTTATAGCGGTAGTCAAAGAGTGATCAAGAGAACCAAAGTTATAGCGGTAATCAAAAGAATGTAATCCAAGGACAAACGACCAGACATGAAAAAGTAATCAAGGGAAGAAATGTTATAGCGGTAATCAAAGGGTAATCAAGGGAACCAAGGTTATAGCGGTAACCAAAGAGTAATCAAGGGGACCAATGTTATAGTGGTAATAAAAAAAAAATTAATCCATGGACAATGACCAGACATGAAATAGTAATCGATGGAACCGAGGTTATAGCGGTAATCAAAGAGTACTCAAGGGAACCAAGGTAATAGAGGTAATCAAAAGAATGTAATCCAGGGACAAAGACCAGACATGAATGAGTAATCAAAGGGACCAATGTTTTAGCGGTAATCAAAGAGTAATCAAGAGAACCAAAGTTATAGCGGTAATCAAAAGAAAGAAATCCAAGGACAAACGACCAGACATGAAAAAGTAATCAAGGGAACCAAGGTTATAGCGGTAATCGAAGAGTAATCAAGGGGACCAAGGTTATAGCGGTAATCAAAAGGGTGTAATCCAGGGACAAAGACCAGACAGGAAAGAGTAATCAATGGAACCAATGTTATAGCGGTAATCAAAGAGTGACCAAGAGAACCAAGGTTATAGCGGTAATCAAAAGAATGAAATCCAGGGACAAAGACGAGACAGGAAAGAGTAATCAATGGACCCAATGTTATAGCGGTAATCAAAGAGTGACCAAGAGACCCAAGGTTATAAGGGTAATCAAAGAGTAATCAAGGGAAGCAAGGTTCAGGGACAAAGATCAGACATGAAAGAATAAGCAAGGAATCAAGGTTATAGCGGTAATCAAAGAGTAATCAGTGCAACCAAGGTTATAGCGGTAATCAAAGAGTAATCAAGGCAACCAAGGGTATAGCGGTAATCAAAGAGTAATCAAGGGAACAAAGGTTATAGCGGTAATCAAAAGAATGTAATCCAGGGACGAAGACTAAACATGAAAGAGTAATCAATGGAACTAAGGTTATAGTGGTAATCAAAGAGTAATCAAGGGGACCAAGGTTATAGTGGTAATCAAAAGAATGTAATCCAGGGACAATGACCAGACATGAAAGAGTAATCAAGGGAACCAAGGTTATAGTGGTAATCAAAAAAATGTAATCCAGGGATAAAGACCAGACATAAAAGAGTAATCAAGGGAACCAATGTTATAGCGGTAATCAAAGAGTAATCAAGAGAACCAAGGTTATAGCGGTAATAAGAAAAATGTAATGCAGGGACAAAGACCAGACATGAAAGAGTAATCAAGGGAACCAATGTCATAGCGGTAATCAAAGAATAATCAAGGGAACCAAGGTTATAGCGATAATCAAAAGAATGAAATCCAGGGACAAAGACCAGACATGAAAGATTAATCAAGGGAACCTAGGTTATAGCGGTAATCAAAAAAATGTAATGCAGGGACAAAGACCACACATGAAAGAGTAATCAAGGGAACCAAGGTTATAGCGGTAATCAAAGAGTGATCAGGAGAACCAAGGTTATAGCGGTAATCAAAAGAATGTAATCCAAGGACAAACGACCAGACATGAAAAAGTAATCAAGGGAACCAAGGTTATAACGGTAATCGAAGAGTAATCAAGGGGATCAAGGTTGTAGCGGTAATCAAAAGAATGTAATCCAGGGACAAAGACTAGAGATGAAAGAGTAATCATTGGAACCAAGGTTATAGCGGTAATAAAAAAAATGTAATGCAGGGACAAAGACCAAACATGAAAGAGTAATCAAGGGAACCAATGTTATAGAGGTAATCAAAGAATGATCAAGAGAACCAAGGTTATAGCGGTAATCATAGAGTAATCAAGGGAACCAAGGTTATAACGGTAATCAAAAGAATGTAATCCAGGGACAAAGACTAGACATGAAAGAGTAATCATTGGAACCAATGTTATAGCGGTAATCAAAGAGTAATCAAGGGAACCAAGGTTATAGTGGTAATCAAAATAATGTAATCCATGGACAATTACCAGACATGAAAGAGTAATCAAGGGAACCAAGGTTATAGCGGTAATCAAAGAGTAATCAAGGGAACCAAGGTAATAGTGGTAATCAAAAGAATGTAATCCAGGGACAAAGACCAGACATGAATGAGTAATCAAGGGAACCAACATTACAACGGTAATCAAAGAGTAATCAAGGGAGCCAAGGTTATAGCGGTAAACATAGAGTAATCAAAGGAACCACGGTTATAGCGGTAATCAAAAGAATGCAATCTTGGGACAAAGACCAGACATGAAAAATAGACATACACAGCAAAGGACACAAGATAACTAAAAACATACACGCAAATCAACAAAAGCAAATGAGCAACTCAGACTCATCTAAAAACTGGTACCATGGACCAGGTGCACCGTCAATAAGCGATCCGTCAAATAATCATTCCTAATGAGCACCATAAATGCGAAGATCAGTTTATCAAACTGTTTGGCTCATTTATTACACGAGACATTCCATTCGAATGACTACATACACTTGAATATTGGGGAGACATAACTGTCAGTCACTGATCAATTAAACTTCCAGATATTCTCCCACACAAGCTGTTTATTGCAAATTACTTGGATATAATGTAGAACTTCATTTCACATTCGCTAAAAAATATTTTCATAATAATCAAATTATTTTACGTTAAGTTAAAGAAAAATATACCTAAAGGGAGGTTACTTAAGAAATTCAGATTAAATAAATTTACATATTTTCAATCTTCATTAAAAATAAAAATATTCGAACAAATAGATAAATAAGTATTATTGTATATCTATAGAAAAGAAACTAACACTAAATATAACAACCTCTGTTTGAAATGCACATTTACACAAGTCATGTCGTATCACAAAACATAAAGCGTACTGCTCTGGGGAGTTTTCATCTTTTTTGAGAAGGAAAAAAGAAATATTATTAACATATTAGGATACTTTCATTTAGTTTAAATTTTACCTAAAAGGTCAGACTGATCTTCATAGTGGCACATGAGGCCGATGGACTACAGCATTATAGAGGATTCATTAAAAGAAGTGAGTATGTTCATTGATTTCAAACGTTTTGCTGTTCATGTATGAAAATTGTAGAATTTTAGTTAAAAAGAAGGAAAAATGTGTGAATTCTGCTCAACTGGAAGACATATAAAAAAATTTTAGATTCATTACATTTAGCTTATGTTTTGTCTTAGTAAATAACCTCATTCCACCACATCTTGGACAAATATTACCACTATGAAAGTTTATGTTATTAAAATTTTTGACAAACTTTGATGCTGTTTTTAGAATATTTTATCAATGTAACTAATAGTTCATATACTCGGCGTCACATAAATAACATACTGTTAAAATTTGAATAAAAATATTTATTGACACCTACCGTCGTTTAAATTGTCTTAAATGACTTGTTCATTCAATTAGCCAAACGTGTTCTCCCTACACATTGAATCGTTAAATATCGATCAGATTTTAATTCTCGGTGCAAATATTTACATTCTAAAAAGTCGGCCATGTTTACAGTGATCGGGTTGCAAGGAGATGTTGTTTACGTTTAAATGGTTTGTCTAATACTTCATTTTGATTCTGAATATTATAAGTATTTAAAGAAGATATATCAAAATAATTTTTGTCGTTTTGATTCAAAATATTATTTTCATTTACTTAAAAAAATATTAAAGTAAGAATTTTGTTGTTAAATTTATATCCATATTTAGTGTATTCGATATCCCTACGGGACTTAAAAAAAATCTTATACAGATGATTTTGAATACAATGGTCAATTTATCGGGTACTTGTAGAAAAAAAAACTTGCAAGCGCCACGATGTGCTGAACTACCTCCGAATTTTGTTTATAATTAATTGCATTCTAAATATCTGACTGAAATATAACCATATTAGTTTTTACTTAATTCCAAAAGAAAATTTTCGTAGCATTAAGAGCCCCAGTAAACACCCATTAACTATGTCCGTATTATATTATGTCATGTACTTGTTTTGTTTTGCTTTTTTGCAGTACATGTATTTCATAAAATCATAAAATAAAAAATTGCAATCTGCGAAACGCGTTTGCAGATTATGGAAGTCGCTAGCCGACGCCTTGCAAAGATAAAATAATTAAGCCGTGCTTTTCACCACACCAATCAAGCCCTATCGCGACGAGATGTGTATTAAACTCTCTATTATCAAATTAGTGTATTAATCGTGTTTAATTACATCAACTATGTTTATTCTAAACACTCATATGTTTCACGTACTATAAACTAAATATAAAAATGTTAGAAGAATAAAATACCATGGTACAGAAAAACCACTAAAAGAATAAAAATGTCACATAATAATTATATAGCATGTTTTGTATTAAATATTGATCTACCTTTCTCTAAGTGTTGTAAATGTATACCTGATAAACCAGTCGTATGTAAAAGACCTTATTTATTAAAAGCATTGCAAAATCAGGGGGATGACCATATTACATTAAAGAGGAGTCCAATCCCGATTTGTTTCACTCTTCGTTTGACTTAATGCAGCATTTGGAAATGTTCACAGACTCACATGGGGTACATTAGTATGAAACTGAATCAGAAAATCAACACATCAGCTTACATGTAACTGCAACATGTAGTAGGGCATGTCATATTTTGTCACATGGACAGTTCTTTGGCCAGGTTTTGCGGAGGCTTGCTCTGCTAACATCTACTAACTAATACTTGTATCTCAGTAATGGGTGCTCATTACAACCCAAAAAATGTATGGAAGTCCATAACAAAACATGTACATTGTAGTAGTAGCAGCTTCTCTTTTTAAAGATTATTGTTTGCTACAAGATGCCCATTTTGTACTTAATTTGATTTAAATAGATTTAAATTTTCAATTATGAAGCAGGTAAAAAGTAATTGCTTGTATGACAACGTTTTAATAGTCCACGTTTGAAGACTTATTTTAAATAAGGAAAACGAATAAATGCACCCATCCCACATCATTATCAATCTAGACTGCGCTTATTACGTATTGCGAGTTGAACCCTATACAATATTTCAAATTCATATGTACTGCATGAATACTGAAAGAAATTGTCTGTGTACATTTATATACAGTCACATAGATGCGCTTTTTATATCATCAACAAAACCATAACAAGGACAATTCCCGATTTTCGTGTGTTCATATATCTAGTGTTTTATCATTTTTTTCAAAAAAAGTTCTTTTTTTCTTATATTCGATTTTGTCTACCCCCCCACCCCCACACACCGTGGCGAGGAATTATGTAATACCCTAATTTAGTATTCCTCCGTATTTTTTGTGTAATGCAAATAGTTTTTCACTGTTTGCCATCCCTCTTTTTTTACCGATACATGTTTCTCGATAACTTGAAAACGAATGGATAATTGATTGTTTTAGTACCATGAAATGAAGGGTAAGTTCCATTTTTATCAAAATCCTAAAACAAAATAATAATTTCAGTTATACTATTTTTTAAATCCTACGTTTATATATATAGATTTCTTATGTTCATAAGAAATCTATATATGTAGCATGTTTTTTAAATGCTTAGGTCGATATGTAATCAATTCAATTCCATTTTTGAAGAGTTGGTGCTTTTTTATGTTACACTGCTATAAAACAACCTTCAATAGAATGTGGCATATAATAAAGTAAAACAAAGCTCAGACTGTATACTTCAGACCTGAAAATATTAATAAGGGTACTTTGAACTCATGTGAAGGATCTCGTGTCTATCAGTTTGGTGGTTTAATTAACTAATTAACATACTATTAACAGAGGTCCGACGAGGTTTATGTACGGATGTAAGTGAACTAACGAAGATATTATATACTTAGTAAAAACAAATTAGGAAAGTTTGATTTTTTTTCAATTTTGTTTCTCCTTTGTACATTTTTATATAAGTATATAAACCCGGATACATCTTCATGCAATAGAGATATATGTACATGTAGGTATACGTAGGAACGCAGCAGCAGGAACGGTTGGCATCGGGCCAATATTGTTTTGTTGGTACGGCACACCGTATCTAGTATACTCTTTTCGTCTTACCAAATGAGGTTGGAGTGCTACATTTGTAAGTAACACCTCTGGGTATGGGTATATAATTCACCATCGTTCATACATTGTATGTGGACATGCATATATTTACAAGTTAAAAAAAAGCAAGACACCATCAAATGTTATACCGACAAGACTGTTACAGGTGTAGCCATTAAAGTTCAAATTCAAATTTTGAAAGGACTGAATATTGCACAATATTGGTGACTCGGAAATGCTATAATAGTATCTAAAATGTATCCCCAGGGAACAGTATATACTTTTAATGTCTTTATGAACACCAAAGACTGCCTTTTTTACTGCTTTAAAGATCATTATAAATCCCCTTAATCACATAATGACAAATATTACCTCCAGAAATTGGGTTTCTAGAAACAAGATGTACCAAAATAATCTAAATTGAGAAACGTTAATGCGAAATGAAACTTTAACCAAGTAAGAATTGATCTAGGTCTTAATGACCTTTGAACCCCCTTGTTTTATTTTATTCCGTGTAAGTATTAACAGAAATATAAATAATAGTTTAAGTATTTTAAAAAATGAAATAAAAGTAGCATACATGCACAACAAACAAAAAGGCTAGGATAGATATGTTTCGGCAATTTCAGATTTCAGACTGGCTATGGACAAACATCTCTGACTACAACTTTAATGTGTATTTATCTATTTAACATATCTGACTCGGTTTAGTGGTGCAAGAGACCATTGTGGTATTCTATCTGAGTAGGAACATTTGCCACATGATGCTAAATTGCCCGACCCTACCCACCTCTCCCTATTTCCAGTGGAAATCAAAATTTGCTGACCCTATTATCCTTCTATTCCATTCCATATTTTGTTTACGTTGTATCACTCATCTTTTATTCTAACAACAAATTATGAAATTGTCATTGAGAAAAGGATTTAAAAGTTATTAGATAGTATTCGCTTGGGAATATATGCATGTACAATGTACATTTATGTATTGACATGCATGGAATTAGGATCTCAAGTGGTAAAGCTATAATATTACATGTATATACTGAAACTGATACAGTCCTACAAGTTGAAAAGGTATTGCGGTACCTGAAGGTACATGTATACATACTAATTGTTAAGTAAAAAATGTAATAATTGTTTCAGAATATGCTTTGTAAAGTTTATGTCAAGACTTAAACTGTAATTATACGTCATCCAGATTTCCGGAAAGTTTCTGTAGCTCAGTTTTACCGTTTATTTGAATATTATAGTTTTCGTTTGTACTGTACAACCATAGACTTGTAACTATAGGTCTATGATACTACAGTCACATGTAATGCAGTAGATAAATACTGAATTAGCAATACCATTAGACTTGCAGCCCTACCATATGAATGCAAAAATCTATAGAATGTATATGAATCATATAATTTTGCCAATCTTGTATAGGAAAATAAGACAAATATTGTTTTGTTTCAAAATCGTCGGATTGCATCGTCTTTTAAAAAGCTAATCTTGTTGTAATATATAAACAAAAACGTTTGAACCCCTTCGAAAGATCACCTCCCATTTAAGAATCTCTGGGTCCGGCCGCTGTTGACACCACTTTCACGTGCACAATGTATGCGTAATTTTAAACGGACGAATTATCGGAAGTAACTGTAGATTAGGTTTTAGTACATTCAAGGAATAATGAGTTTTATTGACTGAAGTTCGAATGTTAGCCTAAATATAATCGAAATTGCCGATACAATACAAAATAAAAAAAAGTGCGCCAATACGGGATCTAGCCGTACAATTCGGGATTAAGCCGTTCCCGTACAATATACCATACTGTACTGGTTGAAGTCCATTATGGCCTAATGTATTGAACTAGTTAGTCAATAAAGGTATAATTGCGTAAGGTTTTTCATATCGGTTGAATTATAGGTCCTCGGTTAGAAATACACGCATTCGTCTACGCTTCAGTCCAATATGGCTAGCCTCGGACCAGTACGTAAGCAAAAGTATTGAAAACCTTACGCAGTTATACTATACTATAAATTTGGTATGAAATAAGAAAATTTTGAGTGTAATTTATGTGAATTGTCATTCCATAAATTATTCCCTCCAGATTTGAGTGGGCGATACGCCTGGTACATCTTCCCTAGGATTCTCAACTGGTGTATTTAATATATGACATGGAGTAAAACGCTTCGAACTCTTCACAATACACTAGCAAAAGAAAAAAAAGAATAGATATGGTAAAACGCAACAAACGCACCAGCGTATTACCTAAATACAGAAAAGTAACTAGTAAATATTTTCAGAGATCATCAGAAAAGCAAAAATCTTTATCGTGCGAAACAATGGCGTACCGGGCTTACGTTTCCATAAAATTAGAGATTTTTGTTGCAATAAATCAGCTTTTTTCAATAATCCCTGTCCCAATTGTCCTACTACTCTTCATGTTAACAATCACAAGCTCTAAGGAACTTCAGACCAAATACGAAAACATATATTATGTAATTTAAACAAGACAAACTAGAATCAAAGGGTGTACAAATAGAAAACAAAAAAAAAACAAAAAAACAAATAAATAAAAAAAATAAAAAAAAAATAAAAAGAAAAGCAAAAAGGAATCCAACATAATTATGATATGAAAACCACAAAATACACAAAATCTTCTATTTTATACAAAAAGGATAATTAAGACTGATAAATGCAAATTAACCTACATGTTCTGGCTAAAACATGAACACAACTGTTCTATAAATAATCTAGATGAGTTGGTTAGTAAAATTATCAATAAATATGTAATTTCATTTTGGCCCTGTTATAGGTTTCGGTCGATCACATTGGCCTAGAGAGCAGTATTGGCCCTCGGCGTTTCCTCGGGGCCAATATAAAATTACATATTTATTAACATATAGTATTTGCAGTCTAAATTGTATGATTTAACTAAATTATATAGTCACTATAAGTGAATGTTGAAGGATAATCACCTGCAAGTTTTGGACTATTCTCGCGTTCTTCGGGTCTGGGGTAAAATTATCAACTAAAAAACTTCGAACCTCTTTAACTTTTTAAATTGTTAATTTTCAACAAATTTCACATTCAACTATACATTAATACATGTCACAAAAAATATCCAGCAGACGATCAACAACACTCCAAAACCTCTATTCCGATCCCGGAGTCGTACCCGATTTCAAGGTAATAATAATTTATTCAGTCCCAGAGACCAGACATAGAAAATAGGAATATAACACTTTGTACTCCTTGTATACTACTAGTATGCAAGTCCATTTGAATTTAAGCTACATGAGAACATTACTATACGTTCCTGGATATACATATGCATTTGCAAATAGTCAAGATATAATCCAAGATCTTTCTACCCCCGTAATTCCTTTTTTTTGTTAGTTTAAGTATATTTACCTCACTATAAGAGTCAAATACAGAGTTGATAAATTAGAGAGGATAGTCCAGGCTTTTAACTGTTCATTTTTTGGTAAGTTTTGCGCAAAATTTCCCATCAGGGCAGAACCCTCTGTATCTATATATAAAACATACTAATTATGCCGTGCGGGCTTCATCTGCCTATTTTGGAATCTTTCCCAATACGATAACTTAATAAAAAGTAAAGCATATGTGAGTCCCCCTCCGGTTTTTATGGTCAGAGGACAAAACTATTATAGTATTAGTCAATATGGTTCATCAACACGATGGCCCCAGTACAAAATATGTGTACATACAGTCACATGCAACCATGCTACGTGTTAATTTTACCTTTGCGACTGTTGATTTTAGAGTGTAATTATCATATGGACAGTTTATTTGCACTCTTTCTCGTTCTCTCTCGAAACGAGAGATTTCGTGTTTATTTTAATCATACACATGTACATGCACATGTAAGGTAAAATATGTAGAACATGTTTGTAAATTTTCTTCGGATCACAACAAGGTATTTTTTTTTCAATTCACTGTGTAATTCAGAGCAGAACAGTTGAAAGGATCTTTTTTTTACTTTGAACTACGTAAAAGGGACAAGGCCAATATCGGATTTATCTGGATATGCATTTATTGAAGGCGAAAATAAGCCGATCGGGTTAGACTCAACAGGTAGTGTATACCGAAGTTCCTGGCGAATGCGAATGGAAGTAATGCATATTGAGTTATGGCCAATTATTACATTGTTATATTTGAGTGCACGGATCTGAATACCCTTTTAATAGCAATGTAACAAGTCTTAATCATTCGATAACGCACAGTGTAATGATTACTTGCCTATCACGTGTTCATGAAGAAATTTTAAAAGGGTCGAGGTGTTCCATAACCCAGAATCAGCTGGATCCGTCACTGTATTCCTTAGATGACAGTCAAGTACATTCGAATGCATACTTTTTATTGTTCACTGCTGATGTCCTCTTCCATACTTCACAAATACTTATATACACGTATCGGATTACAATACTGGCGCATCAAACTATAAAGGACTATTATCTACTTAGCCTAAGCATGCATCAGGTTGAGACACCCAGACTTATGACTTGGCTATGCACTTTGTAAGTCGAATGTTGTACACGGTCTTTATGTAACACAAGCCACTAATTAAATCTAAATGTTTTCAGTTTGCAATATAAGTATAATCACTATATTGAAAAATTTTGCTTCTAAAAATACACGATATAATTAATATTAAATATGTATACGCAACTAATTTTTTCCAAGCGCGTGTATATTGTAATCGTTGTGTTTATTTAAAATACAAAGTGATGTCAGTGTAGTTATGATGTAGGAAACAGTAAATTATAGAATGTTCTCAGTGTAACACATGACCGTGAAATAAAACTTGTAATTTTACTCCCGGGCTTTCTCCTGCCAAAACGCTCTAGACTTTAAAATGTATTTGAATATTGTTACATTGTATAAAATGTGTAGAAAAACCTTATAGATACAAGGATAATTAATATTTAATCATTATGAACTAAAAAATACTGATCTATTGTATAGTCTCAAAAAGTTTCAAAGCTAAATGAAAACCTAAGTATCAGCTCCCCTAGGGCTTATTTGGCAATATTAAGTAAATTTTCAAGGGTTTTTTTTTTACATTTCGCTTGTTCCAAATTTTAATTTCATATAACAGAAAAATTCAACACAGAAAAAAGCCTTAAAGTCAGACCAATGCTTAATAAATTAAAACCTGAATGCATCATCGACTGTTATTAACAACCTGTAGACACCAAATAGTCATGGTCATGAACAGTTGCTCACGTGATTGCCGACACGTGCCCGGAAGTCCTTGCGTAAAGGACTTAATAATTGCACCGTTTTATGTAATTTAATAAAAACTAATTTAGTGCATTATAAGCATTTTAAAAGCACTTTCTACTGAGGTTGGAGGTAGGAGTGTTTTCAAAATGAACTAAAATCATTCGAATGGTATATCTAGAATAGAAATTATGAAAAAGTTTGTGTAACTTATTACACGGGTCAAGGAGTAAAATATAGATTACTATAAAAATGAATAAAAGAAAAATGGGCGAAGACAATCAGTCAATACGTTTATGTAAATTACAAATAAACCTTACACAGAATAAAATTTACTTTGATGGAGTTTTCTAAAGTATTCTAGATGCCGTGATATACAAAAGAACAGGCGATACACAGCACCCTGTCAATTTGAGAACTTTTCTCAAATTTGATTAATACGAATAAATAAAATAGAAAGTCTGTAAGTTCGCTGGTACTCCGACGAATTCGTAATGTTTACTTTAAACTGATGCTGTAAAATTTCTCGATTTGGCTTTGCATATAGATCTATTGTTAGACTTGAATGCAGACCGACTTGAAGTGCGCGGTGTAAGTATTTATCAAAATCCATGGACATGTAAATACACAGCAATTAATTTATGCAGCTTCACAAGATATTCCGACTACTGCTGTTTAGGTACGTAATATCCAAACATTATTTGATATATTTTACTATATTTTATTTGTTCAAAAAAAAAAAAAAATGAAAGGTTTAACAGAGTAGAGGCTTAAACCATCTTACTGTCTCTGTATGGGATAAACTTCCCACTTGCCTCATACCCCATTGCCCCATCCCCATTGTCCCTTTCCCCATTCCTTATTGCCCCATCCTCCATTGTCCCACCCCTATTGCCCCATACTCCATTCCCCATAGCCCCATTCTCGCAAAATACCGAAATCACGCGATATTTGCATTGTTTACATGTATTTTCGCCACTCCGATCTTCATGAGAAATAATGATGCAAAATATTCTTTAAAAAAACTATAAACATATATATCTACATAAATAGCGGATGAATTTAATTTCTAAAATGATTCTTACAAATGGACATTCTTGTTTTATTTCAAATTTAAAATAGGGAAAAACTTTTTTTCCAAATGTATACATATTCAGTCCCAGTTCCAAAAAATAACATACAGTACCGGTATGGTATAAACTTCCCATTTTATGGGGTATGGGGCAATGGGGCATGGGGGTGGGGTAATGGGGAATGGGACAATGTGGCATGGGGAATGGGGGATTGGGCAATGGGGAAAGAGGCAATGGGGAATGGGAAATTAGGAATGGGGCGAGGGAATAATTTTGATTGGTCAATCAAAATTGTTCTGCCTATTTTTTCAAGTAACGCACATATCATTATTCTATGACAGCAATTAAAATAATTTTTAAAAAAGATTGTTTTAGAGTAATTTGTAATTACTACAAGTGTCACAGTTCATTATTCATTGACATTTTTTTTAACCGGAAGTGCATTTGTTGTTGATTGAAAATGTTCGCGCTCATACGATTTCTAAAAATAAATCATTTTTGAAAATTCATACTGAAATATTTTTGTGTCGGAGACACTCGTATGATTTTAATATTGACAAATTTAACACATTGAGCAATAATAACAAGACCATTTAAAAAAATACACATGATTCCCTTAGCTTTCAATAGGCAGAAGTATGTCATTCGTCGCAACCTCGAAAAGGATAATAGTATTGCTGTTTTTAATATTTTATACAAGAATTTGAGACCATTATTGAAATTATTTACTGGCATCTTTACAGTATGCAGAAATATGTCATTTTTAGGGAATTGAACTGAAATCAATATGTCACAACCATACATATGATGCATATTTCGAAAATTTTAACGTTTTAAACAATAATAACAGACCATAAAGTTAATTTCAAATGTTCACACTCATTCAATTTGCAAAACATGTCTCATTTTCAAGAATTTTGTCTCAAAATATATGTATCACAGCTATCAACAAAATAATGATATAGACAATTTTAACATTTTAAACAAAAATAAAAGACCATTAGAGATATTTTCAGTATGCGCATTCATTCAATTTGGAAAAAAAATATCTCATTTTCAAGAATCTGGTCTGAAAAATATGTATTATAGGCTTCAAAATAATAATGATACAGACAATTTTACTAATTTTTACAATAATTATAGACTAATAGGTATATGGAAAGAGTTTGCACTTATACAATATGCAAAAATATTTCTTTTCGATGATTTTTGACTGTAATATGAGTGTAGCAACCACCAACCGGATACAAATATTGCCCGTTTTAATATTTTTAACAATTATTTTGGACCATTATTGAAATTAAAATTGATCGCTTCCATACAATCTGCAGAAATATGTTATTTTTGAGAAATATGATTAAAATTAATGTGTCAAAGCCACATACATGATTCTTTTTTGACAATTTTAACATTTTAAACAATAATATAAGACCAGTAAGGATATTCTAAGTGTTCACATGCATTCAATTTTCAAAAGAAATCTCAATTTCAATAATTTGGTCTGAAAAATATGTGTTACAGAATTATGATATAGACAATTTTAACATTTTGTACATTAATTTTAGACTAATAGGTATATTAAAAGAGTTCGCACAGATACACTTTGCAAAAATATGTCTTTTTGAAGATTTTTGACTGCAATAGGAGTGTTGCAACCACTAACCAGATATAAATATTGCCATTTTTGATATTTTAACAAAAATTATTAAAACAATTTAAATTGTTTGCACCCTTACAATCTGCAGAAATATGTCATTTTTGAGAAATTTGTTTTTAAATAAATGTCTCACAGCTCATATATGATGTTTATTTTAACAAGTTCAACATTTGAAGGTAATTTTAAGTGTTTGCACTCATTCGGAAAAATATCTCATGTTCAAGGATTTGGTTTGAAATAAATGTATAACAACAATCAACAAAAACCTTATCTTGACAATTTTAACATTTGCAAGTATAATTTTAGAAATCAAATTAATTCACAATTTATACATATATTTATAGATTTAATAATATTGTGCATGATTATTTCGCCTGCAGCTCGGAGTGGCGATAACATGTAACCAGTGCAAATATCGCGTGATTTCGGTAATTCTCGAACTCGCCGGCGAGATTCTAAAATCAATATTGACTGCACAAAACTTTTTGCATCCTTATGCATTATATGTGTTTGATAAAACATATTTACTTTACTTTTTCTTTTCGGTAAGGGGAAGGCATTTGACAACGGGAAATAGGTCGATGCTATGGTGAATGGGGCTATAGGAAATAGGGTATGGGGCAATGGGGTATGGGGAAGTTTATCCCATACGGGACTGTATTTCTGTAAATTGTATGGGTGCAACCCAATTCAATTTCAATAATGGCTGGATATTATTGTTTAAAATGTACAAAATGTCAAAATAAGCATCAAATGTGTGGCTGCAACACATTAGTTTCAGTCTAATTGCCCGGCCGGTGCAGTGAAGTCCGAGTTGCTCATTTACTTTTGTTACTTTGTATGTATTGATTATAGTTACTTTATGTTCTTTGTCGTGTATGTCTGTTTTCCGTGTCTGGTATTTGTCCCTGAGTTGCGTTCTTTTGGTTGCCGCTGTGACCTTGGTTCCCTTGATTACTCTTTCTAAAAAATGACACATTTCTGCAGATCGTAAGAGTGTGAACAATTTTAATTTCAGTAATATTCCAAAATCATTGTTTAAAATATTAAAAATGGTAATATTGGTTTCCGGTTGGTGGTTGCGACACTCATATTTCAGTCAAACATCTTCAAAATTACATATTTTTGCAAAAAAATTGCCTGTATCAGTTTTATGTTGATGGCTGTAATACATATATTTCTGACCAAATTCTTGAAAATAAGATATTTTTTTTCCAAATTGAATGAGTGTGAACACTTGAAACTACCTTTATGGTCTTATATTATTTCTTGAAATGTTAAAATTGCCAAATAAGCATCATATGTGTGGCTGTGACATAACAATTTCAGTCCAATTTCTCAAAAAAAAATGACAAATTTCTGCAGATTATTAGGGTGTGAACAATTTTAATTTCAATAATGGTCCAAAATGATTGTTTCCAATATTAAAATATCAATATCATTATCCTGTTCAATGTTGCGACAAATGACATATTTCTGCTAATTGAAAGGGAATCAGCATTCTATTTTTTATGATCATGTTAATATTGCTGAATACATTTAATTTTTCAATATAAAATCGTATGAGCGCGAACATTTTCAATCTATGATGACGAAAAATTAAATTTACTTCCGGTAATATTTAAAACAAATGTCGATGAAAAATGAATTGCGACACCTATAATCATTAAAAATTACTCCAAAACAAGCTATTTGTTAAGAAGAAAAAACCCTTTAAATTGCTGTGATAGAATTATGATAGGTACATTGCTTGCGGAAAAAGGAAAAAAACGACATGTAAACCTCAAAAGTCTGTAAGAATATATTAAAAAGTAGACATAGACGATAGTTTGTGACACCCTTTGTACACTTGTGATGTTCTTTAAACTCGTGCTCGAAACGCAATTTTTTGTCCGAGTTTAGTCTTTTTTTTAACACAACTAATAAAAGGTATTAGTTTTTGAAATGATAGTTTCTTTATACCAGTGCCGGAAAGTGGTATATACATTTGTTCCCCTTTCTATGGAAAGTCCGTTGATGCGGATTTAAAGAATTTTGATGCAAATGCCTACTTTTCAGACAACCCCTTGTAGAAGATGATATAAAAAATGTCAACATGAATATTGAACACTTGAAATGAATGCGGACTGTTGGATTTCATCTGACAAATTCTTCCACACAAACTGGTGAAATGAAAGTTGCTGTATAAATGAACATAATTCTTGCAACAAATGAACTAATAACGTTTATATTTATCATAGGATACAGAAAGTATATGCAAAGTGCCAATACTTCGAAAGAGTTTCAATCAAATTGGTGAACTTGCTTGGCCATCCAATTTTGACATTTGCAGATAATTGATATTAATAGCTTTATGATTAACTGAGAAATTCTAATATATTTTTTTAAACTTAATAAAAAATAACTTTAACTTTAATATTAGTTTCCACAGACTCTTTAAACCAGTTTGTGTGAAAAGTCAAGATGAAGAAAAACGATTATTTCTTCCACTACCGTTTGTCAACAAAGGAATAGATGCAATTAATTTGGCTAACATCCTCCATCACAAACACGTTACCAAGAAAATTCCCCCATATTTCAAAGACGAATCCATACCTCGAAATTTAGGACATCAAGGCTAAACCACCTGACTGTTCTTGCAGAACCTCTCCATTCAAATATGGTTCGTCTGGTCACGTCGTTACGGGATATTTAACCATCATCGAAAACGAATCTCTTCGTACTATCCTTTCTAAAGGTCTCAAGTACCGTGAACCATGCTCCATAAATTGGAATTATAACTTTAAAGTTCTTATGGATGCCGTGGAGAACTTTGCAAGGAAATGGATGAAACGAGAACAAAAAGACATTGATTGTCTGTCAGAGTGGTTGAAGGCCGTGAGGTCTTTAATTTTGAAACGAATGAAAGTTCTAAGTAGGTCAATGAGTGCCAAGGCTACATAAGTTTTCAAAGAACCCGATGTAGCAAAAACATTGTCTACTATACATGGCAAATATGTTGTCGTACCAGCAGACAAAGCCCAAAACAACATTGTTTTTGTCTGCAAAAAGTTTTACATCCAATGTTTATTATCAGAGGTAGACGTAGAAAATAATATCATTGATAAGACCTATACTGCTACCACATTCTCCAAAGAAGAGATTGTGGAAAACCATGAATCTGTGCTATCCTCTTTTGATCTGTCTACCGAGGACGATGATTGTGATTTACCGTCTATATACTGGCTTCCTAAACTTCACAAGAATCCATACAAACAACGTTTCATATTTGGATCTGCAAAATTTACCACCAAACCTCTTTCAAAACTTTTAACTTCTATACTCACAAGTGTCACAGAGGGTCTGCAGTCCTACCACAACACTTGTTACTCCAGTAGTGGTATTAATTCAATGTGGATCCTGAAAAATTCGAAAGATCTTTTGGAGACAATTAGTTCAAGACTATTATCTGAATATAAATGCATTAAAACCTATGATTTGTCAACACAGTATACTTCTATTCCCCATACTCAGTTAAAATCCCGACTAAAAAAACATTATATATCGTTGTTTTTCCAAAAAGATGGTACACCTAGATACAAATATATAGTTCTTGGTAGAGATTCCTCATACTTTGTAATAAATAATTCCAAATCATCTTCCAAATAAACAGAGGAAGATGTTTACAAAATGCTGAAATTTTTACTCGACAACATGTTTGTCCAGTATGGTGGACGAGTTTTTTAATAAACGGTGGGCATTCCAATGGAAACAAATTATGTTCCTTTACTTGCTGACCTATTCCTTCACTTATATGAGGCTGACATGAGCTGATCTGATCAGAAAGGAATAATATTTTTTGGCTAGATCCTTCAATCTCAGTTTCTGCTATATAAATGACGTATGTTGCTACAAGATTGAAGTTATCACTACAGAAGTTTTATGGTCGTCAACATGAACTCGTGGATCGTTATGATGTATCCATCTGCACCATGAAAACTGATTAATGCAACGGGTCATAGTTTTCCTTTCCTCGTTTGTCTACCCCGGACTTGACTTTTTATGAGCAACTCGGCGGGTGTTTCTAGAAAAGCAGAGGACGCTTACCCTACTGGTGCACCTGGTCCAGGCTCCCATTTTTTAGTGGCGTCCGAGTTGCTCATTTGCTTTTGTTACTTTGTATGTATGATTTTAGTTACTTTATGTTCTTTGTTGTGTATGTCTGTTTTCCATGCTTGGTCTTTGTCCCTGGATTATTCTTTTGATTACCGCTATAACCTTGGTTCCCTTGATTACTCTTTCCTTAATACCAAAATTATTTAAAATATTTGATTAACCTGTACTTAAACCTTCCCAGGCGCTTTTTAGTATGCCGTGACTACCGTGTGCATGCTTTCAACATGTATCATGTACATTTAGTGTACATTATGCAACATGTTACATGTCAATTCATCGTGAAACATTCAACGATTTATATATTTGATTTAAAATTTTTTAAAAATTGTATATGGTTTTCACGCCTGTCCAGCCTCACATGATTTTTTTTACACACAATAAAACACAAAATTACTGGTTTTCATTGCCACCCTCCCCCCACCACAACCCTTAAGGGCAACACTTGAAAAAATAGTGTCCGGTGGTAAAAATAATGCCACAAAATGAATCTGAGATATCAGTAAAATTTTTGCCTCTCCTAAAAGGTGACATATAGGTGTTGCTTTTCCGTAAAGTCGATGACGGCGGCGTCCACCATTGTTTTTCTTTTTTTTACCACATCAATTTTTAAAGAACTACTTATTATACACTGTACGTCAATGATATTTGGTATACAAATAAGTTTACTTATTTAATTACAAGAACATCTCATTTCTGTGATAATTTCATCATAGCACTATTTAACCATAACTCTAAAAATTAAAAGATCAAAGAAGAAAAACGCAAGCTTGCCGACAAAGCAAGGCAGCTGGAACACGGAAATTTCTGTGCAATGTACTCAAAAATGCTGTAAATATTTGTGAAAACGATAGTGCCCATTGTGATAAGGCATGGGCATTTAAAGTCAATAAGCAGAAAATGACTTTTACTGAAGACCAAAAGATTTTTTGACTGATAAATTCAATTTTGGAAAGAAAACTGGGAGGAAAGAAGCTCCTTCTAAAATTGCAGAGGAAATGAGGCCTACAAGAAAAAAGTTGGCGTCAATATATTTAGTCGGGCACAGTTTCTCACCACAGTACAATTGTCTAGCTATTTCCCGAAACTAGCACAAAAGGACAAAAAAATGGATGAATCAGACTTTAGAGCAGCCTTATTCGGCACTAACTGCTCCAAGTTAAAAAATGAAGTCATGAAAGAATGCTCAATTTGAGCTATTACAAGAACTCTTTTGGATTGTTATACCCCAACTCCAAAGGTATACTGTTTTACCCCGTGTGTGTGTCCATGCGTCTGAAATAAAAAAAAAGTTATGTTGCATTTTTCTGAGCAACTGCTTTTCATAGCATCTTGAAACTTGGTATGCTTCATCTATAGGTATTCCCATATGATGGGATATGTTTTCAGGTCTGCTGCAGTTCAGTTCTTTGCCGACTTAGTAAATTGTTAAGCTTTTACAGTAAATTTGGGTAATTTTTTGCCGCACTGTTCTCAGCAATTATAAATCACAGCGAATAGAAACTTGGTATGTAGCATCTAGAGAGGGCATCATGAGTGAGCCGTCACTCACAGACGTCTAGTCTCATTTATATATTGCTTGTACCTATTCCAGACCTATAGGAATCATTATGGTGCCAACCATAGTCTTAAATCAGATCTTAGATATTTTTCAGGATGTTTTATTCTATATTATCACTGACTGGAAAAGCAATGGTTTCAACTTGGTACAGGCATTTCAAACAAAAGTACAACGCTATCAAAATTGTATCGATAGACGAATTTGAATGTCCAGTGTCAATAACAAAATTCATAAAACAGACATACACAACACAAATCACATGAAGTACATGTCACAAAATTATAACACACAAAACTAAAAATATAAATTAATCCACCAAAAACTTGGAGTATGTAACACAAGAAAAGAAAAGTTAAAAGAAACAATCATTAATCATGCTTTTAGAAGCAACAGAATATCTTTGGACCAAAAACTAATATTTGAAAGAATTTTGAAGGATGCCTTTTTAGACATATTTCCCAATACTCTTAATACTTCTGTTAGGCATATGTTTTTTTTTGCATTCATTGAAATCAGAGTAATTGTTAATTGCTCTAGCGTAGGAAATAAATTTGGGCAATATAAACACAATGTGTAAGAGGTGATGTGTTATTGCTTCACAGGTAAGAAAAAAATTTTGAAAATGAATTAGGGGGAACTATTTTAGCATACTAAACAAATGTCTCAATTTCATATTAGTTTGAGTACTTGACCTTGATATCAAAGATCAAGGTAATCAGATTTGGTATTTGACACATTGCTTTCATGTGTTCTACCTTCATTCTAAATACAAGAACCTTAGGTCAAAAACCAAAAGTTCTAGCATGGAAAAGAAATTTACTTTGTAAAATCCATTAATTGATCTCGAGGCCTTGGACTTAAAAATGACCATGTAGAATCAAATATTTGACCTTGAGGTCAAAGGTCAAGGTTGAAGGTCACCAAATTTGATCTTTGAAAAATTGCCTTCATGTTATCTACCTACATAGCAAATATCAAAGGTCTATGTCCAATAGCAAAAAATGAAAATATTGCTGAATCAGCAGTCTTTGATAATTAAGAATCTTTATGTTTCAATCATGTTGGAATGTCCTATTGATTTTTTGTGCTGATTTATTAGATGAACATATGTTCTTTCCATTACAACTAATGTTTTTTGCAAATCATCGGGTATCAGGCTGAAAAAAAAAAAGTTTTTAATCATCAATTTTAGCCAAATTAAATGTTTTATTGCACAGCAGTACTTCATCAACAACAAAAGATCATTTGAAAAAAATATGTTAAATATAACCTAAAATTATGAATGTTTATAGAGTAAAAAACATGGCAACATCAATCCTGATTTTGTTTTTACCAGATAGTTGTATGGCACTATGGAATAACTATCTACAAAAAGTTTTGAGACATTTAGAGAGGTAGTGTGGCCAGCCGGTACTGTCATTGTTCGATAATTACAGAGAATTGATATTAATAGTTTACGTTCACTGGAGTAAAAGGTCACTTTTATCCTAGTGAGGGAGATGAACTCAAAAGGTAACGTTCAAGCCATTGGAACTATTATATTTAGATATAAGCTTACAAATTAGCCATAGATGTATCAGAAACTGCACAGCTTGGAGTCTACTGGAAGAACAAAAAACAAAAAACAAAAAAACAAATCGACAGAAAAAAAATCCAGATTCAACAAGATGACAGTCAAAGTGAATGAACAATCTAACTCAACAACAGTGAATCAAAACACTGATTCAAAGTCGGTGAATAATCGGAACCCACTAAAAGACAACAAAAAACTATATATGAAAAGTGAAAGAATAATCCAGACTCCCCGCCGGCAACGACAAAAACACAGGCAATAACAGACTTCACGCCAGGCAACGAAAAAACACAGGCAATAACAGACTCCCCGCCAGGCAATGACAAAAACACAGGCAAGAATTAAGTGAATAATCCAAACTCCTCAGGAAGACATCACACATAAACTTAAAGTTGATATAGACTCCACACTCCTCAGATTGGCAACAAACATATACTTGAAACTGACGAGGAAAATATAAAAAAAGAGCGTAGACATAAATGATTAATTTGAGGACAGCAAACAATCTTGGTCAAGTGCGATAGTTCACTATTAAGAATCATATTTATTCAAGTCTATCACACCGTTCCAATGGAATGAAGTGTCATACTTAGAAGACTGACTAGACATTAACATGCAAACATAATATAGAGTCACTCGAATATAGGGTCATTGTATGCTACATTATTTATTTGGTAATAAAATATACCACTTCATTAAGAAAAGTCACACATTTTACTTAAAAGCCAGAAATTGCATATTATGATGGAAACTATTGCTCATCAAATTTTGACACACTAAACTTGTATAAAAATCTGAATAAATTTAACTGAGAGGTAATAAAACGTAAAATCCTTACATTTTAACAAACTTTGATTGCGATAGCTATATCGATGTTGCGATATATCTTTTGGTGGTTATTTCTGTGCGTTTCCAACAGTGAAGGTAATACTTCAGTAGTAAAAACATGCGTTTTAGCTAGCTCATTATTCCTAAATGGTAGGTTGAATGGGATTTACATATATATTCCCTACTTGCGGAGCTCAGGATGCAGTCATAACTTATCCTGTTTTTGCATAGTTATCTCCCGTAAGAGCAGGTATAATTTCAAAGTCTCTCTAATCAATGTTCGGATTCGGATGCAGAAAAAAGAGGTAACTCGAATGAAAATGGAATTCCCAGCAGACAAACACAACGATGTATCTTAAATTTACAGGGTGTTTTATTTTATTGGTAGGTTACATACGGATGATTTTCATTTTGTATCCCCGGTAAAGAAAATTTATGACAGGGTCAGTAGAACGAGAAATTCTCTTTTCACTTTCGAAATTATCGTCGATATCGGATGGAAACCTTATATGTTCCGAATAGACACCTGCTCCAAAGGGAGATAAATGTTGACAAAATGTTGGTCCGCAAGTCGGGAATAGAGTCCCGATCAACCTCACATCATATCTTTTTTTTTCAAAATCCATCTCTTCACTGGAAAGTTTTGGATTATTATTTCAAATTTGAAAAGAAATTAAATGCCTTTTGTGAATATTATATCTCGGTTTTGCTCAAATTACATTTCATATTTACTTCCCAATTCATAACGTTTTTGGGGCTTCACATGTTATTATTTGTTTTCTGTTCTTTTTAAACTTTGGTTGTTGTAAAATATTTGGTTTAATTAACATCGTTAAAAGTAGGGGAAACTATTTTTGTCGCAATTCGTCCGCTTACAATTCGAAATGTGCATAGTTGACACGGTATTCAAAATTATGAATAGTAACATGTCCAACAAGACGATGCATTGTGATTGTTTATTAGATAAAAATAACGCAATCCTTTAATTGGGCCTTTTTGACAGCTTTTCGTCTTTCGTCTACCCCGGACTTGACTTTTTTATGAGCAACTCGGCGGGTGTTTCTAGAAGAGCAGAGGACGCTTACCCTGCCGGTGCACCTGGTCCATGCTCCCAGTTTATCGTCGAGTCCGAGTTGCTTATTTGCTTTCGTTACTTTGTATGTATGATTTTACTTGCTTTATGTACTTTGTTGTGTATGTCTGCTTTCCATGTCTGGTCCTTGTCCCTGGATTACATACTTTTGATTACCGCTATAACCTTGGTTTCCTTGATTACTCTTTGAAAAATATCTAGCATCTTTTGTTACATTTTTTTTATATGTATACATATTTGCATATATATTCATAATACCATGTTATTCCATGTGGCCAAGACCGCTCTCCAGAGTCAATGTAGGCAAGTTATTATTTTATTGACCTATTCAACAACATGGCATGACATAATAAATGGGTGGAGGTATCAGTTTGAACTCAACAATTTGATGGTGCATCCTGAAATATATTAATATACACAATATAGTTATACATCTATACCATACTTTTACTGTACTGAATTACATGTTATGATTGGCATGCCATCTAATATACAGCTTATTACAAGACATCTAATATCAAGGTTCTCAATAGGTCATTAAAATCTTTATATAAAGATAATAACTATTTTCACTTCATAAAACGATGTCCACCATAATAAGAAAATGGAAAAAAAATATTAAACACATCATGTTATGACTATAGACCAAATGTGTAACAATAAGTCAAGCTAAAAAAATTGCAAGCAACACTATTACTAGACAGACAAGATGATTTTGATTGTACTTGTATATTTGTAAGAAATGTATATGCCTTATAATTGTGGTGGCGTGGTAGCCAGTACATCACACTATTTAGAGATTTGCTAAAATTATACATTGTACATGTTAGTTGCAGTCTCATTTACTACTAGTACTTAGATACATGTATTAACAAGATCTTATCATTGAAATATTAATAGACAGTGCTACAATTCATCATCACCCATATGCACTTATGTGTGTCAGTGTACATTTAAAATGCACTTTGAAGTATGAAATATATTAAATCACCTGGTTGTACTGACAAATGTCTTTCATATTTGGTCATCTTGTACATCACATGGATAATACATACATACATACATACATACATACATTTATGTGTATGTATATAATCCTTGTTCAAACTGTTCAGGTATTAAGAAGAGAGAGGTCCTAAAATTATATAAATGCAAATTGAGTCCCATGCGTATCTTTAAAATTATACAGTTTGCCGATAAATAACATGAAATGGGTTGTTGTAGTATTATCTTGTGTTCACAACCGTTATATTTTGGTGAAAATCATGCTCTTTCAAACTTTTTAATGCCTTTGTAATTATAAGAAATCAGTTAAAAAGAAAATACACTCCTGATGCTGAGAAATAGACCCTTTTGTGGTAAGTTGGTGAGCATGCTCAATATACACTTTTGCGAGGTGGAGCTTGGGTAGAACAGAAGAATTTTCCTCACGCATGCCGATCGACTACCCCAACGTTAGCAAAAAAGGGTCTTTTGTTATGAAATTATATAGTGCATTTATTCCTGAATTCATAAGCATACATGTACTGCTAAATTCCCCATTTAATCTGAACTGCTGTTCAGCGCAGAATGAAATTATATTCATTTCAGATGCGCAATATTGTAAGAATTTTTCCAAAGTTTCAAAACCATTAGTACAGAAATTACAATTTCACAAGCAATATCCTGTCATTATGATTAAAGGTTTTCATACAAAAGAATTTTTAGTCTTTCCATGTACGTATCAGAGGACGCTTACCCTACCGGTGCACCCGGTCCATGCTCCCAGTTTTTAGTGGAGTCCGAGTTGCTCATTTACTTTTGTTACTTTGTATGTATGATTTTAGTTACTTTATGTTCTTTGTTGTGTATTCTTTTCTAGAAACACCCGCCTAGTTGCTCATAAAAAGTCAAGTCCGGGGTAGACAAACGAGGAAAGGAAAACTATGACCCGTTGAATAAATCAGTTTTCATTGTGTTGATGGATACACCATAACGATCCACGAGTTCATGATGGCGACCATAAAACTTCTGTAGTGATGACTTCAATCTTGTAGCAACATAACCCTGTTCCAGAAGCCTATTTGTAAAAATTCTAGTGCGATATAAAAAGTCTGCGTAGTTTCGGCAAGCTCTGGCATAACGTATGAGTTGTGATATTAACACTCCATACGCAGGAGCCGAAGGGGTGTTGCCACAGATGAAAGAAAAGTTGACAATTCTGAATGAAAAGTCATCACGTTTGTCGTAAAGTTTGGTCAATAGATCTTTCGAACTTTTCAGGATCCACATTGAATTAACACCACTACGGGAGTAACAAGTATTGTGGTAGGACTGTAGACCCTCTTTGACATTTTGAGTATATAAGTTAAAAGTTAAGAAAGAGGTTTGGTGGTACATTTTGGAGATCCATCAATGAAACTTTGTTTGTATGGATTGTTGTGGAGTATAGGAATCCAGTATATAGACGGTAAATCACAATTATCGTCCTTGGTAGAGAGATCAAAAGATGATAAGCACAGATTTATGGTTTTCCACAATCTCTTCTTTGGAGAGTGTAGTAGCAATATAGGTATTATCACTGATATTATTTTCTACGTCTACCTCTGATAATAAACATTGGATGTAAAATGATTTGCAGACAAAAAAACAATGTTGTTTTGGGCTTTGTCTGCTGGAACGACAACATGTTTGTCATGTATAGCAGACAATGTTTTTGCTACATCGGGGTCTACCGATGTAGCCTTGGCACTCATTGACCTACTTAAAACATTCATTCGTTTCAAAATGAAAGACCTCACGACCTTTAACAACTCTGACAGAGAATCAATGTCTTCTTGTTCTTGTTTTATCTATTTCTTGCATAGTCTTCGGCGGCATCCATAAGAACTTTTAAGTTATAATTCCAATTCATGGAGCGTTGTTCATGGTACTTGGGACCTTTAGAAGGGATATTACATGTACGCAGATATTTGTTTTCGATGATGGTTAAATCTCCTGTAACGACGTGACCAAGAGGACCATATTTAAATGGAGAGTTTTTGCAAGAACAGTCAGGTGGTTTAGTCTTGAAATTCTTAATCTCGAGGTTCTGCAATAGCCTTTTATAATTGAAAATTTTGGATGCAATGGGTGAAGTATATGAATATGAAATAGTTGGTATGGATTTGTCTTTGAAATATAGGGGAATTTTGTTGGTAACGTTTTTGTGATGGAGGATGTTAGCCAAATTAATTGCATATATACCTCTGTTGACAAAGGTAGTTTCTTCATCTTAACTTTTCACACAAACTGGTATAAAGAGTCTGTGGAAACCAATATCCAAAATGATGGCAACAAGTCTATATAATGATGAGGTGGGGTCAGAAACATCACTGTCAAGTCTTGTTTTGTAAAGGGAGTGTAGTAAAGTGAGAGGTATAAAATAAAGTTTTGTTCTAATGTGATGAAGTCCAAGAGGTTTTTGTATGAAAAGAAAGAGACCATCTATGGAGACATCATGTAACTTAGGTGACGTATAGTGGCTATATATATATATATAAAATTCTCGACCTCCTGAAATCTAGACAACCATGATACTATCTATCTTTCGGCCCATTGGAAGATGGTAGATAAGTCTACATAACAACGTTTTGGCACTTTGGAGATGTTGGATGAATTTGCATTGCATTGTTGATTAATAAGAAGTACATTTTCTGTTGTATTAGATGCGGTGACTAGTACATGTAGTATAATAAAGAGAAGCATCAAATGACAAAAACCTTATAAGGCTTCCCTTTTAAGAGTGTTTGAATAGGGAAACAAACTTCATTTATGACAAAAGGCGCGTCGTCGTCACAACGGAAATTGACCATGAATAAAGATTGTAATATAGCTAATTTAAGTAAGAAAACCGATTGGTTCATGGCTAGAGGTATTTCTTAGATATAGTAGGTTAGGTATGGTATAATTTCAGCAAGACTGTATAATTACTTATGACGTTTCAGGTTCTTCCTGTCCAAGACACTCGATAGAAAATGGAAGGGCTGTATTTGGTTGTTCTGGCCGTTCTGTGACATATTTCTGCAATGAAGGGCACTATCTAGTTGATGGACACTATCGACGGAAATGTTGTTCGAAATGTCAGTGGGCAGGAGTAGAGCCAAAATGCCGAGGTAAAGTATTTTTAAAAATGTATGTATGACCGCTGTCACTTTTCATTAGAAAGTCCTTTCATCTTAAAACTTTTCGAGGGGTACCTGTTATGATAATAAAAAAATGATTAATTCACATATTATCATAGTCTTTGCATTTAAATATGTTTTTTGTTACAGTGACAAAGAATATGATAAATTGAATATCGCATGGCGGAAATTTTATCGGGACAAGTCTTTTGTATTTTGTTGTTTAATGTAAAACAAATATCGCTGAGTTTCTATCCGGTTAAACACAGTATTTAGAAACTCGTCGACAATTAGATATTATTAAGGTAGTGATAAATATAAATAATATTTTCATTTTCAATATTTGCTGCCTTTTATATCCGAAAACATGTGCATTTAAACATATGACAATTACTGCAAAACAATTCCCGGTTTTCAGAAAAATATAAATGGTATTTTGTATACTTCATGTCAACTTGCTGAATTTTAATTGGTTCGATATGAGGGTAATATTCTATTCTATCACATGGCTGGTTCCGGTAAAAAATAAGTTCCAATTCAGTATGAGTCAGTTTTGTGTTTGATTGAAAATCAATATATGCAACGTCCATATCAATAACTGATATAATTTCGATTAATATATTGGTTAGTTTGTTAGTTTTCTTTACTTATGAATGTCACATGAATCTGTACCTAGTTAACATTTCTAAAATTTAAATGTAATTGAGGCTCGAACTGTTTCAATTGCGAATTTATCAAAAGAACGCGTTCAAATGAGAACTCATATCATGTTGTTCACTCTTTTGTGCTTTGTGTGTGTTTGTTTACTTTTGTTGCTGTTGTAGTTGTTGTTAATAATTAAAACCAAAAAAAAAAAAAGCAAAAACAAAAGCAAACAAAACAAAACCCTCTTATTATTATTTGTGTTTATAAACAAGGGAAAGGTGCGTCACCGATATATTGAATAATGGTACCAAAAAAACAGTTTACATTTACAGTTTCAAATGAATGCAAACTTAAAAGGAAATAAGACAATTTTAATAAAGAAAGTAAAGACAAACATACAAAACTGAATTTTACTTTTAAAAAGAATGACAATAGAATATTTAGTTTAATAAAATGAATAACATATTGTTTAGAGGATGATAGTGAGTTTGTTGCCTTTGAAAATACATTGCCATCCTCGGCTTTGCCTCGGAGTGACAACGATATTCTCGTGGTAACAAAATGCTCTATATGTTATTTATATATTATAGCATGATTAATAACCGAACATAGTTTATTCTCTCACACGTCTTCTTTCAAAACTGGTGATAGATTCTTTCATAAGATTCTATATGTATCATCAAAGTATTTTTCAAATATAAACTCTTGTGGCCTCCAAGAAACATATTAAGGTTTCACAATTTCTGTGTATATCTCGGGCTGATTAGTTCAAGTACTGATTTTAAAATCATGTAGTTATATTATTATTTCAGAGATATGCATGTACATATATTTTCATTAAGCAGAAATGAACGTTTGTTTTATTTTTTTTCTGATAAAAAGGCTGCTATGTACCTTTTCAAATCTACAGGCGATTCGATTTTTATTTTCTTCGACATTATTTAAAATGAATAACTTGCCAATGTAGCAGAATAACAAATAATTATGACTTTAGTGTAATGAAACACGTTCATCTTTCAAGAAAACAAATATGTACATATATGAAAGCTTTAATCTATCCACTTACTGCAAAGGTCAAGCAGTTATATTGTCACAGCAATGGGTTCTAGTTCCCATTTAGGTAGCACTTTTCATAAGAATCATGTACATTCTGTGAAATGTGATATACCCCAAAAAGGCTACATATTATATTTGTGTTATTTAGTTGTTGTTCTATATGATGGAATGTGTAATTATTCATTCCAATCTGTCTGCTCATAGGAGATAATTCACATTGAGCATCTAGTTGTGTTTATTGTATGGTACCATTTACAGAGTTATCTCCCTAAATTTTGAATTATACAGTATATTCTATATAAATGTTATATCCCGAGAACAAGGATCATATGTCAAGTGACATGTTATTTTCTGTTTACTATATTGATTTAAACAAAATATTAAACATAAAAATATATAGGCTTTTCATCTATGAATCACATTTTGCATGATTCTTTGCTACTTAAAAATACCATAGTGGAAAAAAGTACAATCTTATTATCGAAAACCCTAATACACAATTATAGTCATAATGACACTTATATTTTTCTTAACTTTAAGTTTTGTTAAAAAACAAGGTACACAATTCATACAACTGCATCATATTTAAGTAGTATACTCAATAAAAATAGGTCATCTCTAAAAGAACCAGATAGTAGGTGACATATGGTATAAAAAGACCCACCATTTTAAAGTTAAATATGCCTTCTTGCAACATCAGAGCCAAGGAAAAAGGATTAGATTGTTCATATCATGTTGCTAAATTGTATTATATTTTCAATGTAATTCACTGCAATAAGCATTTCAAGTATAGGTAACTGTCAAAATCCACATTTTATATTTCTACTGAAAAATATCTGAGTAAATCCAGTGATGCAGAGATCAAATTATTGTCGTTTCAAAAAGAGACAATATGGCGTAATTTTTTTCCCATTTTGCTTGATTCTTACACAATAATTGATCTGAGCGATGAACAAGTGGATGATAAAATGAACATGTAATGATGATGAAATGAAAATTGGGTTTGGTCACAAAGATATACGAATTTTGATAACCACAGCAGGGCTTTTTGTCGTTTGAGGAACGTGTTATCTTCAATTCCCGACACGTTGCACCACTATGGTTCGCGGTCAGGTTGTCTGGCCTGACGACTCTTGCATGTAGCATGCCAAAGGTACACCCACCCACTAGCTGGGGCATATAACTCAATTGCTGTGTGGGTAGAACGCACAAGCCCCTGGTCAGGGTTCTGAGCAATATTTATTGGCCAAATGCACAAAGCTAAGCGCACGGGAAAATTCTTACAAATATTTTTTTTTACTTAAGTGTTCTTTAACAATAGCTAAAAACAACTTGAAAATGATACTAAAGAGTCATATACAAGATGGAATTGCACACAATCGTAAAATAAAAAAAATCTTTGTATCTTGTTCCTACAACTGATTAAAATCAATCCTTTTTCAAACTTAGAGTTTGAGCATTTTTTAAGTTAAAGTGTAAGTTCGCGACATTTTTTTTTCAAATTTTGTAGATGCATTTATAATACTATACTGACAAATAAGAACTAACTATTGCATGTCAAATATTTATAATAAGTCTAAAATTGGCTTCTCAATATCAGCACCTTTACTACGGAGGCCATGTGATTGGTCAGAGGTGGCGTTGTATTCAGTTGTGGGCTTTGTCATCATATGTCTTATAACTGAAAGGCCAAAAATCGGAGTGACCCAAAATACACTGATTAAGTCAATTATAATATGCGGTACAAGGTAGACGCTTGTTTCAGTGTCAGTGGCTCCGGTATAAGTTGTTTTTTGACCCAAGGAAGAAGTTATCACTGTGTGAGCAATTGTTGCTAAGCATAAGTTTCCGATTGTCTTTTTTTCGAACGCAATTTTGAATTTTCAATATATTTTTTTTCGAACGCCACTAAGTTAGCAGTATTTGGCGATCAGGTGATTTTCTTTTCCATAGAAGAACGCCCTTAAGGTCCAAGGGACAAAAGCGAAACTAAACCGACTGCGTCGGTATAATCCTAAAAAGTCGTTTTTGTAAATGGGTTAATTTATATATGTGTGTTATTCAGAATGTTGTCCTAAAGTACGTGTACAAGTACAACACATAAAAGTACATCTTCGGAAAATACATAGTAGTTCTTTTATCTGAAGTTATGGTCAGTACTGACAAAGAGATGAATAACGAAAGCAGAATATCCATATTGAGCAAGCTCGCATTGGCTCTATATATCGTGTTTAACTTGCTAGGTTTTAGTATAATATTTGTCTAATATACTTCTGTTATTGGCTCTTCTCGTTAAGCATTGGATGTACAATTAATTGCATACATATATTTATAACTTACAATTATCTCCGATATCGCCGTTAAATTGGTCGATACAGTTAGTATATAACATTTAAACAAATAAATGTTCATACGAAAGAAATCGGTAGAAAAGTCACTATTTTAGTTTTGATACTTTTGATAGCAAACACTACTATTTTTTTTTTATAAAAAAACAATTCTGATAAAGATTATAAAAAAAAATATTTAAATCCACGCGGAAAAGTATTTATATATGATCAAAAACCTCATCCTTTTTTTCTATATCATAAAGACACATGGGGGTTGATTTATCTCATATCTTCTCTATCTGTGCCTGGTGTCACTTGCACGTCTGCAGAAAGTGTTGTGTATTCTGCTCTGCTTCTCCACATAGGTGATGGTATTACCTTCAAACCTATGTACAGATGTTGGTTAAGTCTGTTGTGTCCTGTCCTGAACCTGAAGATTGTAGTTTGCTCAAATCTTTTTTAGTTGATGGTAGCTATCTTGCTTCTGAGGGGTATTGTGCAGAGACTTGATGATGGTCTCCATCTCTGTGTAGCAGACAGGATTTTCATCTTGCTGTTGTTGAGCGCCTTCCTTTGCTAGCTTGTCTGCTTCTTCATTTCCATTGATTCCACAATGTGAAGGTATCCACTGTATGGCAGTTTTAAGGCACTTGATGGAATAAACAGCTCTTTCAAGTTGTGGTAATTTGTTGTTGGTCAGTGTCTTGTATTACGGAGAGAGCATCTGTTAGGAATACTACTAGCATATTTTCTGCGCTTTCCTTGTCGTAATGCGCCCCATAGATGAGTGTTTCTTCTTCAGCCTTGTAGTTGGAGCAAAGTAATCATGTTGTTATTGCCATTGACTGTTGTTCGCCATTTGGGTATTCTGTGTAGATACCGGCCCCTCCTGTTGTTGTCGCATTTGTAGCTGAACCGTCTGTGTAAACTTTTGCCCACAATTCTGATGGATACTCTTCTTCCAGCATGCTCATTGTTACGGTTCTTCTTACGATGTTTAATTGTTCGTCTTTGGCACTGAGTAACGGAACTGTCGTCTGAATGGCTACATTGTCCTCCTTCTCTGCACATAGATTGTCCTTCATTTTAAAATATATAGGTTTGACATGGTTAGGTAGATGTTCTTGGTGTTTTCTTTGCAATGCTCTTGTTTCTAGAGTGAAGCTGGATCTTTTGAGTCTGTCTGAGGATAGTTGTTTCAGTCTCTCATTCATTGGGTGGTTTTGTAAGCATTGGTATTTGGTGGCCTGTATCATAGCTTTACATTCTCTTCTCTTACTTAATGGTTGTATGTTTGTAATTTCCTCCATACTAGCAATAGGTGTTGATTTCATGGCTCCTGTGATGATGCGGAATGCCTGATTCTGGACTTTATCTAGAGTCTGATAATGAGACTTAGCAGCTACGATCCAAGAACTAGAGCCATATTCTAGATGTGGGCGTACATTTTCTTCGTAGACAGATTTCAAAACTTTGTCATTAGCACCCAAGTTTGTACAGTAAGTTTTCTCATGATGTTTAGTTTCGTCTGGTGTTGGCTTCTGCTGTCATTATATGCTGTTTCCATGTAAGTACGTTATCGAATATTTCACCAAGGTATGTTTGCTGATCTTCCATTGTGCTATGGATGTCATCCATGGTCAGTTTGACAGATTGGGTTTTAGGTGAGAGTGTAAAGAGGGTTGCTGTTGTCTTCTCTTTATTTATGGTAACACGTCACTCATTGGTCCATTTGACTGCCATATCTAATGCTGTTTGTATCCTGTACCTTGCAGTAGTTGCATACTCTTCAGAGCACCAGAGGACAAGATCATCTGAGTAGTGTGCTGATTGTACACCATTTGGTAACTCTGCAAGTAGGTCATTCATATAGAGTATGAAGAGAGTTGGTGGCAATACGCCTTCCTGTGGTACACCCTGTTTTAGAAATATTTTGTGGCCATGCTTTCCATTTACAAGTACTCTTGCCCTGCTATTGTACAGATATGAGTTGGTCCATTTATACATTTTTCTACTTTCTCCAAATGTGAGAAGTTTCACAAGATGGCCATCTTTCCAAACTTTGTCAAATGCTCTCTGAAGATCTACAAAGACAGCTAGCGTTACTTTCTTTGATTGAAATGCATCCTCGATTACCAGCTTGTTCATGACCAAGAATGTTCTCCGATTCCAAGTATGTCTGTAGGCACTTGTTGATTATACGCTCCATAATTTGCAGCAAGTGCTTGTTAGGCTAATTGGACGGTAGCCTGAGGCTTTCGACTTGTTCTTTCCCCTCTTCAGTATTGGCATCATTATGGCTTCTTTCTAACATTGAGGGGCTTGGCCTTGTCTCCAGCTCAGGTTGAGAATCTTTAGCAAAGTTGTTAATGTTAAGATGCCAAGGTGTTGAAGCATTTCATTGGTGATGTTATCTGAACCTGCTGCCTTTTTCATTTTAATTTTTTTCTGATTGCTGCCTTCATATCAAACATTGTGTGATATCTCTCTGCATAAGTTCATGTGATGGCACCTTTGATCTTTCTCTCAATTCAGTTCTTATTTCTTTTTTCGTGATGGTGGTATATCAGTTCTGCTTTCTTTTTCATAGCCTTTAGCAAATTCATTTGCTGATGCTTTCCCTATGGTTGTTCCTCCTTCAACATCTAGCGTGATCTTTTCACCTTTGCTTCCCCCATCATTCAATGCTTTTGTCAAGTTCCATAGTTTTTTTGTATCTTTTTCCATATCCATAGATGATATTTTCTCTCTCCACCCCTTTAATTTGGCATTCAATCTTTGTTCTTAGATGTTTGGCCTTGCACTTTTGGAGCCTAATGTCATTTTCCTGACAGTGATTTAGTTCTGCATCATCCATTGCCCTTGTGAGTGCCTCGTGTGTTGCCTGTATCTCACTGGACCAGTATGGCTTGTAGTCCTTTCTTACACCTCTTGGTATACTTTCCTTTGCTGTGCTGCCTTTAATATAACAGTGTTGAATGCTTTCACTACATTGCTACTATTCTTTCCCGCTATTTTTATGTCCCTTGTAAGTTCATCTCTTCTAGCTTGAAACACACTCCAATTTGCCTTCTTGTAATTCCATTTTGGTAGTTGAGCATAATCAGATGTTGTTGGTTCTGCAATGGATATCATGACA
Organism: Perna viridis; assembly: GCA_037379345.1. Lineage (NCBI taxonomy): Eukaryota > Metazoa > Mollusca > Bivalvia > Mytilida > Mytilidae > Perna > Perna viridis. Next base: position 24,095,976 of record CM074525.1, read on the forward strand.
GGTCGATGATCACTGCCTTCTAGCTGGTTACATACCTTTCTTGGTGTATATCGTCAATACAGAAGGCTAGATCTGGTGTGGTGGTTGTATGCCATCGACGAAAATAAAAAGTAGGCGCGTCAGTGGCGTCGTTGAAAAGGATTAGGTGGTTTTTATCCTGCCAGTCTTCTATGGTCTCCCCTCTTTTGTCCATGGTATTATATCTCCAACTTTTTGATTGGCTGTTGGAATCACGTACTGTGAGGAATGAACTGTCTGGCATTTGTATGGTGTCTAGTGACAGTTTCTTATCATTGGGACAGTAGAAGTTAATGATGTTATACGAGATCTTCCCAATAGTTGTTTTGATTTCAATGTATTCTGCTTCCTCCATAAACTTTCTTGTCTCTAAGGCATTAATGTTGTTTCTTACATGAGTCATTACACCACCTTTCTTCCTTTCCTTTCTATCACTCCTGGAGGCTTGGTATCCTCTGATCTTAAAAGGTTTGTCCTCTTGCAGATGTGTTTCTTCAATACAACAGATGTTAACATTTTTTTCATGATGAAAGTGTTGAAGTTCTTCTCTCTTGTTTGATGCCCCTTCTGCATTCCATTGCACGATGTTAATATGTGGTTGTTCTTTTCTTTTCAGTTTGATATTTCTATTGTCAGTGGCTCTCCTTGTTTTTGCCTTGACTCCAGAAGACGAAACTAAGGTACCTAAGCTAGCATTGGTTGGGCTCCGTCGAGACAGAGAGCCCGGCACTGCACCTGCCTGTAGGGTCCTCACAGGCGAGCACCAAATCGTTTGTTCATGGTTTCAAGTGTCATTTTGGCCGTTTGTGCCTATTGTTGTGGTCTGTTCGAGTGTTCGCCTAACACCTCCGTCTTGATCCTGGAAGTACAGGAAGGAAGTTACAGATTCATGAGATTCCGAGTTCTGGATTTTCCTTTAGGTTGTCTCCTGAAGCCTTCCCCTTGTCGAAGGGTGTAGCCGCAGGGCAACGGAGGTTTTAAATTATAGTTTTCCTTCTCCTAGATGGGCTACCCACCAACATTTACGAGCCCCATCTACCGGAGGCTATGTGGTTTTAAGGCGCCAGTGACTCGCCCTCGCCCGTTCCAGTCAGTCGAAACGACTGTCCCAGGTCCACCAGTTGGTAAACCCACTGTGAAGGTTGGAGTTGGACTTTAGTTGTCAGAGGCTGTTTGAGACGCACGCCAAAAGGGGCATTTACAATGATGTTGAAAGCCCATTCCCAACACCATCCCTTGGCTTTGACAACCTTCCACGACCCGACAAATGCTTTATTTATAACATTTTACAGGTAATTTTTCGGCAAATCAAAACATTTGTCGAAAGGGAATTATCTGGTCGTTAGTCTCGGTGAAATAAACCGTCTGGCAAAAACCTAATTCACAAGTTAATTTCCGACATTCAGGTAAACAGAAACACGGCTTGTGCGGTAACCCATTATAGAGGTACACTCAATTGGCATTGTTCGTCTTTTAATTTAGGTTTCATTTCATATTAAAACATGTGCCATTTTATTCCAAATTTCATGAATACAAAAATATCAATAAACATATATAATAGCATTGTACGAATTGTACACTGATAGAAAAGGCACAAAAAAATTTTTTTTTTACGGAAACAAGAGCTTGTATTTTCGGTAAAATCGATCGTTTGTTGTTCGACTAATTATTTGGTTTTTAGAAAAAAGCCAATATATCTGTTATGCCTTTTCTTTGCGATATAATACTTTGCACAATTACTTTTTGTCGACTATCTTAAACGATTTAACCCAATTGTAAAAATCACTTATATTTTAAGGGGTTAAACATAACTGTACTTCAAACACGTTGTCCCAATTAAGAGAAAAATATATTACCATGGCAATTATTCATATCGTAAGCCTTTGTATGATATAGTGTGATCGAAAAACTAAAAAGTCTGATCTTTTAATTAGTCAAGCTTTTACTTGCAGTGGTTACATGTCCGGAACCTATCATTGAGAATGGAAAAGTCATAGGAAAAAACTTAACTTTCAATAGCTCTGTATCATACGAATGTTTTATTGGATTCAAACTAGAGTTTGGAGATTCTAACAGAACATGTGGTGCAGATGGTAACTGGAAGGGAATCGAACCAACTTGCAATAGTTTGTAGAATATTCGCTTTGCCTTTCCGACATTTCGGGAAGGTCGATTTTGTCATGAAAGTCTTTTATTTGATCTCAAATTATAAAATATTTTACTATAAAAGCTAAACATAAACATTTAACAAATGAATGTTTCAATGATTAGTTGTATGTCTTATTGTCAAATAACACAGATTACTAGAAACACGTACGCGAAGAAATATTTGTATCAGTTGCTTTTGTCGAACGATTCTCTTCATTTTCATTTAGGTTATTGTAAGATTTTGTAATTAAAAACAAATGTGTTTCTAGATGGAGTACCCAGACACGATTGTAAGAAATTTGTGAGCATGTTTCTAAATATTTAATTTCTGTATTGTTCTTCGGCTTTTTTTGTTTGTTTGTTTGTTTGTTTGTTTTTGTTTGTTTTTGTTTTTGTTTTGTTTTATTGAACGGCATGAGATTGTGGATGCATTTTCAGTTATAACATGCCCAGAGCCAACCCTTGTAAACGGAAAGGTGATATTGACAAATCTTACATACGGTAACACTGCGAGGTATGAATGTGATGTTGGTTATATACTAGAAAATGGGGACAATGATAGGATGTGTGGTGAGGACGGTGATTGGACTGGTATCCAACCAACTTGTGACGGTTAGTTTCAATTTTCTAGGTTAAGTTTTTAATGTGTTATGAATAAATATAATTTATTTGGATGTATGTTGATGTTTAAAAAATAATTAATTAAAACCAGCTTTGTAAGAAGTAATTTCGTTATACTGTTTTGCAGTCATCCTGTATGTAATACAATAATAATAGCTTAATTATAATTGTATACTCTTCATATCTAAATCGTTCGTATGATATATATATATATATATATGGAGAGAGAGACAGAGAGAGTATTTTTCTTTTCTATGGATAATTCACGTGCTGTTGGCAAATGTCAGGAACTTACCATTTAGAATGGAATAATCTTATGAAAAACCCCGATTTTTAATAGTTCTTTTTCGTACAAATGTTTTATTGGATTTAAATTTGAATGGATAACTAGAAACACGTACTCGATCAGTCGAAGCAATGTTTGTATCAGTCGCTTTTGTCGAACGCTTCACTTCATCTTCATTTATGTTAATATTAGATTTTGTAATTAAAATCAAATGTGCTTGCAAATGTAGTATTCAGTATCAACTTTACAATTTTTTTCAACATGTTTTTAAAATATTTTATTTCTGTTCTTCCACTTCTTTTGTTTTGTGTTTGTTTAAAATGTTACGGGTGCATTGTTAGTTGTAACATGCCCAGAACCAAGCCTTGTGAACGGAAAGGTGATATTGACAAATCTTACGTATGGTAACAATGTGACGTATGAATGTGATATTGGTTATAAGTTAGAAGACGGGAACAATGGTAGGATGTGTGGTGAGGACGGTGATTGGACTGGTATCCAACCAACTTGTAAAGGTTTGTTTCCATTATTTAAGTTAATTCGTTTTTTTATAATTTTATTTAAATGCAATTCATATGGATGTTTTTGCTGATGATTTAAAAATATTGATTTCATACCGTTTATGCATGTTCGTTATACAATCATGGCAGCTTAGTGTATGCGATATCATGTTTTATTAAACACTTAAAAGAATTTAATTTTATTTAATTTATTGAATGAAAATTACATAAATTCAAATGTATATAACCCTTGTTAATTTGTTCGGAATAAACTGCCCGAAAAAACTAATCAAAATAAACCGTTTTGTAAGGTGTAATAAGCTACCAATATATAAGTGTGAGTTTCATATTATTAGTTTATATAAAATATCAAAATTAAGACAAAGCATACGTCTGAAAATGTAGCAACGTAACTACTTCGTCAATTCATGTTTATTTGCAGTTATAACATGCCAAGAACCAACCCTTGTGAACGGAAAGGCGATATTAACAAATCATACATACGGTAACAATGTTACGTATGAATGTGATGTTGGTTATAAGTTAGAAGACGGAGATAATGATAGGATGTGTGGTGAGGACGGTGATTGGACTGGAGTCAAACCAAGTTGTAACGGTTTGTGAAGTTTTATTTTACGACAGACGACATTTTGTAACATTCTACTATTTGCTGAGTAATCAAATGTATTTGTTAAGTCATTAATTACAAATCCGATTTAAATACCATGTATTCGCTTAAAAAAACCGGGCGACACAGGAACAAAAAAAAAACAAAAAAAGAAACGAAATCAGAATGAATAAAACACACTTGATATTTATCTTTCTTGTAGAATTATTTGATCCACTAAACTGAACCCGGAAATGCTTTGTTTGCATTAACACCGTGTACCAAATTAAACAAAACTTGTCTAATCTGACCCTACTGAAAGTAAGATGTAATAAGCTACCAATATATAAGTGTGAGTTTCATATTATTAGTTTATATAAAATATCAAAATTAAGACAAAGCATACGTCTGAAAATGTAGCAACTTAACTACTTCGTCAATTCATGTTTATTTGCAGTTATAACATGCCAAGAACCAACCCTTGTGAACGGAAAGGCGATATTAACAAATCATACATACGGTAACAATGTTACGTATGAATGTGATGTTGGTTATAAGTTAGAAGACGGAGATAATGATAGGATGTGTGGTGAGGACGGTGATTGGACTGGAGTCAAACCAAGTTGTAACGGTTTGTGAAGTTTTATTTTACGACAGACGACATTTTGTAACATTCTACTATTTGCTGAGTAATCAAATGTATTTGTTAAGTCATTAATTACAAATCCGATTTAAATACCATGTATTCGCTTTAAAAAACCGGGCGACACAGGAACAAAAAAAAAAAAAAAAACAAAAAAAAGAAACGAAATCAGAATGAATAAAACACACTTGATATTTATCTTTCTTGTAGAATTATTTGATCCACTAAACTGAACCCGGAAATGCTTTGTTTGCATTAACACCGTGTACCAAATTAAAACAAAACTTGTCTAATCTGACCCTACTGAAAGTAATATTTTCTGTTCAAATTGACATTTTATTTTTGCGTAGTTGTGACATGTCCTCAGCAAACCATTGAGAACGGAGCCGTCACTGGACTAAACTCGACCTATGTATATGGAAGCTGGATATCTTATAGTTGTAATGTAGGCTTTAGGTTAACGGCCGGGAATAAAATCAGAATATGTGATTTCAATGGCGACTGGACAGGAACTTCACCCATTTGTGCTGGTTTGTGGTCTTTAGTTTTCCTTTTCTATGCTGCAAAATTACACGGTCTATAAGTGTCGTTCAAAATAAAATTGCTTCATAGTGTTTTGTGTTAAGTACTCAAAGCTTCAGATTTATAGATAATAGAATATGTGGTCATATAAGGTTCGAATTGATAGTTGAGAATACATGCTCAATGCACATTTGGTCTCTTATCAAGCATACTAATCAATAAAAAACCTTTATGTAACTTTTGATTGATTCATGGCTTCTCTAATAATTTACATCATTAAAAAGACTGCAAAGGATGAATAAATCAGTTTATTTATAAATGTGTTGAAACGGGTGTGATGAAACCCCGCGAATTATTCAAATTGTTTACAGATTGTATGACTAATATAATAAGGATTGATAACACGTTTGACGCATACTGTCACACTAAATGATGAATCAGACGCTCTACGACGTCATCACGGCTATCAGGGCATGTCATTTACGCTTGTGCAACTACACATAGAATGTGTAAAAATACAATCCCAGAAATACCTGATCGTCTTAAGACATAATTGCAGGTCAACTGAAAGATGTTTATGATAAGCAAACTCAAATTCCTTGAAAAATGTGTGTCCGTCTTAAACGTATTATTTGTCGCGTAGATCAAGAACGCTAACAAATAGACATTTTATCTATTTTGTATTGATTCTACAAAACGCCTTAATATTGTTATTGTTAAAATGTTGCATAGTTTCTTTTTTTGACTGGTACATATCTAATATGCATTAAACACAACAATAAAATTATCTTATTATAGCCACAACAAATAATGACCAATGTTGTCAAATGTCCATAAAATATATATTCAACATTGTGCAATAACATTGGCATAGAATGTCTGTTAATTGCGGAATATGTTGTATCCACAATCTAATTAATGCAGTGACTGACACTTATGTATTCTGAAAAAACCCGTGAGGTTTCAGATATAGCAAAAATTGAAGTTCGTCAAATTTAAATCAAGAAAGTTAACATATCATTTCCATTCCATTTAATCTGAAGTGGCGAAAAAAAACCTGCGAAAGTTTAATATTTCTATTCATGCAGTAAATTTCGAAATGTTGAAAATTATCAATTATACGGTATGTTTCATCCACAGCATTATTTATATGGAGATTGGCACTAAGATTTTATCTACTGTTCGGTTTATACAGTGACTGACACTAATTTTCATTTAAAGTTTTAATATACTAACCTGCCTTTTTTGTTTCCACCAATGCCGGAATTTAACAGACAATAACACTCTTATTTGTCCCATGTTAACACTTCTGCTATAATTTTATATTTCCTTTAGTGATTAAGTGTCCAACTTTAACGTTAAAGAACGGTAGAGTAATTGAAACGGGCCTTACTTTCTGGAGTACTTTGACTTATGAATGTCTTGACGGGTATAACTTGGAAAATGGAGACACCACAAGAACATGCCGTGTTGACGGGAAGTGGTCAGGGACAGAACCAACTTGTACGCGTATGCATTTCAATAATGTAAATTGTCGAGCTCAGAGCAGCTACAGAAGTAGATAGTAGTCTTGAACATTATTTTATAAGACCTTGTTTCTCATTTTGATAATATAGTGTTAATGTTCCAGTTTTTTTTTTACCAAAAATATCGCAAAAATACATTTATTGAAAAAGGTAGCTTGCGTCGCGAATGTAAAACACCTTTTTTCTTGTTTGTATATATATCCGTTGTTGAATTCAAATTTAAGAAATGAAAGTTATCAATTATACTTAGCAGTTAATTTTCAAGTATGAACTACGGGCATTGAGGTTATTTTTAAATAAACCGAAAAAAAAATATGCCATTCCTTAATATTTTATTCAAACGCAAAAATTCAACGAGTAAATCATACATCATAAGTTAATGACGTCATAGGCATTACACACTTTCGTCATTTAGATGATAAACAAAATTTCTGATCCCATCAGAAACCATGTTATTTCTAAAATTGTATGATACTTTGTATATCTATGCTTCCATTTCGAAAGGTTTACTTTAATTTGAGTAAATATTTTTTTTAAATTTTTTATCAAAATAATTATGGAAGCGATAAGTATTTTTTGTATTTTACGTGATGTAAATAGAACAATAAATACTTAAAGGAGTTTAAAAACTTTCTTTTAAAGTGAGTAAATTATTTATAAAAAAATCAAATTGTGAGGTTTATGATTGGTAGATTATAATGATGAGTGCCCTTGTTGTACTGATTTTTTTTTTCGCAGAGATTTTTTTTTCCTTTATCGTTTATACATACCGCTGGCTGTGGTCTGACATCGTAAGTTCAGTAATACATTTAAGTTCCGCTTTCAAGTTATCATTAACCGTAAATCCATTAAAACATCTTATATCTTTATCTAAAGATATATCTCCTGTATAATGTATTACAGCTGTTTCCTGTCCCTTCCATTCCATAAACAATGGAACTGTCATAGGTAACGACTTAACCTATACACAGTCAGTGAGTTACATGTGTGATTATTGCTTCGGGCTTAGTGGTGGAGATGGAACGAGAACCTGCGGCGCCGATGGTATTTGGCAGGGACAAATGCCGATATGCACTAGTATGTTTTTTCAAGATGGAGCGTTCATTTTATACATAATATATATATAATTTGCATTGTCAATTTTAATAAAAATTGAATCATAAGACATTGAATAATAATTTTGATTTTACTCTATCGCGATTTGGTATCAAACTGAACATAATACTTAGATAAATATCTTACTGATTGTTTTCTGGAATATAATTCGCGTGAGATCAACAATGAATTTATTATGAATTTCATTTTTTTAAATGACATTCACATTTTGTTTCCACTAGTAAATAAGATGCGTTCACTTATTTATTCTAATCGTTATATATAATGTTAGAAATATCCTGTCCAACCCCAACTGCAATTGGAAATGGTCAATTCACCTTGTCGGATGAATGGTGTGGATCTAAAGTATCGTATTCATGTAATACTGGATATAATTTGGATATATTTGAAAGGGAATGTGGTGAAGATGGGAATTGGGATAAAAGTGATCCCACGTGCGAAAGTAAGTTCTATTATTCTAGGCTTGTCACCTTATGTTTGAAAGAGTAATCAAGGGAACCAAGGTTATGGCGGTAATCGAACGAATGTAATCCAGGGACAAAGACCAGACATGGAAAACAGACATACAAAACAAAGAACATTAAGTAACTAGAATCATACATACAAAGTAACAAAAGCAAATGAGCAACTCGCACTCCACTGAAAATTAAGAAAATGGACCAGGCGCACCGGTAGGGTAAGCGTCCCCTTTTTTTTCTAGAAACACCCACCGAGTTGCTCACAAAAAGTCAAGTCAAGAAAACTATGATCTTACCTAACTCTTCAGCTTATATATATATGCTTTAATCTCATACTCAGGTTGAAAGTTAATTTTTCCGACAAAATGTTTGCCTCCATTAATAGTCCTTTTACAAATTCCCGAGCAATGAACAGCCGTCGACATCAAATTCAAGTATTCAATTTTTTACAGCCACGACAGGTACTTGGAAACTTTTAAATAACTTATTTCAAACGGTTCCGATAATTACCGAAGTGAAAGTTTTCAAGAAAAAATGTTTATTGTTGTCCCTTTCCCCAAATGAGACTGCCAACCAGGATGTTGGTATTTTTGGTATACGTCCCTTTGAAAAACGTGTTGAAATGGCTTACATTCCGTCAATATGAAAAACGACTATTGAACTTAATTTGAAATATTCCATCAAATAAGGTTAAAATGACATTATTTTTTTATGTTCAAGCAATTGCGAATGGAGTTATTGTTAAGATTTAAGCTATACTGAATAAAAGCAAAACTGTTTAATAATTTATCTACAAATTCAAACATTTTTTTATGATTTTGACAATTTGTTCAATTAGGTAAATGTTTGTTTTCTATGAACTATAAAACCCGAGGCTTAGCCGAGGAGGTACTTGGGAAAATAAATTGAGACAAGACGAACTTATCTCTTATTCGATACTTCTACTACATTACTGAATGAAATTGAGAGAGACTCATAGAATCTATTCTGCATGTTCTTATTATGCAACTCATATTTTAGATTCGATCCGAATCAATATGGGGGTTTGATATAACAAAACATAAACGTTGTCATTTCTGAATTCGGTACAAAGGAGACCCATCTCTTATCCTGTATTCCTCTTACACCAGTGAATGGAATTGAATGCAACATTCACGGAATCTTAATAAATTCCACTTATTTTGATTTTAAGGAGGTAGACCTAAGGTAAGGGACACAACTCTTAAAAATCACTGCAACGTTTGTATTACGCATTTTACATCAATCTGATATTATAACATTGGATTCATTTTATTCTGCTTCAAACGAAAGCTTGAGAGGCTTTGGTGAAATTTAATATAATACAAACTGATTTCATGAGTGATGTCCCTTGCCCTAAGTCTACCTCCTTAATCCGAATCAGTACGGAGAGCAAAATGTAACATTGGGATGTGGTAGATATTAAGTTATCAAGACTTGCTCATCGTTTGCTAGTTACCACTAGTATAGTATTACAGCCACGATATATTTACAAATACTTTGACAATACGTTTTAACCTTCAGTACGTTCTGACCCCCATCCTTTGTTACATAAAAATATAGCAAACCAAAAACAACAAAACAAAACAAAAGACAAAAGTAATTAACTTTATTATGACAGTAAATATTTTTTATCAATAAATTGGTACAAAAGTGGAATAAAATGGACACAAATATCTTTTATTGTGTAAAGACTAGTTCCGTTAACATAAATACGGTCAACATATTGAATTTTTAATGGTATCAATATTAACTTAAAAATGGCTATGGGATGAAGAATTCAACTGATGTCATATTATTATTATTATTATTATTATACGGTCTAGCACACGTTGGATGATCGTTGTGAATGCGTTTGCCATAGGTCAAGTATACTATTTGCTAAACATGGGCCAAGCGCAATGGTAGGCAGGCATCATCTAGCTTTTCCAGAAACAGCCACCGAATTTTTCATAAAAAGTCCAGAGTAGCGGATAGAAAAAGAAAACTATGACATGTTGAACAAATCAGATTGCATGGTTCAAAAGGATACACCGTAACGATCCGAGAATTTATAATGACGATCATAAAACTTTGAAGTGATGACTTCGATCGTGTAGCAACATAACCCTGTTCTAAAAACACGATACAACAAGTCTGCGTAGTTACGGAAATATCTGGCATAACGTATAAGTTGTGCTATGAAAACTCTATTTTGCCACAGATAAAAAGAAAGTTGACAATACGGAATGAAAACTCATTGCGTTTGTCGTATAGTTTGTTCAATAGTTTTCCTATACCATCGATTACCAAATAATGTCACTTTTTATCAGCACCATGAAAACTGATGTTTTCAACAGGTCATAGTTTTCCTTTCTTCGTTTGTCTACCCCGGACTTGACTTTTTATGAGCAACTCGGCGGGTGTTTCTAGAAAAGCAGAGGACGCTTACCCTACCGGTGCACCTGGTCCATGCTTCCAGTTTTTAGTGGAGTCCGAGTTGCTCATTTACTTTTGTTACTTTGTATGTATGATTTTAGTTACTTTATGTTCTTTGTTTTGAATGTCTGTTTTTCATGTCTGGTCTTTGTCCCTGGATTGCATTCTTTTGATTACCGCTATAACCTTGGTTCCCTTGATTACTCTTTACGTTATTGTAACTTATCAGTAGAAAGCAGACACGACAAATGAAATATCTTATACTTAGACAAATTGGTGCATTACAGGATTTGTAAAAATAGACATGATTTCAAATATATAATATTACCTTATATGTATTATGCATTAAGTTATATTAGAATGGTATTCATGTATTTTTTGTAAAAAAGGTTTATATGTAAACGCTTTTAATTTTTCTAAACATTCTAGTTATGTCCTGTCCAGAACCACCTGTAATTCTTTTTGGCACTTATACAAAGACTGGTACAACATATGGATCACAAGTTGTTTACCATTGCGATGATTGTTTCACTTTGATAGGAGATGATACAAACACATGTGGAGAAAATGGGCTCTGGGTCGGAAGTCCTCCATCTTGTGACTGTATGTTGTTATAGTCACCTGTCCTTTAAAAAATAGTGCAGATTATGATACACTTAAAAGATGCTTGCGAAAGTTTTCACTACATTCAACTTCCTTCAAAAAATATTTGCATGACTCCTGACAGAGTATGGTGATAAACATAATTTGCTTGTTATTTGCAATGATATTTCGAATAAAATGTTTCACATTTGCATTATTCAAAAACTCAAGTAGCAGTAGTTGAGCAGAAAGTGGTTCGTGCATGTTAACAACCCACACACTTATTTTTTTCTGTCAATAAAAAATCTTATAGACCTCGTTCGATTGCTGCACTTTACAGAAAATGAGATTATAGATTTTACATAAAATTTGCACTGAACAAAAGTTATCATTCTGGTTAATTTTGAATTAGAACATGGAGGATGAATATCCTTTGTACGAATGCAGATATCATGCTCATTGAACGAATGATATCCTTGTGTGTTATTTGAACAACTGTTTTAGTTTTCATAAATACCAACTAAATCTATTTTCGATATATAGATTAGTCATACCGTTTGCTACTTTAAACAATGACACTAGTTCTGAGCATATGATATCCTTCATGAGTGGATATAGTTTTTTTTCGCAAAAAGAGTATATTTACAATAAATTAATTATGTTCAAATAAATTAACAAGATATAGAATTCAAAAGAACATTTCTAATATGACGCCTTCATATCGTCAATGTTATGTGCTGAGATGTTATCTGATTGAAATCAATTATATAAATACACACATTTAACACATACGATGACATAAATATACAAATTTAATTTTTCACAAAAATTACCGTATTTGTCATATAAGAGAAAAATAAACTCCTCGTGGGGGTAGATTTGTTCTTATTTTAACATGGGTTTGGTATTTACATTCTCATTTAAACTTCGCTGTCGCTCGAATATAAATGCCGTACCCATGTTAAAATGAGTTCCTTTTTTGAAAGAGCTAAGGCAAACTCGATACACATATCAAAATTACATGTAAAGGAAACAAAGGAAACAAACTAAAGGGAAAATATGCGTTATTTTTTTTTAAGTGATAAAATGCGTTCCCAGCGATAAACCGTTAAATGGCGAAGTATCACAATTAAGTGTTGACTGTGGTACAAGTGCCATATATCATTGTAACGATGGCTACAAGTTGGTTGGGACAGAAAGAAGGACGTGCCTAAATACTGGAAAATATGATGGAGTCTTGCCTGATTGTGAGGCGCTAGGTATTACATTTTTAATTATCTTTGGTAAATAGTAATATTACTTCGATGCAATTCCTTTACGTTTGGTAATATAATTATCTTGATCTCTATATATTCAAAGTCAATGTCACAATAACAAATTTACAAACGAAACGAAAATCCATGAAAAACAATATTTTTAACAACAAACAAAATTAAACAAAAAAAATACAAATCGTGCAATCCACAATAAATGTACGTCGCTTTCCCCCGCCAAAAAAAACAAAAACAAACAAAAACAAACAAAAACAAAAACAAAAACAAAAAACAAAAACAAAATCAAAACAAAAACAAGACAAAACAAAAAACAAAACAAAACAAAAACAAAACAAAACAAGCAAGAAACAAAACAAAAAGATAAAAAACAGAAATTTTAAAAATTATAAATAGTAAATTAAAAAAAAATAAGAAAAAAAAACATCTCACTTAAATCTTGTGAGTGCTCTCCCATGTAAGGCACCAATGAAAACATGCATGTCAAAACCTCATCGATCTGGCATAATGATTTCACTCAGGGTTAGGGATATTTTCTTTATTTTAAAGGACCATTTTTTTTTTATCTCTGTTTCACTATGTTTACGCATATTTATTTCAATGGATTGTTAGAATAATGAGTAATCCGCCGTTGCAATGTTTATTTTCAGCACATGTCAATGAAATTATAACTGAATTTACCAAAATGATATAGAAATCATTGTCTTTTTCGTTGATTCTGATGGTGACATAAGTCAAATAATCTTTGAAAATGGTGAGATTTTTCCAACCTTGTTTTAGAACTCTAACAAATAGGCTTCTGGAACAGGGTTACGTTGCTACAAGATTGAAGTCATCATGAACTAGTGGATAGTTATGGTGTATCCATCTGCAACATGAAAACTTATTTATTCAACGGTCATAGTTTTTCTTTCCTCGTTTGTCTACCTCGGACTTGACTTTTTATGGTCAACTCGGTGGGTGTTTCTAAAAAAGCAGAGGACGCATACCCTACCGGTACACCTGGTCCATGCTCCCAGTTTTTAGTGGAGTCCGTGTTGCTCATTTGCTCATTTGCTTTTGTTACTTTGTATGTATGACTTTAGTTACTTAATGTTCTTTGTTGCGTATGTCTGTTTTCAATGTCTAGTATTTGTCCCTGGATTACTTTCTTCTGATTACCGCTATAACCTTGGTTCCCTTGATTACTCTTTCACACTGCCTGATTTTGCATTTCGGTCAACTATTTCGTAGACATTCAAAAGTTTTACATTCATTCTTTACAATTTGATATTTAAGTACAAAAAATCAGAAAAGCAAGAAACGTAATCATTGATGAAATAACTGTTACATTTTGAAAGTACGTTTTTCAGATGATATATGAAAAGTATTTATCCAAGTTGAACTACGAAGTAAAAATATTTCATCTACAAATTTGGTAGCAAAACGAATAGATAAAAATCATAATAGCTATGATATGAAAAGAAGTTTGATATGGGCGGAGGACATATTACATAATTGTTGGTTTGATATTTGCAGAATGCATGGAAACTAAAGGTGGCGAATACTTTGGAACACAAAACCAAACACAATCTGGTGTAGAGTGTATTCCCTGGTCAGAGATCTCGTCTCCACCTTTTAAAGATAACTTTGTTAAATCGGTCAAAAAGGACAGCGATGATTATAAAAATTTCTGTCGCAACCCAGACGAAGACCTGGAAGGTCCTTGGTGTCTTATACCTGGAACACCGGTACAATCTTGGGCATACTGTGGTATCCCTCTTTGTGCAGGAACAGAAAATGAAACAGAATAATATACACAGGCCTATTCCTCTAAGCTTTCTAATTTCCTCCCTTCGTACCATTTGTAGAAAAAAGATGTTTTCATCACGTGTGTATATGTTCTCCGTTATCGATGGATCGAGATATTTTATGGTGTCGACACAGAAATTGCTATTAAAAATTGATGATGAAGTACAGAAAGTACAATTAATTTAGAAAACAAAAACAGTACGAAATAGTTTCATCATTAGCATATTTTGTTTCTTTCCTAACGTATCTTTGCTATTTTGAAAGATAGATTATATCGTTCATTCATTTTTTCAGAAAATAATTGTTTATATTTTGTACATTCCTGAAAACTGATTTGATTATCGTGTAATACATTTCCTTTCCTCTTTCGTCTACCCCAGACTTGACGTTTTATTAGCAACTTGGCGGGTATTTTTTAGAGAGGAAGAGAACGCTTACCCTACCGGTGCATCTAGTCCATACTCCCAGTTTTAGTGGAGTCCGAGTTGCTCTTTTACTTTTGTTACTCTGTATGTATAATTTTAGATACTTTATGTTTTTTTGTTGTGTGTGTCTGTTACCAGTATCTGGTCTTTGTCCCTGGATAACATTCTTTTGATTTCCGCTAGAATCTTTGCTAGCTTGATTACTCTCTCCTACTGTAAAATAAACAAACCTGTGACTCAGCACTTATAAATAGCAGCGTCCTAATTACACATTACAAGCTTGCTTAGTAAATACCTTTATATTAATTATGCCAATTTCGATCAACAGTCACGCGTTCAAAGGAGAAGCCTCTCCTTGGCATCGAAAAATTCAAATATTGTAAAATTATTAATTTTTTGCAATCTACTAATTTCCCTATTTTTTGTGGTTAAAATAAGCGAGTACAAATTAATTCCCGCAGAACTGACACTATATAAGGGTGATATTTTTTTATTCAAACCTCGGAATTTATTACCCCCGAATATGTTCATTTGACAGAATCCACGAAAATTGGCGAAACTCTAAAATCAATACGTTTACATTACATATAAAGGTCAGAAATTAATTGTATACAAGATGCACTAAAAATGTCGAAATAAAAAGTAAAATTCAGTACCGAGAGATCATACTCTGTGCAATACAAGGAAAGATGTCTCAGTGAAATTTGAAACTTTAATTTATGTATGCTATAAACATAGTGCAAGAAGTTCAATTGCATTATAATCAAATATTTATAGATGTTTCCAACTTTTAAACACGTTATACGCAATAACTGGGATTGCAGTAGTTTACATTTATTTTACATTTATAGAAATCGACATTTTTTTCGTATAAACTATTTAGAAGTTTTTGAAACAGACTTTATACAAGCTCAACTGTCCAACTAGGCCATGCGAGATATTTCCATCACTTTCGGTCAACCCAATCAATTCATTTTGCACTTCATCGAATTCACAAAAAGTGGTAAGTGTGAAATTGATCGTAAATAATGACGTCACAATGCTATTTTCCATTTTGACGTCATTACTTACGGTCCACCTTACTCTCACGACATTTTGTGAATTCGACGCCAGCCTTGCAAAATTCAATTGATATAAAATAGAGTATTAAATAGGGTAAACTTCGAAAGACCAATTAACTCTGTAATAGTTTTTCGATGTTCACTCATGCTAGGGCAAAGTGTAAAGTGTAAGTTTTTGTAAGAATCAGACAATATATGAAAAATTAGAAACATTGTTTTATCTCTGCACGTCTAGATGCAAAACTTCTTTCATAATTAAACACACCTAAAAATTAGTACAACTGAGTTCCCTATTACAATATTAATAAAGAAACTGATTATACGTTACACAAGTGAACAATGGTAATGGTTTTTGGATATTCACAGATGCTAAGGTAAAGTGTTAGGTATTTGTAAGGACCAGACAAAATGTAAAAAATCAGAAATATGTATGTCAAAATCTTGGCAATCTGACAATTTAATTTCCTTCAAGGATGCTTTGTCTGTTTGAAAAATAAACTTCTCTGCATCTCTGGTTTTGCTTAGCAATCTTTCAATAGGATGTAAGAAAATGAAGATTTTTACTGTGGTATCTGCCATTAAAATCATTATTGTCAGTGCTTTTAATGAAATTGTAACTAAATTTGTCATATTGGAAAATGATGTCGTTTTTCATTGTATAAATAGTCAAATTTAACTTTCAAAATTGTATTATTTTTATACATGTTTAATAACGACTTGATTCTTACAGAAATTTACACTTAAACACAAAATTACAGGCTTAACGGCAGTCAGCAAAAAACTTAAACATATTTTAATGATTAAAAACTTTTTTCAGTGCAGTGTTTGTTATATACAAATACACTTTTAGTTTTCTGGAAAGACTCAGATCCTAATTTGAATTCTCTGTTCTGTGCTATCTAGCTGATTTTTTAATATTTTACACTAACAAGGTTCTTCTAAAGTCACAATCTGGCATACACTAAAATGTCAATATTTTCATTATTTTGCTGAATCTGGAAGGAAAACATCAGACAGGTTCGTTTACAATACATTCTTTTTTTCCACATTACTTTCTACGAAGTTTTATGGTCTTCATCATAAACTCTTTGCTCGTTGTGGTGTATCCATCAGCACCATGAAAACTGATTTATGTTCTTTGTTGTGAATGTCAGTTTTCCATGTCTGGTCTTTGTTCCTGGATTACATTCTTTTGATTACCGCTATAACCTTGGTTCCCTTGATTACTCTTTCTTACTCGAAATATAATTTGTACATGTTTTCTTTTGGATTATATCACATTTTCCTGAAAATAGTATAGGCAAACCGAAATAACATCTCAAGGCAGTTCATATCTGCCTGACACTTAGAAACATATCTTTTTTACAATTAGAATTTATAATATTTAAAGAATTATTCAGGGTACTGTAAAAGTACGTAAGGTATTAATTTTGTGAATTTTGCAAACCACGAAATTTGGATCCCAACGTAAAATAAAGTTGCCATTCACAAATTCATTAATCAACGAATTAACATATTTACCTTAAATTAAGACAATTAGTGCCCAAGTTTTAAAGTATCTTCACCGTAACTGATTAGCTTATCATTATTTGTCATTGTTTATCAGTTACGACACATTTTCTTGATATATTCTCGTAGAATATCGATCAACTTCATGGCAAGTAGTTGCAGCGGGCAGGACATGATTAAAATGCTGAATAAAAATTCAAAGACCAAACCATGAGAACAGGCTAAACAAAATACATGCTCGAATAAACATAGAAACTCAAGATAATCAGTGCAACTCGGACTCCAATAACAATTTCTAGTGTTAACAAATGCACTGGTATACATTTGGCCATTCTTCAAAACAAATTTACACAATTAAACACACCTATAAAATGCTCAACTCCCTTGTTAAATACAAATAACAGAACTGATAATACGTTACTCAAATGAACAAACAAAGGACTACTGGTAGTAATTGACATACCAACTCCAGACGAATTTAAACCTACAAAAATGTATGTCATAGCCGTACGTATACAACATCAATCGCAAATCTTCCCAGATTGCGTTGCGAATCAAAGTCAATTAATAAGGACACCACCAATGTCAAGCCGAAAAACAAAAACTACTTTTAAATATATTTTGTTAGCATTCATGTAGAGCGAGTCAATGTTGATACAAAAAATTATGCGGTTTTTAACATATTAAAACTGATAGTAAACAATATGGAAGGAAAATTACCCTTTTTATTGTAAACTTTAGTAAGAGTAAGCGAGAAGCCTAGCAGAGAACCAAAGTAGACAATTTTTTGTTAGAAAACATTGAACAATTGTGCACTTTATTGAAACGCATGACCTCTTTGTCTTTGTTTTTAAATCACAGCATAAATGGACATGACATTCGGATGTATTGAAGTATTGAATAGTTCTTTTCTCTTGTATTCATAGTTTATCTTAGGATGTAAAAGATCAGTGTTTTTTATTTGGAGATAACATATTATTTTTTTATGTCCCAACTGTATAATCATCAGAATCAAGCATACTGTATATACACCGCCGTATTTGAAATTCATTGTGGTGAATGCCATGCAGTGGCGCCAATATACAGGGCATTTTTGAGGACTTAGTACAGGCATTTCAAATGAAAACGGTTTTGTGTTGCATCACTTTTGATTACTTATTATCATTACTTATTGTTATTAATTTGAATCTTTTTTTAAAGAACGTCATCGTTATGTTACTATATATAATATTTTATGTTGGCCTGCCTTTCAGATTTTTTAATGCTAGCTGAAATAATGAATGTAGTGACCATACACAGTCAAACTATGACTGCGAGAAATGTCTTAAATGCTCATTTCGTTTTTTCCTAGTCATATTTTGACCGTATCAACACTTAAAAAGTTCATTAAAAACACAATTAGTCTAACATAACAGAAAATAAAATTACTTAAAACATCAAAACAAATTTAGTGTTGAGGAAGACACAAAATGTCTACCACAACGTTTTTATGCATTTAGGTGGACACATTTTATCTACCACAACGCAAAAAAGTGTTGACGTAGAAATTTGTTGTCAAACTCAACCCATAAAGCGTTTATTTGGACATTGTTTTACCAACCCAACCTTAAAATTGTTGACATATCCAACATATGTCTACATAAACATTTTCTTTTTGTTATGACTGATGAAACATTTTTTAGCATTGTGGCAGATAAAATGTATTTCTCGTAGAAAGATTATGGGTTGATTGAGACATTTTGTGTTTGTATCAGTCAAAAACGACTGTGTATGAACATGTCAGTCATTATTTTGTCTAGAAGTATTACCTGTGTATTTGTTCACTTTTGTTGAAGAACTTTTGGTAATCTCTGAAAGTATTTACTCTTTAGATTAATTTTATACGCTGATGTATATATTGTGTTTCACGATATTCCTTCATTTATCTAATCCATTAATTATGTAATTTGTTATATGGACTTCTTTTTGACATTCCCCTTGAACTAATGCCTAGAGTTCATAATTTTATGGAAATAAGAATTTGATGCAATCCTCCCTCACTACAATCGCTGATAAAGTGATATTTTGATTTATGGTTATTGAATGGACAACTTTTGTTGGAAAGGGTTAACAGGAGGTAATTACATTATGATCATATTGTTGAGCATGTACCCATCTAATCTAGGATTAAGCCAGTATACCACATATCATTGATTTTGTTGAACCATCAAATTAAGAAGTGACTAGAAGTTTGACTAGAAGTTTGAAACAAATATAAACTACTGAATTAAAGAAAAAAAATACCAACTAGTTTCTTTCCCTGGTTTATACTGAAAACATTACTGACGGGCCAACACAATTGATCTTTTTCGTATCAGATACCATTTATAATTTGGAATAACTCTTGGTTATAACGCATTGAATTTTGAGCATTTTCATGTTTTGTATCCGTTGATTTTATCTTTCCCCTTTTTTAAAAAAAAATAATTTTGTGCAAGGCTTATTCTTTATTAAACTCCTTTCTATTTATATATCTAAAAATAACACATTCGTTGACGAAATAGGCAGGAGGTGATTTATCTTTTAATTTCTAATGTATGTTTTTTATGAAAAAAATCATTTAATTAGGTAATTACGGAAAGCCTAGCAACAGAGCACAAGTCTTGAATTCAGTGATATATTTTTATCATATTCAATTTCATTGAAGCCTGTCAGGTATTCATTTCAAACAGGATCAAATCAATTTAAGTTACGTAGATGTTGACCTTAGATTTATGTAAGATGACTTAACAGACTACCAAAATTTTGCAAGAGTCTTGTCCCACGGCTTAGGTGGTTTTCCGACTTATGACTTTAAAACAAGACTATTGACACAGAAAATTCTGGTCAGAAGAATAAGTGAAGATTGGCTACAGCTTTACTCGTTTCATAATTTATAAAGATGTTATCGTAATTCTACAATCTAAACTGTTTTTGAATTGTTTTGGTTGAATTTTCATATTATTTTAGCACTTGAAAATTACACAGTGACATTGCTTGCTGTACAACTATTTCTACGGACTTGACTGATTCTTAAATGGATTTGAACTCTACTGCTAAAATTTAGAACGGATTTTCGTCGACAGATAAAGCCAATATATTCTGATATCTAGGACAGACTGATAAGAGGGGATTCATTGTGAACAACATAATGGTGACATTTCTTGTCATATATTTGAGCTTAATTACTCCTTACGGAGTGTTATGTGGTAAGTTTTGAACTTTCCTCAAATTGATTTACTGAATATTGTTACCTTGTTTTGCAAAAAAATCTCTGAAGGTTGACAATGAGTGTTGCATTATTTTTAATTAATCATTTGGCAATAAATCCAATGATTATTACGAAGGGTAGACGTAAAAATAATAGCAGTGATAAGACCTACACTGCGACTAAATGGAAAACCATGAATCCATACAAACAACGTTACATAGCTGGATCTGCAAAATGTACTATCAAACCTCTTTCAAAACGTTTAACTTCTTTACTCACAGCTGTTAAAGAGGGTCTTACCACAAATTTGTTACCCCCGTAGTGGTATCAATGCAATGTGGATCTTGAAATATTCAAAGATCTTCTGCAGACTCTCAATTCAAGATAATTATCAGAATAAAATAACATTAAGACTAATGATTTTTAAATCGGTATACATTGTACTTCTAATCCCAATACTTAGTTGAAATCCCGACTTAAAAACATTATACATCGTTGTTTCTCAAAAAGCCTATATTTAAATATATAGTTCTAGGTAGAGATTCCTCATACTTTGTAAATATCATCCAAATCATCTTCTAAATATTCATAAGAAGATGTTTCCAAAATGCTGGGATTAGTGATCGACAACATATTTGTTCAGTGTAGTGGACCCGTTTTTCAACAAACGGTCGCCCTTCCAATGAGACGTTGTGTCCTATACTTGTTGACCTATTACTTCACTCTTATGAGGCGGACTTTATAGCTTATCTTATCCGAAAGGGAGAACATCGTTTAGATGGGTCCTTTTACTCTCAGTTTCCGCTATGTCGATGACCTAAACAATCCTAGTTTCGGGGATTTGATACATCGCATCTCCTCCCAAATTCTCGGGGAAAAAGATACTACAGACACTGTGAAGTTGGCCTCGTGTCTTGATGTACACTAAGAGATGGATGGTAAAGAAAAATTATGGGCCAAATTTAACAACAAACGTGATGTTTTCTTTCAGAAAAGTCAACTTTCTTTCATTCTTTCAACACCAGTGTATGTGGTTTTCATATCATAGCTCATACGTTATACCAAAGCTTGCCGTAACTACGCAGACTTTTTGTATCGCGCTAGAATTCTTACAATTAGGCTTCTGGAACATGGTTATGTTGCTACAAGATTGAAGTCATCCCAAGTTTTATGGTCGTCATAATGAACTCGTTGATCGTTAAGGTGTATTCCTCTGCACAATGAAAACTAATTTGTTCAACGTGTCATAGTTTTCCTTTCTTCTTTCGTCCTCCCAGGACTTGACTTTTTTATGAGCAACTCGTCGGGTGTTTCTAGAGAAGCAGAGGACACTCAAACAACCCCTGCATCTGGTCTATGCTCCAATTTTAGTGGGGTCTGAGCTGCTCATTTACTTTTGTTACTTTGTATGTAATATTTTAGTTACTTTATGTTCTTTGTAGTGTTTGTCTGTTTTCCATGTCTGGTCATTGTCCACGGATACACTCTTTTCATATTCGCTAGAAGCTTTGTTCCCTTGATTACTTTTTCACGTTGATAAGGATAATGGGTTTTGTGCTTAATGTATTCAATTTTGATAATCTTTTTTTTTAAATCTGCTTTTAATTATAAATACATGTATTGTAGCTACTTTTGGTCAGGCGGTACAAGCAGGCACGGTTACAAGCCACTACATACACGAAGCTTCCGGCATTTGTGCAAGTAGGAAACATCCTGGAGTTTTGTTCACACATAACGATTCAGGTGATACTCACAGAATATATGCTATCAGGTAAATGGCTTTAGACTTGTAAATCGTATAAATAAAACAATGAATGACCCTTACATGAATCAAGCACATTTGTTTGTCCATTCAATTTTCAAAATTCGTGTTTGGCACAACAGCAAGATTACGAGGATTTTCATGGAAGACAAATGTGTTTTAAAACGTATTCTTCCTATTCAGATCGCAAGCTCCTGTTCTATTAAATGTATATTGCTTTGTAATATACAGCAATGTTAAGAATGACATAAAGAACATAGAAAGCACTATAAAACACTCATAATAGAGGAAAACAACTCGTTGATAAACACATACTTAAATTGATTTGTAGGAAACGTTTCTGAAAAAAGTAATAAGCGGAAACAAGATGTGAACGGAAATACATAAAGATTAATCCAAAGAAAAAACTAGACAGGGAAAAAGACACACAAAATAATCTCAAAAACTCGTACAAAGAAACGATAAATATGTATGAGCAACCCTTACTCCACTGAAAAATTAGAAGCATGGATAAATAACACCAGCCAGGAGAAAAACGCCATTTAAGTTGCTTGGAACATGTCACATCAGGGTAAACAAATGAGAAAAGAAAAAAACTATGCACGTTGAAGAAATTTGTTATCGTGATGTAAATGCATACACCATAACGATCCACGAGTTCATGATGACGATCCTAATTTTTTTGTTGTGATGACTATGATATTGCAGTAATATAACACTTAACCAGAAATCTAAATGTAAGCAGTCGATAACAGTACACGAAGTCTGAGCTATTTTGGCGAACTCTTGCATTGCGTCTGGGTTGTGATATAAAAACTTCATACGCGGTTGTCTAAGAGATGTTGTCACGTGTGAAAGAAAGTTTACAGTACAGGATGAAAAACAACTACTTTTGTGTTATATTTTGGTCACTTATTTTTGTCTTTCCATCGATCTCTAAGTGCAGGTCACGATATGAATTATGTAGTGAGTCATCTTTTTTTGATACCTTAAAACAATGAGCTACTGGATTGGATTGCCAAGACACTTGTGATGACAAAAAATGTTTTACATTATATCACATAAAACGTTGGTGTTAATTTGGTGAAAAGAACATAATATTATATAAAAAAAGATCATATAGAGTCACGTTCAAATTAAAAATCAAAAGTAATATATGTCCAACATTGCAGTGCCACATCCGGTCAGCGACTCTCCGTAATCTACATAGATGGCGCACATAGTTTGGACTGGGAGGACATCGCATGCGGACCATGTTCAAGTGGATCTGGAAACTGTATATATATTGCTGACACTGGAGGTAATACAGGAAGGGACGCTAATACTATTTACCGGGTCCAGGAACCTGATCATGTTCACACCGACCAGCATATTCATGTAGAATCAACACTCATGTTCAGGTACTATATCCTTTACACTCCTACAAGCTAAATCAGGATTTACTTTGCTACGATAATGATATTTCTGTTAGTATTGAAAGACAAAAAGCACAAGTATCCCAAACAAGCGTGCGTTTAATCTAGATATGTAAGCTTATTCGAGGAATCTGCTGCTGTATTCCTAATATCATAAGTAATAGGTATTGCACCATTTTTTTTCTTTTATGTACTAAAATATGAACTGGAAGGTTGTGATTCATAATATCTTTTTATTATTTGGTAATAATTCTAATCATGAGATTCTTCATGCTTACAGCCCTTTTTTGATTGGTCGAGAACATCGTTGTCAGAAAGTTCATACATGCATGAACTTCACCAGAACGTTTATACATGCATGAACGCCAGTCAACTTGAAACCAATATGGCGGCCGAGTAGTTCAAAAGTGTGGCAACGAACTTAACGGCATATTATAGCCGAAAGAATAGTTTATCACATGCACGTTGATTTTACTGGTCAAGTTTGTTTACAGAGAGAGTATAATTTTCAGCTCGGGGAAAGAAACTTATAAATTTATAACTGAGTCTGCCTGAATTCCCTTGAAAACACCTTGTTGTAATTTTCCTTCGTCCTTATATTTCCTAAATAATTATTTTCCTGTTGAATTGTTTACATCTCGTATTTTTTAATGTTAACTATCACTTCGTCCATCCCGCTTTCACTGTCGTTGAGCAGCCGATTATGTGTAAACATTCGTCCGCGCTCCCATACGTGTTCAAAGGAATGTGTGTGTATTGAAGCGTAAACATAAACACAGTGTATCAATATAACCGACTGAGGCTCTCAGAAGGTAACTTTGACTGTCGGATAGAGTTATATGGATTGAACAGCTATTTCCGGTCGTTCATGCTTGTATGAACGACCGAAAATAGCTGTTGAATCTTATACTATATCTAATTTATTGATACATCTTCATTTTTTTTTAATTTCTGAATAAGCTTAAAGCATGGGCTAAATATTTCGGTAATTTGTTGAAAATGCTCAGAAGGTAAATCTATTTTTAAGCACTTTAAATACGTAACAAATTATAATGATTTCTCCGATTGGAAAATTTTGCTATTATCTGTTTTAGAAATATGAATTTCAAACGATAAAAACTGCCATTTGATATAGAAAAACTCATCGACTACTGAAACAAAGAAATGGCTAAAAATAAACTATTCATGTACCGAACCAATATCGATTGTCGGTATTCGAACGCCTAAAATATCGTTATAAATAATATAAGGGTTACTGTTTTTGTATTGTTGTCTATTGTCAACTTTAAGCACCTTACAAAACGCGTGCGCTTGTAGACGTTTTTTCTTCTCAAATGACGGTAAATTTATATTGAATAGAGAGCCACTCATGCAATTTTCATCCAAAAATGCATAGTTTGCACTCTTGATGGGAATGTACAGTTTACAAGTCCAAAGTGATAAAATGGATGCTTTGTATCACTGTATTTGTTTATATCTTCCACACTGGAAAGAAACAACTTCCAGTATGATTAATAATTAGCGCTTTGAAAGTAATCAAGGCACCAAGGTTATGGCGGTAGTCAAAGACGAGACATGGAAAACAGACATACACAACAAAGAACATAAAGTAACCTAAAATCAGAAATACGAAGTAACAAAAGCAAATGACCAACTCGGACTCCAATAAAAACTGGAAGCATGGACAAGGTGCACCGGCAGGGTAAGCGTCCTCTGCTTTAAAAGAAAAATCTCAAAATAAAACCACGCCAATTCACGTACACACAGAAAAAAGCTTTGGATCAAGCTGTTGCAATTAATAATACATTTCCCATAATCCATCATTCAATAACTGGTTCCTTGTTCAAAAATACATTTCCCATAATCCATTCTTCAATAACTGGTTCCTTGTTCAAAAATACATTTCCCATAATCCATTCTTCAATAACTGGTTCCTTGTTCAAAAATACATTACATGTAAATATTACCTTGTGTCTTGTGGAAGAAACATGTTGCTTCACATATTGCTGTTTAAAGATAATAATGTCTTGAATAATTTAACATATGGACTAGCACTTGCAAATGCAGTATTTTTTTTTTCTTTTGGTCGACGGAATAAATGTTATATATGCATCAGTTTTATCCCTAAAATTGTTTCAGTTTCCTTTTCCAATGTAGATAAAGTCCTTATAATGCCTGTTTTTGTTTGAATTTTGCGGGTCACCATAAACAAGCACGGGAATTGGTAATTGGTAATACATAAACACATGCTATTTAATGAAACTGTAGAGTATGTTTGGGTTGAAAATAACTTAACACAAATAGATAAGAGAAAATATTTATCATCACATAATTTTTATTTGTTGCAGTTGGGACCAGCATGATTGTGAAACCGTGATGGTTGATCCAAACGGAGAAGTTTACGTGGTTTCAAAGGTACATGGAGGACATCATCCAAAGTTCGTTCGACTACCAAAAAGTGCTTGGGGTGCAAACCATCACGTGTATGTAAATGAGGGTGTGAAGCTTGCTATCACTCCGGATTACAGTCCAGTTGGTGGAGATATATCACCCAGCGGAACAGAGGTAAGTTCAGTTCTTAGTTTAGACACGCTGGTTACCATAATGTGGCAAAATAGTCACAAAGTTGTCACAAAAAATATACTGTACCTTGTTACCATAATGTTGCAAAATAGTCACAAAGTTGTCAGATACTGTATCTATAACAGGATTATACGGTTACTGTTCCTACTCTTCTATTGAGTTTTCCAAAATCGGGTAATTAGATTTACTAGCATTGACTATAGTGGAATCCGAGTTGCTCATTTGTTTTTGTTACTTTGAATGTATGATTTTAGTTACTTTGTGTTCTTTGTTGTGTATGTCTGTTTTCCATGTCTGGTCTTTGTCCTTGGATTGCATTTTTTTGATTACCGCTATAACCTTGGTTCCCTTGGTTACTCCTCAATATCCTTATCAATATACATTTTTGTCCAATACATTAAAGTAGCTTCATTATTGCTTATTTTTTAAAAATGATGTTGCTAATAGTGTTATAATGTTTATTTTCAATGTATTTCAGTGAAATTAAGACACAATTTACATAAATAAATATGGAATTTTTCTCTTTTTTTTTCATTGATGCTAACGGTAATAAAAGTAAAGTAATATTTTACGTATAGTGCAATGTTTTCTACTGCCTGATTCTTTCAAAGACTGACACCTAAATGAACAATTCTAAAGTGACGAGGTGCTTTTATCTTATCAAAATTCATTAACACAAGATATGAAGATTAAATAAAAAATATATGTTTATTCATACAACCCTCTTTTACTGAGGTAAATGGCATTGTCATGGTTATTGGGGTAACAACAAAATTAGCGAACACTTATCCGTTACATAGTCTTTCACTCTAATGAGGCTGACTTTACAACTGATCTAATACAAAAGAGAAATCATCGTTTGGATAAATCCATTGCTGTAAGTTTCCCCTGTATAGATGACGTATCATATTTAAACAATCCTAATTTTGGAGATTTGATACATCGCATCTACCCCAGAGAACATGAGATAAAGGATACTACAGACATTGTGAAGTCAGCCTCATATCTTGACCTACGCTACGAAATCGACTGTAAGGGTAAAATGTACGACAAACGTGATGGCTTTTCATTCAGAATTGTCAAATTTCCATTCATCTGTGGCAACACCTGCGTATGAGGTATTCATATAACAACTCATCCGTTATTGCAAAGCTTGCCTTACTATGCAGACTTTTTGTATTGGGCTATAATTTTAACAAATAGGCTTCTGTGACAGAGTTATGTGGCTACAAGATTGAAGTCATCACTACAGAAGTTTTATGGTCGTCATCATGAACTCTTGGATCGTAACGGTGAATTCATTTTCGCTTTGAAAACTGATTTGTTCAACATGTTATAGTTTTCCTTTCAACTTTCGTCTACCCCGGACTTGAATGAGCGAATTCGCGGGTGTTTCTTGAAAAGCAGAGGACGCTTACTCTACCGCTGCACCTGGTTCATGCTGCCAGTTTTTAGTGGAATCCAAGTTGCTTATTTGCTTCTGTTACTTTGTATGTATAATTTTAGTTACTTTATGTTCTTTTTTGTGTATGTCTGGGCTTTGTCCCTGGATAACATTCTCTTGATTACCGCTATAACATTAATTCCCTTGATTACTCTAGTCAAGTAAAACATAAATCTGACAGAATTGATAATAGATTTTCACATTTTTCGCGGTGATTGGATAAGCAATGATATTTTAGCAACTACTTGAATTATTTGTAATTATTTTGTTCCTATGTTTTTCTAGTTAATATATTGTATTGTCCCAATACTACAAAAATGTACCCGCCGTTTCAGATTTTATTGAAAACGTACGGAAAGGTGTACTACTGGGATATACCTGACAAGAACTACTATGCGCATGTCACACAGTATCCACAAACATTGCCTTATCATGGGGAGAAACAAGGGGAATCTGTCTGTTGGGAAGTGCATGCTAATGGATACTACACACTCTCTGAAGGTGCCAATGTTCCACTATGGTATTACAAACGTTTGAAATAGAATTAAATCAATATCTGATTACTCAATTCATCTTATTTAAGAAAGGTAATCATAATTAATGTATCATTCTATGTGAGGAGATAACACTTGCAGATATGATTGTTTGGTTACTTAGTAATTGTATGTACCTTTCGTATCTCACAGTTTCACATGTCATTTTATTCAATGGCAGTTCACTCTGGTGAAAATAATTTTTTATCTTTTTGAACATTTGTCAATATAATTTGTATCTCATGAAATTCACACAGAAAAACAAACATACAAATTGATACACATATATATCGTATATATAAACTAGACAAATATCAACAGAAATACACCAAAGCATCGGTAATGGGATGATTCAAATTAAAAAGGCATGGCCTAAACATAAACACATAAAATATGTGCATACACAAGGTAGTGAACAGAATAAAAAGGTTGACACAAACCCTGAATATAAGAGAGACAAAATGTCATATAAAAATAAAATCAATATGGTGTAAGGGTTTGCTCGGCATTCATTGAAGCCCCAGTATTTTTCATATCGGTGCATATTTCAAAGAGACAACCACCCGACCAGAAAATAATTACTTGCAATGGTGGGTACGGCTTGCAAAACAATGTATGCTTACTCTTCCGGTGCACCGATGTCATTCCTTTCTTTTTTTGTTGTTGGAACTCAAATTGATAGTGCTTAATGTTTTGTTGTGTGTGTGTGTGTGTGACGTATTGTTTCCCTTCACTTAAGTTTTTTTCGTATATAAACATGTTTTTTTGTATATAAGCATATTTTTTATGAATTTAACTATGGTGAGTAAACGAGAATTCACGAATTGTGGGATTTTTATGAATAATCATTAGGTAGTATTGGTCAAGGATTGCCTGTTTTAGTTTTACTCCATGCCTCTGTGCCCTCCATATGACGTCAGTCTTTGTCGATGTCATCATAATAACAACATTTTCAGAATGACCCTTCACAGTCGATATTGACTTACAGCTTTATATAAAGTGTGTTATTTCTTTGTGTCTATCTTGTAATTGTTCTTCCCAGTTGAAAACCCATTGTTAACAAATTGACATTCTGAGGTTTTCCTTCTGATTACCTATTTTTTCATGACAGCTTATTATATATTATGATTTATATACGCTGTATATAAACACCATTATATGCTGTATATTTTGTTTGAATAGAAATACATTAGGTTATAACACTGAATTTTAATATAGTTTGAAAGAGTAATCAAGGGAACCAAGGTTATAGCGGTAATCAAAAGAATGTAATTCAGGGGCAAAGACCAGACATGGAAAACAGACATTCACAACAAAGAACATAAAGGAACTAAAATCATGCATACAAAGTAACAAAAGTAAATGAGCAACTCGAACTCCACTAAAAAATGGGAGCATGGACCAGGTGCACCGGTAGGGTAAGCGTCCTCTGCTTTTCTAGAAACACCCGCCGAGTTGCTCATGAGAAGTAAAGTCCGGTGTAGACAAACGAGGAAAGGAAAACTATGACCCGTTGAATAAATCAGTTTTCATGGTGCTGATGGATACACCATAACGATCCACGAGTTCATGATGACGACCATAAAACTTCTGTAGTGATGACTTCAATCTTGTAGCAACATAACCCTGTTCCAAAAGCGTATTTGTTAGAGTTCTAAGTTTTTTTGTAAATTTTAAGCAAAGGGAAATACCTATCCGACCTACACACACTGATTTACTGCCCGACTGGAGCAATGGACAGCAGTAGACTTCAAGTTTAAATATTTGATTTATTATAGCTTGGATACTTTAAAATAACTAGTTACTTAACGATGTAAAAATGTCACACGAACGTTACAATGTTTTGAAGTTGCTAAGATATCGTCCGCTTCGAATAATGATCTCCTGAGTTGCATGATGATGAAAGTGTGGTATAGCCATGGCTGGGTGTCATTTTACTTTTTTTCAGCAAATGCATTCTGGGCTATTGCCCCCTCAGATCTATTTGAAATAGTAAGGCATAGAGGAACCCCTGCCCATTTTTTTTCCAAAGGTTCTACTACCTAACACTTTGAAGGCATTTCTAAAATTTCACAGTGCCTAAGGTACTTAGTTGAACATACAAAATTCATCAATTAATGCAAATGTTTTGTCAAACATGGTAACAAAGCATGATACATTTGCGGACTTTGAATATAGGCATGGTTCGTATGGTTAGCGATTCAGGTCCATGTACTTCATGTTCATCGCCTGAATATAGCTGAAATATTTCTGCTCGGGCGTTAAACCCCAACAAACAAACAAACAAGGTCCATGTATGTTTCATATCTGAAACACTACATAGCTACTTAGCGCTACATGCGCTACTATCTCAGTTTACTTGACATAAACATACCATCAAAGGTTTTGTCATCACGACACATTCTTTTACTTTCATTGTTAAATGTTATTTTCCTCTAACATGTCTAAATATAAAAAAGTCCTCTAGATATCAATAGATCAAGTCTTCTAGTTAATTTTTATTTGATAATTTGATAAAAATCCGTCTA
Organism: Perna viridis; assembly: GCA_037379345.1. Taxonomy (NCBI): domain Eukaryota; kingdom Metazoa; phylum Mollusca; class Bivalvia; order Mytilida; family Mytilidae; genus Perna; species Perna viridis. The sequence goes on from CM074525.1 coordinate 24,126,990, forward strand.
ACAGTGAATTACAGTTGTTTGAAGTAATAGTATAGGAACAACATTGAGAAAACAAGTTACTTTCGTTGTTTTGTATGTAGCACTCCAGCTAAGGATCATGCAAAATGTGATTTATGGATAAAAAGCCTACATATTTTTATTTTTGATATTTTGTTTGAAATGTCTAGTAAACAGAAATTAACATGTGGTTTTTCATATAACACGTGCTCTTAGGAGATAAAAATTGTATAGAATGCACTGTAGATTTCAAAATTAAGGGAGATAACTCTGTAATTGACGCTCAAATACAATAGAATCTACTGGATTTTCAATGTTGATTATCTTCTAAGAGCAGGCAGATTGGAATGAATAACTACATATTTCATAGTATAGACCCATAAAACAACTTAATTACAAAAATAAAAAAATGTAGCCTTTTTTTAGGGTGTATCACATTTTTCAGATTTTGCATGATTTTTTACAAAGACAGCTACTTATAACTTTCCTGCAAGTGGGAGATAACTTTATAGTATCTGAAGGAGTAATCAAAGTAATCAAGATTCTAGTGGAAATCAAAAGAATGTAATCCAGTGAGATAGACCAGACATGGAGAACAAATAATAACAACAACAAAAAAGTATCTAACATAATACATGCAAAGTAACACAAGTAAATGAGCCACTCGGACTCCACTAAAATAACTGGGAGCATGGACCAGATGCATTTGTAGGTTGAGCGCAGAAATTTGAAAATTGAAATACCTCTTTGGAATTCAATATAGAGTATTTGGATGTGTTATAAAAATACAGCAGTAGTGAATAAAATAGCGGCGGGTAAAAGAAGAATGGTATAAAAAAAGATTTCCAGTTCTGTTCTGAGTAAACATACAAAGTATGTGTACTCTTACCGTTTAGGTCCTGCAGAGAACGATATTTTAAGCAAGGATTTATATGTATAATGAATACATAACTTTTTTTAAAGCCAATGATAATGACGTTTTAATGTTTAAAATAAATCTTCAATGCCAACCGTATGTATGTATAGTAGTGTTGTAAAGTTATTTTGCGTGATGTCTTCATTCCATATATATGACATTAAATTGATATATTTTGTACATTTTTTGAACGCAAATATTTGTTTTATTTGTTTTTCCCAATTAGCAGAGGACGCTTACCCTACCGGTGTACCTGGTCCATGCTGCCAGTTTTTAGTGGAGTCCGAGTTGCTTATTTACTTTTGTTACTTTGTATGTATGATTTTGGTTACTTTATGTTCTTTGTTGTGTATGTCGGTTTTCCATGTCTGGTCTTTGTCCCTGGATTACATTCTTTTGATTACCGCTATTACCTTGGTTCCCTTTATTACTCTTTCTTAATCTGCTTACACTAAATTCATTTAGCCTTATAATTACACAATTTTCCCTACAACTTATTTTACTTGGTTATTTTTTTTTGTTCAACAACAGGCCCTGAGATCAATCATAGATTTTAAAATATTGGCACCATATACAAGTTCATGGAAATAAATTTTACGTTGATTACTCGGAAAAAATAAAATTCCGCTATCATATGATATTTTTTACGCAGGGGATAATATCGCAGCTGGGTGCGGCTGAATATCAACGCAAAGGGGTAGGGTGGTAATTTATCGCCGCAGAGGGGGACAAATATCACAGCAGGAAGATGAAATATCATAACACTGGATTTATTTATCGCACCAGGCGGGTAAAATTATCATTACAGGCGTGAAAATTTATTGCACAAGGGGTGGGATGTTAAAATATCATAGCAGGAGGGTTTTTTCATCGCATCAGGATGTCATATTATCGCAACAGTTGGTGAATTTGTCGCAAGTGGGGAGGGGGTAATTTATCGCAGAGGGTAAGGGGATTAGTTAAAATTTAAACCCAAGCTGCGATATTTGAACCCTCCTGCTGCGAAATTTAAACCCCCTGCTGCGTTAAATATACCTCCGCTGCGATATTTGAACCCCCTGCTGCGATATTTAAACCCATACTGCGATAAATTAACCTTCGCTGCGATATTTTGACACCTGTTGCAGTGTTTAAATCCCCTTTTATATTATTTAACACCCTGCAGCGATATTTACCCTCTACTATGATGTTTTGACTCTGCTGGAATAAAAATACACCCTGCTGCGATATTTTAACCCATTTGTTATATTCAAATTGCAGTTAGGGTGGCCAAAATTTCGCGGGGGTTAAAATATCATACGGGGTGGTCAAATTATCATAAGAGGTCACAATGTCGCTATGATATATTAAACCCCCTGCTGCGATAAATTACCCCCTAAACCGTTGAAATTTGACCCATCTGTTTTGATATTAGCCCCCTGTTGCGATATTTTAAGCCCCTGTTATGATGTATACCCCCTCCTATGATATTTTCCCCCTGCGATTAATTAGCCTCTTCCCCCTTCTGCTGCGATAAATCATCCCCAGCTGCGATAAATTTACGTCATGTTATGATATTTTAACACAACCCGCCCCCGTTGTAATATTTCAACCCTTTCTTTCTTTCTTTTTAACTTGCAGTTAGGTAAGCTTTGCAGAGAAAAAAATAAACTCATGTCATTGTGTCTTGGCTTTTAATTAAAAACATATGTCATTTTTTTTTCTTTGTTGTTCTTTTTAAATACTTATTTGTCTGTATCTCTTTCGTTGCGTTCATCACTTACATGTCTAACATTTGTATCGTTCTTTTTATAGTGTACGGTTTGTTTTACTTTATCAGTGATATTATATTTATCATAGTCTTACATTTTTTTTGAAGGAATATATGTTTAAAGAAAAGTTTTGCGTTTTCATTAGCGCTCAGTATATTTGTATCGAAGTCTAAAAAGTTTCGATCTGTGATTAGCAATACATTATAACCACTCTGTTAAATTGCGTGTATAAACAAATTTCACTTTTGTGAATTCCACACACATATTCCACAGATTTGTCGACCGCGAAATACTGGTAATGCATTACTCTTTATTGTTCTTCCTGTACGGGATTACAACGCCTTTCCATTTAGAAAAGTAAGATTACCGGTGTTCTGTGGCCATCAGTCAAACTTTCTCAAATAAACCTCTTCATTATGTTTCGGTTTTCAATAATACTTATTTTATCAAAACGTGTTCTTGAATTATAAAAAAAACTGTATTTAACTAAATTTTTCATACATGTTTTAATCAATAAAAAAACATAAAGAGAGTCAAAAAAGTAAATTCTTGTCAAAAACATAGTCAGTATGTACATAAGAAGTTGTTATCACAAAAACAAACTGTACTATAGGGTATGTAAGTCTCGTCACGTGACTCCGTGGTTTCATGAGAATGGGTCATTGTCTACCATTCAAATGCATGGAGATTCGTTATTAACATATCATTGGGTTCAATATTAAAAGAAAAATATCTTTTAGTGAAAAAATACAGATACAAAAGGACAAATATCTAGTTCTTTAAAGGAAAGTATAAAGTAGACAATTTTGCATTGTGAATCAGCGTTTCGATTTCCCGGAAGAAAACAATAATAAACAGATTTCAATACATTCTAAATCGGAAATTACGAAGGGAAAGTGAAACTAGAACGAGACTAACAAAACCGCATTACGATTACAGATATGTATGACTTACACAGTTTAACTGAAAAGAGCTACATTACATTTAAGCCTATGCTTTACACAAGTATTTGAAGATTTTACTACAAGAAGATGTTTAATTCTAGTCACTTGCATTAAAATTCCGAGATGACTAATGATCTAACATGCTCATGAATACATGAGTTTAATAAAAAAAAATCAAACGTTTGACGTCTGAATTAAATGGCACTCGAAGTAAGTAACCTAATTAAATAAATTTGTCATAACGAATTTAATATTTTACTGATCTTGACAACTACACGTAAAAAATATGAATTCAGAGTAGCTGTATGCATTTCGAAATTTCTTATATATGCATTGATACATTTTTTGTAATAGTTATTTGTATTACACAGAAACACACAGTTTTAAACACTGATGTATTGCACCATATCATTTTTATACGTATACACAAATAATTAACAATGAAAATACAAATATAACAAGATATTAAAGATATTAAACACAAATCAAAAACAGAAACAGACAGTCAAACTAAAATCAATTTATAATATAAAGTATAAAAATATATCACCACGCAGAATTTTTTACAAACTGTAAAATTAACATTTCATGTGCAATATTAATAACGTTATCTAAAAAGTCACCAAATGACAATCAAGGAAACTGTAAAATTAACATACCGATTTCATGTGCAATATAGATAATGTTATCTAAAAAGTACAGTTACCAAATGACAATCAAGGCCTACTTGATCTTTAACCGTCTTTCAATAAAAAATAGTAGGGAATTCTTGAGTTTTTTTGGGTTTTTTTTATGTATAATCCACCTCTGTCTGATGCTTTTGAACACTGGCACTGATTAAAAAAACATTAAAGTATCAAATCTGCTAGGAAGATATAATAAACAAAATTCACATCTATCTGTCAAAGAGTAATTAAGGGAATCAAAATTTTTGCGAAAATCAAACTAAATGCAACCCAAGGCTTAAGAGTAAACATGGAACACAGACACATACAATAAAGAACATGAAATACCCAAAAATAAGACGTACAAAGAAACAAACGTAAATGAGCAACACGGACACAACTGAAAACTTTGAGCATACAAATAGGTACAACAGATGCACCGGTATGGTTACAATTGCCATAAGAAAAGAAAATTGCATTGCATAGTTCAGTAACGTATAAAAAACATTAAACAATGTCGCATTCATTCATCCTGCATTTCAGATATATTTATAAATCAAACTACATTACGGTGGCAAATGTTTGCATATATCTACAGTTGAATGATTAAGGTTAAACATAACTACGCGTAACATTTACAAAATACCTGGACAATGCTTACAATTAAAGTGTAATTAAACCAAATAGTTCATTGTTTTTTTTTCCTTTTTAATCACAACATCTAATATAGTTTTTTTTTTCCTTTATTTTTTTTTTACAAAATAAGAATTTGTTTTTATTGTAGACGGAAATATCTTTGTATTGATGATGAAAACAAATGGTTACTATTTATGAAGTGGGCCAACTGAACAGTTGAGATCTTTCTAAACACATTGAAACCTGTGTAAAATGAATCCTTTTTGGGATTGCAGGTTAGGTTAAGAGAAGTATCTCATTTACCCAGCTTAAATAGTAATTCAGGGAACCAAGTTTATAGCGGTAATTAAAATAATGTAATCCAGGGACAAAGACCAGATATACAACAACAAGGAAAATAAAGTAACTAAAATCATACATACAAGGTAAAAAAAAGCAAATGAGCAACTCGGACTCCACTAAAAACTGGAACCATGGACTAGGTGCACCGATAAGATAAGCGACCTCTGCTTTTCTAGAAACACCCGCCGAGTTGCTCATAAAAAAGTCAAATCTGGGGTAGACGAAATATGAAAGGAAAATTATGACACGTTGAACAAATCAGTGTTCATAGCCCAGAAGGATACACCATAACGATCCACGAGTTCATGATGGCGACCATTAAACTTCTGTAGTGATGACTTCAACCTTATAGCAACATACCCTTGTCCCAGAAGCCTGTTTGTTAGAATTCTAACGCGATACAAAAATGTCTGCATAGTTTCGGCAATTTCTGACATAATGTATGAGATGTTATATGAACGCTCCATACGCAAGGGCTGAAGGGATGTTGTCATAGATGAAAGGAAAATTGACAATTCTGAATGAAAAGTCATCACGTTTGTCGTAAAGTTTGGTCAATAGTTTTCCCGTATCATCTATTTCTAAGTGTAGGTCAAGATATGAGGCTGACCTCACAGTGTCTGCAGTATCCTTTATCTCAAGTGCTTTGGGGTAGATACGATGTATAAAATTTCCAATGTTAGGATTGTTTATAGATAATACGTCATCTATATAACGGAAACTGGGAATAAAGGATCTAACTAAGCGATTTTCTTTCTTTCGGAACAGATCAGGTATAATGTCAGCCTCATAAGGGTGAAGGAAAAGGTCAGCACAATAGAGGAGCACAATTTGTTCCCATTGGAATGCCGACCGTTTGTTGGTAAACGCGTCCACCACACTAGATAAATATATTGTCGATTAAAAATTCAAGCACTTTGTAAACATCCTTTTTCTGTATATTTGGAAGATGAATCGGAATTACTGTATACAAAGTATGAGGACGTGTTTACTTTACCTTCTTCGCAAAAATTAGCAAACGCGAGTATTAATAAGATTAAAGTATTCAAAAAGGTCTATTTAATGAATCTACAATATATTGTATATGCCGTGTTAATACCTATGGGCTTTTGAATAATATTTTCCGCTATATATAAAAAAACAGCCTCTTTTTACATTGTATGTTTACAAAGATTTCTTAAGAACAATAAACAAACACAACGGTAAAACGGTAGAGAGTGAGTTACTTTTTCATTCTTAAATGATATTCTATTTTTCATCATTACACGAAAAAAAACATTTAAAAATAATCATCATACAATATTTGATGATATAGGACATTTTGATATGATTTTATAAGAAAGAGATTGGACTGTGGTATATCAATAAGAATAGATTATTATCTATGTGCACATGTAACAACATTGTTGATGATATTAAATAAAACCAGAAGTTCTAGATTAAGGCAATAAAGTTTGTTGCAAGGAATTTTTTATACTATTTTTAAACCTTCCTTTTTATATTTAATGGACAGTTCTGGCGGATACTTCAGCTTGATAGGAATCGGTAACAAAACATAAAAAATGAATTTACTTTTGTCCTATATAATTATCAGTTTGCCATTACTTGATTTTTCAAAAGGTATTCCTTACAAAAAAATTATGTAGCGAAATATTCAATGTGTCCAAAATATTGTTTTATTGCATTATTTAAGCTTTTGTAACGTTTTTTGTTCAAATAATGATGTTAGGCGCAACATTTCTGTATGAGATGCGAAAGCAAGCAGTGTGTATACAAAGAATCATTTTAAGAGGAATAATGTCCCATATTAGACTTAGCTACCCTAACTGGGTGTATAAGGTCAGAGGCGATTATATTTTATAATAGTGAAAACAAACCACGAAATTTGCAATTTTGAGCGAAGTGATCACGTTGGGTGGGTAAATTAATCCAGTATGTTGCAAATGTTTGTTTTGCTCTGAGGTATTGTCATTGTTATCATTTTTATAAGCAAACTCTTGTTTCATACGGAGTGCCTTCTGAAATGGCTCTTTGTTATCATGTTCACTGCCCGTCGTGTTTCATATTTTGCTTTTATTTTCCATGTTTTTATAATTTCAAGAGTTGATTTACCGCTATTATCTCTGTGGTAAAAATCTGCACCTTTATTCAACAAGAAACGTACAACATGTGCGTAATCTATGAGGTTTCTTTTAAACAAAAGTTGTAAGACGGATTCACCATTGACATTACAGAGATTCGGATAAAGGCCTAAATTAAGAAGATGTTTAACAAGCCTAACATTGGACAGATTACCCAACACATCCTCTGATAAATCATATCCTTCTACTCTTGCTGTTTGAACAGTGCAATGTGCTGTTATATCTTGTGGGCAAAGATGGCAACGTTTAAGCTGAACTAGAGAATCAAACAAGCATCGATTTCCTCCATTTAACTTTGTTTTTCTCAGCCATAAGTTTCCCCACAATTAATTATTGTCACGAATAAGCGCTATCATCATTGGTGTCATATTTTTTTCTGGATGGAAGATCTATATCTGCGTTATTAGCAAGTACAATGGCAACGACGGTGTTATGCCCATTCATACAAGCAACATATAAAGATGTTTTGTTTTTATTGTCCCAACCATTAACAGTGCTACCCTTTTTCAGTAGGTACAACACAAGATTTAAATGATTTCCTTTGCACGCTGCATATAATGCTCATTCACCATTTTTATCAAGTACTTCAATATTCATACATGACTCTAGTAAATAATCTAAGACATGTGTATGTCCATTGCAAGCAGCTCCATGGAAAGGATTATAATAATGAGTATTAACCTGCACACTTTTGTCGAAAAGAAATTTTAATACGTCAATAAAGCCATGTTTCGAAGCTGCATACAACGGGGATTTCCCATCTTGTACATAAATACTCAAATCGGCAGAATTATTTAAGATGTATTTAACTATGTCAAGTTTGCCACTTTTACACGCTGCGTATATAGGAGGTTTATGCACTACATTAATATAAGCACTCTTTTCTACAAGATATGTAACTGTTGCACGACGTCCACCTCTACAGGCCCCGTACAGTGCTGTTTTTATTTTTTTTTTTTCTATTGTTGGCATGTTTATATCAGGCCCTTTACTAATAAGATAATTAACAATGAAATTAAATCCATTCTTGGCCGCGCCATAAAGTGGTAATTTGGAAAAACAGTTTATTGTTGTTCCTTTTTCAACAACTCCGTAATATCTCTAAATTCATTCTTTGAAGCAACATACAAAGGCGAAGCGTTATTTTTGTCCAGCAAATTAACAGACGCCCCATTAATTACAAGGTATTCGACTAATTCAATGTATCCTATATTTACTGCTGCGATTAGGGGTGAATAGAACTCATCATTTAAAGTTGCTCCAGCTTGTGTTGGATACCTAACTAATGTTAGAGACCCATACGCACACGCTCCGTATAATGGTAATTCACCTGTTTTACTCCTGTAATTGATATCGGCCTTATAATGTTCAACTAAGCATCTTAAGATACGGCGATGTCCTTCTTTTGCAGCTGCCCAGACAACGGGATATCCTTTTACACATGCACCTAATGAAATGATGTATTTTATAGCTTTAAACGATCCACTCTCTACAGCTGCAAACAACACAGAGTTTCCGTTTGTATGCCTCACATTCACAAGACCGGCCATTTCCAGCGAGATAAGTGATTATATGCAAGTTTCCGGTATTTGCTGCTGCATAAATTGGTGGAAACATATAAACGTTGATGACTGCACCGTGTTGTATCAAGTACTCAACAGTTAGAAAATGACCATTTCTTGCTGCTTCGAACAAAGGTGAACATACATTATCATGACTGCAGTTAACTGTAGCTCCTCTGTTAAGGAGATATTTCACTATATCTAAACGACCTATTCTAGATGCTGCTCAAATCGGTAAAAAATCTGTAGCATTTACAGCTTAATAGCTTTATGACTTTATAGCTGATTTGATCAGAAAGAAAGAATATCGTTTGGCTAGATCCTTCAATCTCAGTTCCCGCTATATAGATGGCGTATTATCTTTAAACAATCCTAATTTCGGGAATTTGATACATCGCATCTACCCAAAAGAACTTGAGATATAGGATACAACAGACACTGTGAAGTCGGTCTCATATCTTGACCTACACTTAGAAATCGATGGTAAAGGAAAACTATTGACCAAACTATACGACGAACGTGATGACTTTTCATTCAGAATTGTCAACTTTCCTTTCGTCTGTGGCAACATTCCTTCGGCTCCTGCGTAAGGAGTGTTCATATCACAACTCATACGTTATGCCAGAGCTTGCCGAAACTACGCAGACTTTTTGTATCGTGCTAGAAGTCTACGAAATAGGCTTCTGGAACAGGGTTATGTTGTTACAAGATTGAAGTCATCACTACAGAAGTTTTATGGCACCAATTGAATTTGTATAAGGACGACTTTGGTTATAAATAATCAATAGGAAGGCAAACGATTTTTTGTTACATGATTTCTTTAAGGATCCAACTCTGTTAAAGTGCATGTTTGTATTCACATATTTTGGTCAATCTTGTCCATTAAAAATACGGTAAACACAGGTTTAGAAATGGGCGTAGAATATAATTTTTCGCCGGGCGGAGCGAGTCGAAAAACAAACCAAACAAACACACAAACAAAAACATCTAAGACCTTTTCACAGTTTTTTTTTAAAACTGTAGGTTTATGTTTGTTTGTTCCAATTTGATAAATACTCGGAAATCAATTAAATTCAATGAAAAACATGAATATTCATTATTTTTTTATCTTAGTATTACCACAAGTGGCGACAACTCTCATTCTCAATTGTGTTTGGTAAAATCAAAGTACGTATTTCCTGAATCAATTTATATCGATCGTGCGAATATTTACGCCTCAAATAATCGTCAAATTGCAAATAAAAGGAAAGTACGAGGATCGAATTTAAATGTATCTTAATATAAGCTTATTGTTGTAAATATTTAATAAATATCTTTAAATTCACCATTTTGATTACAAAGGACAATACAAAAAGAACACGCCAATTTCATAATGCATCGCAGCAGTGTGTAAGTTTGCATGATATTCAGGTTTGATGTCGGTTAACATGGAACACCTAGATGAATGAACACAAAACTCTACGACATAATGCGTAATTAAACTACAAACTACTAGGTGAAATAAATTTGTCCAAAACAAAACAAAAAAAAAAATGCGTGGCAAATGACAGCACTTTATATAAGTTTCTTGATCGGATCCACTGTCCCCTTTTTGTAAATATTTAGGTCTGCCAGGGTCTACATGTAACATCAAAAGACAGCTACAGCATTCCGAGCCTCGCGGGGTTTTTATATCTATTTATATGATTGCTTTAAAAATAATCAGACAACTTGAATATATCAGCAGTGAACGACTGATTGCATAGAAATCAACATGATAAGAGATAAGATGTCAACTACAGTTTTGTATTTTAATTGGATCGTTGTTAATACAAATGTAGAGTCCTAATTTGTCAGTGTATTACTTTCTCAGTAAACGTTTTCTATAGGCTTAAATAACATAGAATTAAATTTGATATTTTAAGAAATACCTATAAAATGGACCTAACTATCTGGCTTTGAACCTAAATGGGGTATACCAATGGGACTATTTTCCTGTGATAGTGTAAGATAATTACAGATTATATCTGGTTTTTCAAATATAAAGGAGGCTGCTATATCAATTCTTATCTTCGATCTAAATTGAAAAAAAACCCGGATGTTCCCCTTCCCCTTTATCTTTGGGCAACTTTTTGATGCTTCCACTGCGTTGAACATGGTAAATTTCAAAATCAAATATATGCATATGTATATACACCACTACATAGAAAAATATATCAAACTCATTTTGAAAATGTCTAAACAAAAGTATGTAAAACATATACAAGCGTGGATTTAAGGGCGTGTGTGCAGTTTTAAATTTGAATGATAATTGTTTTTTGTAAGAAAGGAATCTTGAGTTTTTACAAATTCCGCCAGTCTATACCCCCTCCCTCAAATTTCCTTTACTTGTTTTGCTCGGCTTTTGCTTCTGCTAACGCTCCACCACCCCTCCACCCCACACACACACACACAAATATCCCGAAGTCCTGGATCCGTTTTATCAATAACACACGTATTTTTGTTGTGTATTAGATATAATGTCTCACTAACTCATTGAATAACTGACAATTTATACTACAAGTGTTACAATCTGAATGATGAAACCCGAAAATGTTAAAAAGGTAACCCGTAAACAGTACATGTACAACTTACCCTCTCACTTAAAATCTCAAAATGTCTGTAATCAACTTTAAGAACCTTTTGAAATCTTGATACTTTAGGAATGAGTATTTTTGTTATGTCAATAAATGATGTAAAAACAATTATCCATGCATTAAAAATATTCATACCAGGAAGTATTTACCACAATCGGTGGTAATTACTTAAGAAGACAAAAAAAATGGGGTATGTTCACAAGGAAACAAATATCTATAGAATTTTTTCTATCTTGTGAGCAAACAAAAAATAAATAAATAAAACTATGGGAAGTTAATGCTCTACAGGTTTTAAATCATCACACTGAGGGTGTAAGTTGTCTTCAAACTAATAATAAGGTATGGATAAATTTACCAGTGATTTCTTCCATATCTCTGAATCGAAAAAAGAGAAGCTATGGGAAGTTATTGCTCCGCGGTGTGACGCTTGTTACCTCTTCTACCATTTTGCTCATTTCAGGAGCTCATATTATGTTCCAAAATGAAAGTCTACATATATGTTAAGATTTAGAATACCGAAGAGCCAATATAAATCATATTGTGTTGAAGAAATCAAACAAAGCCGTATATAAAATAGATCTATATAAATGTTTTATGCTCAACACACAAAAGAATCCATACAATCAACATGGATTTCTTCCGATAAAGGAAGACAGATACAAGAAGACTCGGCCCCATGGAGCCTGTTATAACCGTCTTACAAAGACGTTTGGAGATACCGAACATTGATCAAACTTGTGTGTCGTACAAAATAGTTAGCACAGTATGCTAAGTGAAAGACGGCAATCCAGAGATTCCTTGTAACAACTGTGAAAAAACTAAAGTAAATTTTAAGGGAGAAGATACAACAGAAGACTTATGAAGTTGCCGTATCGAAAAACATTATTGTGCAATAACTTTAAATGATACAATTCTTTTTCCGTCCTACAATACTTGCACTGAAATGGAGTGAAATTTAACGATTATAGCCGATGGCAGAAGGAACATGTCAATAGAGATGCCAAGATGTAAGTTACGCATGATTGATTCGCAGACTTCCATAAGGGGCACTGTCCTTACTTATACATAGAAAGAACACCAAGATATCAAGCTACAACAATTAATCCATCAATTATTAAATACGAGAAAAACATTAAAATTTTCATAGGTGATCAAAGTAGTTGGGTTATTTATGTATACAAAAATCTTCGGTCCTTAACGGTCCTTCTCCATGACAACAACTGGAGACCGAATACAAATACGATTGTAATGTAACAATGTTCTGTGTTTCACATATAGACGAATGGTTTGTAATTGACCCTATCATAGCATCTCTGTGATGAATTTTGTCTTCGTATCATTTTTTTAGAATTTGCTTGTAAATTCCATTCCACATAGGACAGGAATACGATGGAAGGTCGTGGAAAATTCTGTGGTGATGGATAAAACTGTTTGTTTTCAAAGGTCTCTCCGCATCACTCACATAGGAATGACATTTCTATAAAAAGAAAGCAGGGTGATCTCCCTTTTTTTATTACAAACACAAGTATAAGTATACCAAGCGTCACATTTGGTTCGATAATCACTGTTACTAAATGATGAAACTTGTTTATATTCATAGAACAGCATCGGTTGTACACTACTTATTTGTTTAACAAAGACACTAAACCGAAACACTTAACTGGGCGATAAAAAAAGATTATTAGAGATAAAAAAAAAATATGTGCTTTAACGTAAAGATGCTTTTATGCTTCATCTAATTATTCAAAATGAAAAAAAAATTGCTATGTTTTGTTTCATACATTATATCAATCACTATCCACGAGGTCAATGACCGATGTTTGCCGAAACAGGTGTTCCAAAGATAGATTTATCGTGTAATATATGGTATGACTTGACGTAGTGAAATAACAAAAAAATAAAGAAATAAAAAAAATAAAGAAACAAAAGTGGCATAACTTTACCTAAAAAGCCCCTGGTTGCAAGTAAGCAAGCTTACTTCGAGGCTTGGGTTCAATACAAACAAACACTACAATGAACCCAAACCCCGGAGGAAACCAGGTAACTAAAGCTAATTTCGAGGTTAAAATTCATACTCTTTCTCTTCTGAAAGTCTGCAAGAGAGTGACGATTTCGAAAATGTCCGGCGTGTTTATCCTCCCCGCGACCGCACTCGATTGGATCTCACACGTTTGAATTTCATTGGTCGCAATTAACACACTTGAATTTCATTGGTCGCAATCAAAATCATTTGAATCCATAGGACGACGCTAATTAGGAGGCGGATACCATCTTAAACTCGTCCACATCGCACTAATACACTTTAGCAAAGGGATGGAAAGGGTCAAAGATCAATGGTTAGAATGGTTAAAGTCCAAAAGGTCGTTGGTCAACTTCCGATAATGTACATTATCTTGAAATAACAGGGAGGACGTAGAACAATGAAATCGTAAATAAAATAGATAAAAATAGGTGTATCTAGTTGTACAACTACACTAAAGACAAGAAAAAGGGACTCCCTTCTTACAAAAATGGGGGTACAACAACCCCAAGATAGCATATCAAACATAAACATTTTCACAAGCGTTTACCTGGTAGAACTTCATAGCACGTCCAAAGCAAATTTGGGTGTAAGTGACTTGAAAACAAACTATAGCAGGAAAAAACGTATAATAACAAAAGAAAAGTCATTAAACAATCATACAATCAAAGAACGTAGGAAATTAAACAAACTTCGAATGGAGAGAAAAAAAAGCAAATTCATGACTTACCCAATACAACCCCAATAACGGGTAAAATCAAATACACGCGACATGTAAACACTGAGAGTATGAAAAAATGAATTTAACCACTAGAGCCCATAACACGGTAAAATCAATGAAAAGGTTGGGTGCGTCTGTAATACGTGATGAAATGGTCGACTTTAAAAATCTAATTGTAATAAAAATGAAAGGCAATACACCATTCAAACGCTATTAACGTTCCAAATGTAAACATCAATTGTAAACCTTGTAAAACTCGTTCTTACACCTGTAATGTAGTCATAAAGCACAATAAAAACCGTTAAAATCAATACATGGGCTATTGAAATCACCAGTAAAATGGGAAGTTTCAAACATCTGCCCAATCCGTGAGACATCTATTCATATTATACAATCCATTGAACAAAAAGAAAATCAAATCATAATCTAAAATCGATTCAAAGTGCCCATTCAAGTATTACACAAAGACAATGAAATTAAAGTCGATTTACAAAAATAATAAAAAAAAACAATTAATGTTTATTAAAATGTATAATTAAAAAAAGCAATATAAACACAGAAACATAACTCTTGTCATAATACATCCCCATTTCTTATACTTACCTGTTTATATAATACTATATGATATTACTTAGGCCACTTAATGAGGATACCAATGGGGGTCGTTTCTTACCCTCCCAACCTGTAAGCCCCCTAAGACCCCCCTTCCTACATCAAAAGGTCCCCATGTTTCCCTTATTTGTCCCCCATCTAAGTCCACTTCCGGTCCCACTTTCCCTTCCGGTCCACGGCCACCGGATCTGACGTCGTAAGCATGCGTATTGGGGTGCACCTTCCGAGTAATAATACTTCTAAAACTCGTACTATACTACTGGGGTTCATCTTGAAATTCGCAGCTCCTCTATTTTGTTTCTTTTTTATCGTCTTGATGAATTTGGTTGTGTCCTAATGTAAACATTGGTTTTGTAATTGGTGGACAAGGGAAGGGCACCTTTAAATGTGCAACTCCTCTAATACAGTTGAGTAGAATTCAGTGAAACTTTTAACACATTCTTTTTCATACAACCCTAGAGCCGTTTAGGGTTCCACACGCACTATACCTATTCGCACGCAAAACACGCACAAAACGCACGATAAACAAATGCTCTTAGTGATTAAATACTTACAATCAAGACAGACGAAATATAATACTGACTTGTAGGCTGATGACTTTAGATTGTTATGGCAAGGGTATAGATAGTATCTATACAAAATTATCTTTCCATTTCCTGGCTGTTAAAATTTGGAATGAACTATATGTACCAGCAGCAATAAATTGTTCTAAACTTTATATTTCTTTAAGAAATAGTGTTTTCAACTCTCTTTTCAATGTCTCAAAATTTTTGATAAGTAATGGATTTACAAGTTATGTATAGAACCTACATACAGCTAATGATAATCACATGGTGCTCGATTCATGTAATAATCATACATGGTAATCATATGACAATCATGCGTTTGACCAATGATAGTCACATGATTATCATATGATTTTCATATCTTAATTTGGGCTTGAAAACATCGGGTAATCATATGTTTGTAAAAAATATGATTATCTTACGATAATCTTGCTATAATCATAATTATGTAAACCGAAACGTATGATAATCATATGGTGCTCGATTTTTATGACAATCATATGATGCAAACCATATGAATCTCAAGTGTGACTGATTTAATAATACATGCAATATATTATTGGATAATTGTTTTTATATTGTATAATTATTTAAATTGTATTTGTGTTTTAGAGGGCCTCAATGAAATTAGAGTTATTTTACTTTAATTACTTTCTTCCTTACTTACTCCATATCGCGTGTTTTCACGTACGTTTGTATCGTGCATGTCAAGTTTGTGACCTTAAAATGCGAATATAATTAAAAGACCAGAAATAATGATGAAATATAAACATGAATAAAAAAATCTAAAAATTCAGTTAGCAAGCTAACAAATATATACCCCCTTCAGGTGGAGTTAAAAGTTAAATTAAAAGTAAAACCTTAAACCCTTCAGTTTAAAAATAATAATTATATTCCTTACTTAATGTAATGGCAAACATTCCTATGAAATATAATCAAAATACCTTGAGCAATTTCGGAGGAGTTTTATAGGCAAAAATTTTAATGTACTAAATAAAATTAAGGTGAATTATCGAGTCCTCCAAAATGACTTACACGTTATTTTCTTCACACACATCAATATATTAACTTTCCTTTAAAAAATCCTGAAAATCATTTAAGTAGTTAAGGAGGAGTTGCACTTACAAGAGATGTGGACAGACAGACAGACAGGATAATTCATACTATCCTAAACTGTGTTTGAATGGGGTATAATCAAAATGTAGGCAAACTGACGAGTCAAAAACTGTCACATTTAGTTATTGTATTTATTAAATTTTTGAAAGACATATCTGATTAAACAAGCATGTTCAATACAATAATTATTCAATGACATAACAATAAGACAAATGAGGCAGGTGCTTTATATAGTAACAAAAGGGGGGTTTGATTTACACTATATTGTAAGTGAGTGGTTGCTGCGTCAGTTATCATAAGCTATGTCACTGTAAAAAAATACAAAACTTAATAAATGAATCATCAACTTGACTAGAGTCTAATGACTACATTTTCATTGTAAATAATTGGCATTGGTAGAATGAAATCATATTGAGCATGGGCACCAAGACATAAGTAAATTACAACAAGTTCATTTTGAAGTTTTCATCATGGTAAGTTCAGGTATTCTATGTTCAGTCAAAAATTTGTGTTAAATAGTTGCTTCTCCAAAAAAATCTCAAGTTAATGATAGTTAAAAAAAGACACTAAAAGGACACATCAATACTGAGTGTGGGGCATTTGACACAGAAATGATCACAATGATGATGTACAGAGGCTTAAACCTACAGGAACAAGTGAAGATACAGCAAGCATTTTCATTAGATGGAACCTATTTCATTGAATTACCCTACCAGTGCACCCAGTCCATGCTCCCAATGGAGTCCAAGTTGCTCATTTACATTTGTTGCTTTGAAAAAATTATTTGGGTTATTTTATGTTCTTTGTTCTTTGATATAATAACTTAGGACTTACATGTCATATTTTAAATTTATGGGCTTTATTTGTGATGTTGAAAATTGATTTGACAATACTGACAACCTGGGAACTTCACAACAATATCATATTTGAAACATCACAAATAGCAATTTTCAGACAGTAACAATTATCACTGTGCTTGATAAATTTTCGCAATGTTTTTGCAAAATTACATCTGTCGATAAGGAAAGAAAAGATGGCTTTGTACGTATAGTCGAACACTTTCTCCTTCAAAAGACCTACTTTTCACAGTTACTGTAAGCTCTCTAAGACTCGAAGAGTAACTCTTTTCTGAACCTACGTGAAAATATAAATACTATTTAAATCATATGCCACAGAGCCCCACTGCACACTCTCTTATCATTTTCCTTACTGAACTTTTAAAATGGAACATGACGAAAAAGAAAAAAATCCTATATTATAGATAATTACACTTTTATTTAGGGACAACAGAAAACAAATTATCTATTATCAAGTATTGGTCATTTTTCATATTCTCCACTTCAGGGCCATTTTTTAAAAAATTTAAGCAAAGGGAGTAACTTCCTACAAATTTGTCATCTGACAGACTGGTTTACTGTTTAATGGGAGCAATGGACAGCAACAGATTTCAAATTCAAATATTCAATTCATAAGAGCTGCAGTAAGTACCTGGATACTTTAAAATAACTTATTTAAAATAATTAAGGTATTTACTGAAGTGAATAAAGTTTAAGTTTCCAAGAAAAATGCTTACTGTTTTCCGTATCCCCAATGAGACCGGCAACCAGGTTGTCAGGTGTTGGTGGGTTATGTCCCTTTGAAAAACTTACTAAAATGGCTTGCATTCCATAAATACTAAAAAAGGACTATTATTGCAAATTGACTGGTGACACTTCAGGATTACATTAGTATACCTTGCAGAATTATCCTTAATACATTTGTATGAGTAAGAGTAACCAAGGGCACCAAGGTTATAGCAGTAATAAAAAGAATGTAATCCAGACAAAGTCCAGACATGGAAAACAGACATACACAACAAAGAACACAAAGTAAATAAATTCATATATATTGCACTACAAAAATGTAATGTAGTATCCTAACAGGAACAAATCTCATAATTGACAGTCTTACAATCACTAAGGACAAAAAATCAATAATTACCCATATACATGTAAGTTAATGATTAAGTTCATATTATACTATTAAAAGGTACAATAAAATTGTTTGGCCAAACACAAATCACCGATATGACATTACTAAAAATAATTTCATAATAATACCATCCATCAAGTGGTTACAAAAAAGTAGCAAATATAAAGTAATTTTATCATATAGTGGGTAATTTTCACAGATGCGAAACTTTGTGATTTATTCTATGAATAAGAGTCAATAGAAAGGGTCAACAGGAAATTACTGTGTGATATCTGAACTTAAATTTGCACTTCCTCAAACCTAGGAAATATAGCAAAAATAAGACATTTGTGAAAAATTCCCTACTAGTATGTTCCTAAAACCATTCACTACTACAGTGTAAATCTCTAAAACAAGTCAATTTGAAGATGTTACCAGGGTTATCTACATAAGACATAAGAGATACATGTATAACAAAATTATTTTAACCAATCAGATTACAGTAATTATCTCAAATTAATTTATTAAAAAAAATCAGGGATCTGCTGGAGAGTTTTGTTTTGTACATAAAATTGTACATAAAATTTTATAAAACCATGATCAGATCAGTAACTTTCCATTGATTATTGATTATCCAGCAATCACAAATTTACATCACACAGCTGTAAAAATCAGTTCAGGGATTTATCCTGTTTATACAAAAGAAATGAAATTATCTTATTATTATATAAATAATTAATAACCTGCACTGCAACTTAAATAAGTACATGTATAGAAGATCCAACTTTGTCATTCAATCATTTTAATTTATAAGTACTTCTCCGCCTAAGAATCAGGCAAAATGTGTATAAGGTGTGGCACATGATGAAAAAATACAGAGATTTTATTGCATTATCCAGGTATTTATATCAGACAACTTTCAGAAATAACCATCAAAGCGTTCGTAAAATCCACCTTTAAGATATTGATAGGTCAAATTTAGTTCAAATGCACTATGGACAAATTTTGTCACACTTTTTCCTCATATAAGCAGTAAAAAATATCTACATCACAGATGCTTCAGGATAAATTCAAATAGCTGTTCAGATGTTTTCTAGATGTATCGAATATATTTGAGGCAAAAAAGACCAAAATGAGAAATATGATGTGCGACACATTGCCTGATTCTTACACAGAACGGTACTTAATGTTATGAACATGCAGCAATACATTAAAAAAAGGACCATACATGCCCTGTTTAACATTTTCTGAATAAAATCACAGAACTGCATTGTACTTTAAGTTTCTATCATTGTGTGCACTGGTAAAGGAGTAGTTCTTGACAGCTAGTAATTTTCGCAAAACATTTTTTCCATCTTCTCCTGTGAAACAAATTCATGCCGAAAATTTAAGAAAAATGACTAACGAACTGCTGAATATTTGCTCTCAAAAATAAGCTATAATACAACAATTTTTATTCAGGAATATAATTTTGGAGAGCAGATTGGTGAGATCTACTTGTCTTAAAATGCAAAGATCTACACTCTGACCAATATAGCTCCATGACATAAAAGGTAGTAGGGTTATCAAGACCTAAATTTTGTCCTATGATGTATGAAACATAAATTCACTATTCATAACAAAATATTCAATTACAAACACATAGACTGCAGCAAATCATAGATATCACAAAAAAAATTGTTTTACTTTCCCACCAAAATTATCCATCTTCAATGGTTTTGATATTTAAGGTGTTTTACCATCTTAAAAGATTTTCGAAAAGTCTGAAGAAAAACATGGCACAATTTTACATACTTTAAGGTACCAAATATTTTGAGTACAATTTATATTACACAGGGACAGTGGATGGATTTTACACTCCCTGAGATGTTCACTTTTCCCATTTTAGCGTTCATGCATCGTTTATCGTGCATTTACACATCGTTTTGCGTTCATTTAAACAAACGATAAACGTACGATAAAAGCGTTCATTGAAATGCACGATAGAAGCGTATGTTTAAACGCACAATAGGACCTTCGTTTAAACACATAATAAAAGTGTTCGTTTTCATGCATTTGGAGAGTGTTTAGCGTGTGTTTGGGTATCGTGTGTGCGGGAAACCTAAATGTCTCAAAGAGTGTAGTAGTGTGCTTAAGTATTTAATAGAAATCTGGAATAGAATTGGAAACTAATTTGTTGTTTCACCAAACAACAAAAATCACGAAATTGGTACCCCTTTAACAACTATGACAATTTCAGTTGTCATTTCTGTAACTTCTGTTTCTGTCTTCTCTTGAAGTTTGGGGGAAGCTCTACCATGAGGAAGCTATCGTCAACACTTTTCTTGCAGTATTTATAGAACAAATCAGCTGATTTACACAAAATATCATCCAAATCTATACTCAAACTGAAAAAAAAAATAAATATCATGAAATACATAATTGTCATGTTCAATTTCCCCATTTCAGCAAATGTGCATTGTTTATCATGCACTTACAATCGTTTTGCGTTTGTTTAAATGCACGCTAGGAGCATTCATTAAAATGCATGGTAGAAGCGATGGTTTTTTTTGTACCAATATTATTTCCTTTTTTTCAACTTTTTTTTTTAATTTTGTATTTTCATTAGTTCCTTTTTCCATTTTTTTCTTTCTTTATTTTCTAGTAATATTACTATTTTCCATCAATTGTCTATAGTGTGTTTAAACGCACATTATAAGCATTTGTCTATGGTTTATTGTGGGTTTAAACGCAAATATGATGCATTTAAACACATGCTAGAAGCCCTAGTTTATCGTGGGTTTAAATGCATGCTAGGAGCCCTGGTTTATCATGGGTTTAAATGCACACTAGGAGCCCTGGTTTATCTTGGGTTTGAACACACACTGGGAGCCTTTGTTTATCCAACAATAGAGGCGTTTGTTCAAATGCATGGTAGAAGCATACATTTTTCATGCATTTAGTGTTCGTTTAGTATGCATTAAGGCGTCATGCATGTGGGAAATCTAAATGTCTAAAGAAGTGTACTACCAGGAACAAGAAAAACTATACATTTACATATATCGGAAGGCGAAGAGGGAAGCAAATACAGCTTATGTGATAACCTGTCAATATTAATGATTTATTGAACAGACAAAGGTAAAACAAAAACGAAAGTGACAACGATTCACAAGCTAGTGTTTAGTTTAGAATCATTACCTTAAATAGTTTGGACAATTTTATCAGTGAAAACAGTACTATTTTATAAGATTTTTTACGATAACTTGATTGTTATCTTGTATAGTTATCAGATTTTATTTATTTTGATTTTCAAACTTACTTGTTTATAACTGTGAAGACAGCAGCTGTGTCTGTACTTAGTAACAACTCCCCTCGACATTCCTCAAGTAGAGCCAAACACATAAATAACTCAAATGTGTAGTCACATTGTGTATCTAGTCGAAGTGTTCTGGTAATACCACCTACAACAGAAATGTGAAGTTTCTGATGAAATCTATATAAAAAAAAACATATGATAATCTTTATACAGAAAAAACAGATGAAAATCTATACACAGAAAAAAACAGAAGAAGTGGAGACAGGAAGTAAGAAAATTGGGAAAAATTAAGCATAGTAACAAAAAAAAAAATCTTGACTAACATAAAAAAAAATTACAAAAAGTTCAGGTCAAAGGGCAGAAACAAGCAGTAAAAGAACAGGAATGATGTAAATATGTTTGTCATATAGATAGTAGTGATTAACAAAATGTTCCAAGAGTAAAAATTGTCATAATTCATACTGTGAAATAATATAATGAATAATGAAAAATTTATCACTTGTGCCAAGTACACATTAAATATAAGTTCCTCCATCTCTTTAAATCTACGTGTTCTTTTGGCACTCATGATAGTTATTTCTTCTTGTCATTAGTCACTTTAAAAGTTTTTTTTTTGTAAATAAAACCAGGTTACATTTATCACACCACAAATGCAGCATTATTTGCTAAAGAAAAACTGACCCAAATTTTCAAACTCTTTCATGGTTTGTCTTCTTCGTGCATTTTCAGCCTCTAGTGAGGAGAGTTCTAAATGATGACTACTGAGTATTTCAAAACATCTAAGTGAATCAATAAAAGACATTTCTCTCTTAAAGCCAAGCAACAACCACCTGTAAATAAAATAAAAAATTTCAAAATTTTATTATTTTGTTTCATTTGAGAGAGATGAAACAGGTATCAGGGACAAATTTAGAAGTAAAAAAAAAAAACAACAACAGAAAATTGTGTATGTTGATTCTCATAACATATTTTAGGTACACCTTAAAGGACAAAATTGTTCTGTTATTTGCTCTGTTTGGTGACCTTCACCCCTTTAACATCAAATCCTGTATAGTTAATTTTTTATAATCATGTATTATGTCGCAATATACGAAAATGAAACACTTACATACCCTCATTAACAATTTGAGAAAGGTAGCTAAACAATCAACAAGTTGAAAATTCCATCATGGTTACAGAATTGAATTTATACATTCCTACATGTATTGCATCATGCCAATTAAACATTGGTGAATGTTGGAATAATACTGGCTCCATATTTTTGAGTTAAAGATTACAAAAAGTAAGTACCTTTTAAGTGTGACAGATATGAACAGAATTGAGTAGCTACTTAACCTAATTATGAAAATATTGTGATCAAGGTTATAAATGAAGACACGAGAACCACCGTATAGACACGTAGAGCAGAGATCTCTACAATATTACCTATGACAGAACATTAAGTCTCCCATATCGTGTTTACGTAGATGGCTTAGGAGTTCTAAATCCATCTCTTCCAACAACTCAACAACCAGTTCTGTAAAGAAAAAGGAAAAATTGTCCAATACAGGCATCTGACTTCATCAATGTATTTCAAAAATTACTAGCCCATGCACAGTAAGAAAAATACGAGGCAGTTTTATTTTTTTTTTTTTTAAATTTTAAGTTAATGTGCAGTATAAGGGAAAAGCTCAATTTTTGGAACAAACGACCTGAAACATTTAATTAAAAATTCAAGTTCTGGGGATAACAGTATGCTTGTGAAGATTTAATGGTCACAGATTGCTTATGTTAAATGCTAAACCTGGAGGTAGATCCTGTAGTTTGTAGTTACAAATACTATTCAAGCACAGATGTGGTGAAAGTGTCATTGGTCTGCACATTAAGCTACAAAACTCCTGCATTTGATATCATGCACTTTTTAACCTCCATTATGATTTGAATCAAAACCTGAAATAGGAGGTGCACAATGGGGGACATGTAATAAAAATTCTGTGAAAGTTTCGTTCAATTCAAGAGGAGTAACAGATAACCGATGGGTCCATCTGTGTAACAGACAGACAGACACCCCTTTCACTATATACAAAGCATTTTTTCATTTTACTTCACATTGATTTCAAACCAGCCTATATGAAATTTAGACACTGCTATTTTCATGATGGTCAAGGTGTTTCATGGTACAGAAAAACCCATTGAACCAATGATGCATTTTTGTTCTACATAAGCTATATTTTTATGTAATGATAAGTCCTTTCAATATTCTGAACAATATTCTAAAGAAAACTATACATACATCTCCCACTAAAATCAACCATGACAAACCAAGACCAACATTTCCAAAGTGCCAATTTCATACACAATTAATATATATTCTATCTTGAAAGTGCAACAAACAAGTGGTGACCAAAAAAAACTGTTGGTGGTTACTGTTGTTTCTACAGGCTTGTCTAATAAAATGTTCTAGTTATGTCTGCAAGATGTCTAACCATTGGCCTTGCATGCAATGCTCTGTATTGACATATTTGTCAAAGTAATCTACAATATGTTACAAAAACTTCTCCCCGTCAGAGACAAACTGGAGAAATAACCACAAATAAAGAGAAGTTTTTGCTCATTTCTCCCACTAGATTAGGCTCTGAAGACTTAGTACAGGCATTTTCACTGCGATGGTGGATAAGACCAGTTTTTGAAGCATGCTAAACCTCCTGCTTCCATGAACATGATGAAACAGACAGAGGGAGAAATAGATGGAGGGTAATCACATAGGAGAGGTGTAAAAAATATGGTAACACATATAGCATGCATGACATTCTTAATCAAAGTCAGGACCATGCTGAAGTGAAGTATAATTTTAACATACCAATTTTTCTGACCATACCATCCTCAGTGAAGTCATGTTGTATTTTGGACATGTAGTTAGAAAAACACCAGTATGTCTCCACCTACAAAATAAAATGGCTTGATACAGTGAAATCTGTCTAAACCAAACCCATTCTGAACTCTAAGACTTTGTTCTGTGCAGACAGATGTTTGGTTTTTCAATGTTCAAAATACATGCAAGAGGTTTTCCATTAATCAAAAACCAGGTAAATCCTATGATATGGGTGGCACAGCATAATTTTTTCCCACTAAATATTGTGTTCCAGTATAATATTTATATTATATGTATGTTAAGTAGTATAACATTTTTTTTAAAATTTACAATAAATGGCTCAAAAAATGATTTTATAATTCCCTAACAAAGCAACAAAATTTCACACAAAATAAAGAGTTACCCCTTTTTTCAATAAATTTCCATGTTTTCTTTTTAATCAATTTCTGATAAGAAGACTTTGAAAAGTGTCTGATTTAGACTGGTGTTTGGTATAAACAGGAGATTGTTTTAGACAGATGTTTGGTTTAGAAAGTTGTTTGGTTTGGTTAAGACAGGATTTTGGTTAAGACAGATGTATGGTTTAGACAGGATTTAGGTGAAGACAGGAAATCGGTTTAGACTGTTTAGTTTAGACAGTTTTTGGTTTAGAGAAGTGTTTGGTTAGGTTTAGACATGTGTTTGGTTTGGATAGGTAATTGGTTTAGACAGTGTTTGGTTTAGACAGGTGTTTGGTTTTGACAGTGTTTGATTTGGTTTAAAGCAGTTTTTGGTTTACAGTGTTTGGTTTAGACAAAAAATGTGGTTAAGACAGGTGTTTGGTTTAGACAGGTTTTTGGTTTGGATAGGTAGTTGGTTTAGACAGGTGTTTGGTTAAGACAGTGTTTGGTTTAGACATGTGTTTGGTTTTGACAGTGTTTGGTTTGGTTTAAAGCAGTTTTTGGTTTAGTGTTTGGTTTTGACAAAAATGTGGTTGACAGGTGTTTGGTTTAGACAGGTTTTTGGTTTAGAGAAGTGTTTGGTTAGGTTTAGACAGGTGTTTGGTTTTGAGAGTGTTTGATTTAGACAGTGTTTGGTTTGGGTTAGACAGTTTTTGGTGTTAGAGAGGTGTTTGTTAAGACATGTTTTTGATTTAGACATGTGTTAAGTTTAGACAGGTGTTTGGTTCATTTAGGGATTGGTTTAGACAGGTACAATGTTGTAACTATTCTAGTTACCAACAGATCTTGTATAATATCACTATCTTATTTTTACTAAATTCTGGTACCAATTTGTTTCTTATATGGTAGTAATGGCCACAACCTATTTAATTTAAAAAAAAAACCAACTTATATGTATTTCTTATCCATTTTTAGACAGCCAAGAAACGGTAAAGTAACTCTTTACAAAGCAGTGTTTTTTATAATTTTTTCCTTTGATAGCAGAAACTGTTCAAGTTTGAATAACAATTTGAAGTTACACATGTATTATTGAAAGAAAGGAAACTTTTTTTCTTCTGTGTAAAAGCTGATTGCTTTGTTAGGGCACTTTAAAATCATTTTCTGAGCTATCCATTGTCAAATAAAAAAAAATCTTTATACTATTTGACATACATATGTAATTGCTGAGAAATAGTGCAACAAAAGTATGTTTGAGTTAGATACATAGACGGATGGAAGTTCCCAAGTTATACAGTATTCTCCTCCTCTAGCAAGCAGAGGTATCAAAATGTATTGGCATGAGAACAGCTGTGGCAGATTGTACTAGTATATTACCTCTGAATCAAAGACAACAAGAAATCGAGCCAGTATGTCATTCATGCCTTGTGCATAACCAATCTTTGGATAGAATGCTGAAAATGTCAGTAAAATCTCCCGTAATACTGTCAGGTTAGGGTTTAATGCTCCTCTGAAATGATAAACATTAGGAAATACTAACATTAACATTAATGTGTTGAAAAAGGGAAAATCGTTTGTTTTATTTTTTTTTCAAACAACTCCCGAGGTGGGTTTAAAATGTAAAAAAAATCCTGAAAAAAATGCAGTTTCAAAGTTTCATATTGCTCTATAAAATGCATCATTCTAATCTTTTATTTTGTTTTGTGTAAGGGATAAAAATATAAAGTTAAGTCTTTTCAAGAAATGCCTGTAACAGGGAAAGGTTGGGGGTTACAAAAGATTTTTTTTAAACACATTTTTATTGCTAGTTGTAATTCCATATGTTAAAAAGCTATCAATGGATATAAAAAAAAACCTAAAAAACATACTCCACTCTTTGGGATGTTTGAAAGAGATCCTTGAACTTTGAAATAGAAAATCATTTAAACATTTTCCTAAACATGCTAAAAATGACTGAAATTTTAGATTAATAGTGGTATACCTCTAAAAACCATTCAAAAGACTGGTGTAATGTGTAATAATATGTAATGATAAATTCTGGATTTGAAAAATTGGAATTCAATATTAAAGCTGAAGAAATTTGAGTCTGCATAACTTGAAAAATGTAACAATGCATTGTTTGATGACATGAATATAAACTTACTTAAAGTAGTCCTGATCTCTGTCAGTTCTTGGTACATCTTTATCAACAACACGTAATTGACTCCATAAATTCCTCACATTGATATTTTGTCTGTTTACCAAAACCTGAAAAATCAACGAAAAATTAAAACTCCATGAAGAAAATGGTTTTGAGCCAGCCTACATTGTGTGTATGGATAAAATATGGTATGCTACTAGACTAACATGGCTAAAATGTGCTGACAATTTTCAGATCATTCTATAAGTTTATCCCTGTATCAATTTGATCTGATGGAGCAGTGTAGCGAATAGCATAAAAAAATGCTTGCATATACCTGTACAGCACTTAAATTGCAACATTTTTTTCCAATATAGAATGTAAAGTCTCTCTGGTGCACCATGTACATGCAGATATTTTCCCATTTTTTCTAACTGCCTGATATTTTCTATCTGCTGTAACCCTAGAAATGCATGTGCTGATATCTACTGATCAGACTCTCTGTAATATTTTATGTCTCTACTTTTGAACTGTTGTTATTCTGTTTGTAACATACTTGAACATGACATTACTGTGACGTTTACTTAACAGTATGCCCATCTGTGAACTAGCATAGTACAGTTCTAAAAGCAAGGTCTGTTTCAATGACAAAAGATCCTTGTTTTAAAATGGATGAAGAAAATCATAAAAAAGACTTTACCTGTGCTTGGATCCTCATAAAGTCAATCTTTTGCTTCAGTTCAGGAGAAGAAATATCAAGATTTGGAAAGTTTTTGGACAAGGCTTTAAAATCTGGATCCCCAGACTTCATTTTGCCAGCCTTTAGATTACTCTGTAAAACTTCAAACTCCGAGATCGGGTCATGGATATCTCCATCAGGACTTCTCACACCTTTGTTACTGGTATCAATCTGGTACCTTGCGACCAAGCCTTGCTCCAATAATGAAGCTGCAAAATAAGTAAAATGCCCACATATGTAAATTTAATGTTACTGTCATGTTATATAAAGTTATTTTGAACTAAGATTTTCCCCAATTTCTTTGATTTAAAGCTGAAAATTGCTCAACAAACATGTAAGGGCATCAACTTAATCATGATAATGTTAATTTCTTACATTGTAGTGTGATTCCTACATTAAGTTGAAAGCTAAATAAAACAGTCTGTAGCATGTGTTATATGGTGGTCTTCTTGTAAAAAACAAGTTTAAGTCCATCCAGATAACTATTTTTTTTTTTATCTAGTGTCTGAGATTCCACTTTCCCATCACCCACGGCAGGTGAAATTTTAGTGCGGAAAAATCACTTTTGTTCCATTTTTCCATTGGCAAGTAGAAAACTTGACCTTTTGAAAAGATTGTTTAATTTTCAATTCAGGGAAAGCAGATTTCTATTTTTAGTTGTCCCAGACCCATCGAAATTTTTTTAAGCACATCTGACATTCGGTCAGACACAAGGTGATGACTTGTCTGACCGAACGACAATTTGTCTGACCGAAAAAACTCTGAACAATTTATCGACACGCTAACATTTTTGATGGGGGGTGGGAATCTCCAAGTACATTTTATTATCAAGCTGATTTTAAAACTACTGGGTATGGGCTCTTGAATTTGTTAATTTGTCACCATTATTCATTTTGACTAGAGTGTATCTGATGAGTCTTCATAAACGAAACGTGTACTTTGTTTTAAGTTCTTTGTATTATATATTGTTGATTTTTTAAATTTGAAATAAAGTATTGTTATTAAATTATAAAATCTATTCTCAATCTCTGGCATAAAATATAATCATTTCAAAATTCAACATTTCATCTTGATAGTCAAAACATTCACTGTCTTCATAATCATCATCATTGTCAAATGAAAATTTGTTTTATCAGATGTTCAATTATTAATCTTTATCAATTTCGATGTAAAAGAAATATACTTGATTATTTTTTTCATTATTATTTTGACAATATAATGACCGCATGTTTCACATGTAAACGAGTAGCGAGACAACGGAAGGGACCATATATCAAAGGACGAAATGACGTGTAGCGAATGAACCGGAAGTTACATATTATTGTTTACAATCAAATTGATTGACTATCTCGCTAGACTGTAGACTAATTCACGTAATTATTAAAACGTTCTAGTTTTATTATTCACAAAAACCACTTCAGTTTTGAGAAAATCTTCTTTAACGTAAGAAAAAAACATCGGACACCCGGGCCGACAAGCAACGTGTATTTACCGGACCCGGGACAATTTTACCGGACAGGTCCGATGGTCCGGCAGGTTTCGATGGGTCTGGTTGTCCAGTGAAAACCTAAAATTTGAAAAAAAGCCTAGAACACTAAAATTGAGAATCTATTATTTCTGCTTTGGCTTAATTTTGTCTAATGAGTGTTGTTTCATGAACAATTTCTGAGAATTTTGTAGCTTAATGTGCAGACCAATGACACTTTCACCAAATCTGTGCAAATAGTATGTGTAACTACAAACTACAGGATCTACCTCCAGGTTTAGCATTTAACATAAGCATCGTTTTCCATCTTGATTTCTGTTCATGATATTTCATAATGTAGTCAATCAACAGATCTTCTCTTTCTCTGAAAAATAATTGTAAACTACAACATGTATACAATATACATAGACATATCTATTGTTCCTGAAGTAGCCAGATGTACAAAATGTACATTGAGTATCTGAAAGTATGATTGTCTCCATATACTTAAGAAGCATTAAGGCTAAAAACCATACAAAATGTGATACATGAGTGGTAAGCTATCCATTTTTGATATTTTATTCAAAATGTAATAAACAGAAGTAAACAAGTGGCTTTTCATATAACCTTTGTTCTTATACATATACATGTATACAATAAATTATATAATTCAAAATTAAGGGAGATACATGTACAACTGTATATGACACTGAAATACAAAATAAAAATGGGTCTCCATACTTTTGGGTTCACATCCTCAAAAGAGGTAGAGCCCCCCCACCCCCAACCACTTCTAATGAAGAATCAAAATTGTTATTGCCTTGTTATCTAAGTGTATTCATTTAAAAGAATCAAACAGTAAAAATACATGTATTTCACATTCTCTGCTTCTTAGAAATGGTTGCACTTGTTACCAAATCATATGACACATATTTTGTCTTTGAAATGTTAC
This sequence comes from Perna viridis, assembly GCA_037379345.1. NCBI lineage: Eukaryota > Metazoa > Mollusca > Bivalvia > Mytilida > Mytilidae > Perna > Perna viridis. Next base: position 24,157,342 of record CM074525.1, read on the forward strand.
TTTCAATGTAGGTAAGTTCATTTAAAGTCTGGGGTAAGTCATTTTTTGGAGGCCACTTACTCATGGTAAGTCAAGTTAACAAAAATATCCTAGAACACTGACCTGGGTAAACCTAACACCTGTCCAAACTGAACCAATTTCAAGTCTAAAAAGGGTTTGGTTTTACTGTCTATTATTTTCCCTTCTTATTACTTATAAATTGACAGGTCTGCAAATAGCATGTGCAATGTATGACAGATGTTATCTCAAGCACATTTACCACATCATATGACATCTTTTGCTCAACATATTATTTATGCAAACTACATATACATTTTTTGAACTAATGTACATGTACAGTGTACCTTGTTGTAGAGGAGCATGGGAATAGTCCAAATAGAAAGTGCCATACTTCTTTCCTGATGCTTGGATCCACACCACCTACAATAGAAAAAGAACTGTTTTCAAATTTACCAGTGTCAATTTACACCATTAACTGTAACTTGTGGTAAATGAACTTGAGAAAAATATACTAGAAGTTTTGTCATGTATATGTAACATTTTGTACATGTACCTGAAATTAAAGAACTTTCCTTCTCAAAACCTTCAGCTTACAAAGGAATGTATCATATACATGTATCAGTTTACATGATGTAAATGAAATATTACTTACACATAGTATGTGTACATAATACAGAATTTAAGGTAGTTTGTTCATGATGTTTATGTTGCTTACTTACATGTACATGTATATACAATGTATGTGTACATATACATGTTTCATGTTTCATGATCCATATGAATATTTAAATTTACATGTACCTTAAGTGACTGAAAAGTAAATGGACTCAGACTGACAGATGCCAGGAAAACATACAATTAAGAAAATCACAATAGCCTCACCCATAAACACAGCCTTTCTGAGTGCATGTTCATCCACAAGTCTTCCATCTTCATCAAAAAGCTTGTTGAAGTCCTCTCTACAAAGAGGCTTTTCTCGTTTGAATGCTGGACTAAACATCCCATCACACTCAGCACCAGCATCACCTGAATTTGCAATGTTACAGTCCAAATGCAGAGACATTTTCTTATCACTTTCCCTAACAGGGACTGCCTTCCCTGGAATAACAAATTCTCCCTCTCCTAAAATTATTTGTTCATATGAATTGCTCATAATTTGATTGCCTTCATGAGTATTTTTTATATTCGATGGTTGCTGACAACTACATGTATCATGCAAGTCAATACTACTTATAATCTCCAACTGGCCACAGTTGTGTTTTGAATCAGGAGTCATTTGGTCCACATTACAATCATGTGTTTTATTACCAACAAAAGAAGAGCTTAATTTCAAATCAAGTTTATTTTTGGAATGATCTGAAGTGCTTTGTAAACATTTTTGACACTGTCTATGTGTAGTATCATGTAAAGTTTGGCAAGTTATAAAATCTTCTTCACAGCATTGATCAGCACTCTCTACAAAAGGAGTTTTATCACAACCTTGTTCAATAAAAAAACGACCCGAGTCACTGTTCACTTCCACTTTTTCGTCACTTTTTACATTTAGATTTGATTGATGTTTACGAATGAGCTCGTCATTCCTTCCAGAAAATTTCTCATCATTTGTTTTTCCTAAAAGAGTGAAATGATTAAAGTTATGAAATTCTTCTACCACAATATGTTCTTCTTTATTACTGATCTGAACATTTTCACTTTTTTGTGTTACACTGCCAATATCCCTTAAATGGTTGATCCTTTTATCAGTACTATTTTCCAATCCCTGTTTTGAAGTAGAACTAATGGAGCTATTATTACTAGCATTTATACATGTAGCTTCAGTCTTTTTTACACGAGTTTGATCTCTTACTCTGCTTTCTGCCTTTACAGCTGATGTTTTATGAGCACCTTGCTTGTCTGGTGCACCCAGTGATGGTTGAAACACAGAATGATCTGAATGGTTATTACTAATACTGTCAAGTCCTTCCAAGGCTTCCTCAGCTACATCTGGTAATACATACTCAGTGGTCTCTACATCCAAACTATCTATTAATTCAAAAGATTCTTCATCACTTGAAAGCCTGGAAAAAAAACAAATAAAAAAATGCACAACCAAGTTAAATTTTAACTGAAAATGAAAATTACATTTACGTTCTCAAAAATTGATGACTTGTGAATATTACAACTTCAATAAACATTCAAAATATATTCTACCATACATGTTAAATCTCCCTTTTTAGGAGGAAGACTCCATTTTTGAGAAAGTATCCCTGGTGGGAAACACTAATTTCTCCCTCTGAGCAGAAATACTGCACAAATTACATGTATGTTCTAAATGACTTATTAAATTGATATAAATACAATGTTTATGTAACATAATAATCAATGAGAAACAATCAACAAGTAATTAATCCTTTTGTTGTACTCAATGACCCAAATTTTAATTAGTAACCTTTAAAGTCTACCCCGGACTTGACTTTTTATGAACAACTCGGTGGCTGTTTCTAGAAAAGCAGAGGACGCTTACCCTACTGGAGCACCTGGTCCATGCTCTCAGTTTTTAGTTGAGTCCGAGTTGCTCATTTACTTTTGTTACTTTGTATGTATGATTTTAGTTTCTTTATGTTCTTTGTTGTGTATGTCTGGTCTTTGTCTTTTGATTACCGCTATAACCTTGGTTCCCTTGATTACTCTTTGGCAGATTTTATATTTTGGTCTAATCTTTGAACTTGGGATTTGTAGCAAAATTATGCTTTTCTCCTGTGAAAAAAAAAGGTGGTCACTCTAAATCTCCTTCTTAGAAAAGCTGCAAAGAGGGAGATCTACTTCTTCGAGCACTCAAAATGTTAACAGGTATGTTCAACAGTCTTTACAAATTTCATTGCAAGTGATTTAAGCAAATAAAATAACATATCAATATCTGACCTTCTGCGCATTTAACATGTACTACTTGACATTAAATAAAAATGATTTAATTATCATTTTAATTAGGGAATTTCCCTGCAGCAGTTTTCACAACAAGGAAGTTGGAATACACTGTAGATTAGCAAAGGAATGTCACAAAAATCGGAAGAGTTGAAAATGAAAATATGTCAATCATTGTCAATTAACTGATTCAATGAACATGTGAATGTGAACACGGCATAACTATAACCATGTAAACAAATCTGACACATCAACTGATAATGAGCATAAACATCGAATTTTTGTTCTTTCCAAAGCAAAATAATTTAAATAATTCTTTTATGATTTTTTGAGACTCCTCAGCATGTTCGGTCCTATACATGATGCATATGCTCATCAAAACAGCACGTTTGCCATTAATCAAATTACTGTCATCTGCACACCTTTCTTCCATTGTCAGTCTGCAGTAAATATATGAAACAAATTTTATTGAGGTAAATGGATAGTGTGAAACGAAAAAAAAATGAAAAGAAATATAAAAAACAAATAATTTAGTTAAATTGAAACGGAGTGAAAGTGATTTTTTAAGTTCGGAATGGAATGGGTTGAAACAAAAAATGAAACAAACTGAAGTGATTTATTTCAATTAGAATGAGGGAAAATACTGTGTCGGTATATACAGTCTAAAGGATTGTACAACGATACCGATAAAGATGTTAACACACTATAATAAAATATATAATGGTCAAAATTTTCAGTCAACAAATGACCTTCTTCAGTGCCTTAAATAAACTGAGTGAGTATGAAAGTAAGTAGTCTGTGAAGACAACTCACTACCTAATCAGGTGAATACCTGTGACGTATAACATTTTACCGACAGTAACAAAGAACATTGTGCTATAGACACACGTTGTGTGTTGATCTTGAATACTGAACTATAAAACTAAAAATATTTACACACACTGTTATAAGAAACTGTACAAAATAGGAAGAACTTATTTTTTTTTTTTTTTTTTTTTGTTAATTCCGTGTGGGTGTATAACACGGAGTTCTTTTATCCAAAATCCCTCCCGCTTCACTCTTTGTAGATCGCTCCAGATCGTGTTTTGTTCCACGATGAAGATTTTCATTTTGTTGAAATCATCGAGGCAGTGGTTAGGTAATCTGAAGTGTTGACTCACTGGGAGTAAAGGCTTTTTTGTTAGGTCGCTCCTGTGTCCGTTCAAGCGCTTGTGAAAAGGCTGTTTAGATTCACCAACATATTGAAGTCCACAGATGGGACAGTGGAGCAAATATATTACATTAGCACTCTTGCAGTGCAGTTGCAAAATATTTTGTAGCGTTTCTCCGTGACTTTGCTGGTGAATGATGACGAGTGGTGCATTTAGTTGCAACATTTACACCACAGGAGCGACTCTCGCCTGGAGTCAAGTTGGGCTTTGATATTTTAGCCCTCACAAGTAGACTACGCAAACTGTCTGGCTGTCTGAAAGCAATCATAGGTGGTTCGGGAAAGACTTTGGATAATGTTGAGTTTCTCTCGACAGAGGCCCAGTGCTCATGAATGGTGTTGTGGCTGTTTTTAAGGCAGGGATGGTATGTTAGAACACAAGGGGCTCTTTTACATTTTTTCTTTGCCTTGTATTGTAACAGACTACTTCTTGGGATATTGTGAATTTTTTGGAACCCTTCATTGATGGTCTTGTTTCTATATCCCCTTCTTAAATTATTCTTCAGTTGACCTAGACATTTTTTAAGGTATATATATGTATATATTATATATATATATATATATATATATATATATATATTATCTTTCTTTAAACTTACTTGCATTCTGACAATTGGGTTACATGTATGTAAGATGTAAGATGATCGTCATTACTTTTTTAAACAAAGTTAACTGATCCAGGAGTTCATTTTTGTTATGTGGCATAATTTTCTACTAATTTGACCTTTGACCTTAATTTAAACATATTTTATTTTAAAGAATACATCAATAAATGATATGACAGTGTAGTAAATAAACACAAGGACTCAGAAACAAGCCATATGGCTGATGCTAATCCGTCTCCAAATAAAGGACAAACTATATCGCAATACATTGAGAAGCATGCTCTGGAATTTTTACAAATACATGTACTACATGTGTAACGAAGTTGGAAAGGGTTATCTTAATGGGGAAACATATATTAATTACAGAAAAAAATATAAGTATAAAGAAAGTTGGTTAAAGAGAAGAAGAAAAAAATAACAAAATAAAAATAGATGAAATGCACTCAAAAGATACATGTAGCATGTATACAATTTATATTTTGAGCGTTTGCAAATCGTTTACTCTTTATAATGTAGAATTGCACTTTCATAAAAAGTTCAGTATTTTGATCTGTTGTTAGAGCATCAGACCCATTTAGGAGAATATCAATGTCAAACTGAAAATTCAAAGAGTGAATAGTGGAAACCTTTGACCTTACCTTGCAAAATCCGTACTAGAAAATGACAGTAATTCCATTATTCCTTGGTTACCTGTAGACAAGATGAAAGCAAATACTAGCAAGTTTCAGGCCATATCTCTGGGTAAAAAACCAACAATCTGCAGTTACAATTTGATTTTGGTAAAATTAATATAGAATGTGAAAAGGAAGTAAAATTACTTGATATAACTATACATTACATTTTATGTCAGAATGATATAGTCAAATTACAAATATCTGTAAAAAGCTGTTGGACAGCTTAATAACGTTCTCAAGTCCATCGGTCATCATTTAAGTATTTCTCCGTATAAGAATTGGTCAAAATGTGTATAAGGTGTAGCACATGCATGAAGAAAAAATACACAGAGATTTTATTGCATCATCCAAGTAACTGTCATAGTGTTTGTAAACTTTGTCTTTTTAAGATATTGATAGGTCAAATTCAGTTGAAATGCACTATGAACAAATGGCTAGAAATTTTTCCGAACTTTTTCCTTCTATAAGCAGTCAAAAAATATCTACGTCACTAATGCTTCAGGATGAATTTGAATAGCTTTTTATTTGTTTCTAGATGTATTTGAATACGTTTGAGGCAAAAAAGACCAAATTGAGAATAATGATGTGCCGCTCATTTCCCGATTCGTACACAGATTAGCACTTAAACCGTCTGAGCAAAATTACAATATACTAATCGTTTATAATTATTACGTCAAATTTCAGTTTTTGTCCACTTACATTGCATTTCTGCCACAGCGAAAAACACAGCAAAAATTGAAAAAAAAAATCAAGAGCGAGCTTTACGCATTTTTTACGACAAATTAAATTTTCCCTTGCAAAATTATAAAAAAGGCGCTTGAGAAAGATATCGATAGAAACATGAAATTATTAATAAGGATAGTCCTGTATTTTTATAAGATCTTGAAGCTACGAAAAAAAATCCTGTAACTTAAAGTACACCAGCACGGCAGAAATACCCAGATTACAAACTACCAGATATGGTCGTAAATCATTTAGGTATTGAGTCCCTAAGATTTGGAATATTATTCCAAATGTGCTGAGGAACCAATCTAATCTGAACCAGTTAAAGTTCCTCATTAATGTATGGACAGGTCCTTCCTGTTCATGTGTTACAATGTAGATGTGAATCTTCATTCGGTTGTGAATATCATATGGAGTTTTGCTTTTTCTGCTTTTTGCCTTTTATTCATGCCTATTTTAGATTTATAATGCTTCGACTGTGTGCTTTTAGCTGTTTAGTTTTACTTTATGATGCTTGAGCATGCTTATTGACTATAACTTATTTTGAAAGTTTGTGTGTTTTATCTAATTTATGTATGTATTTTGATATCCGTATGCCATTTGCGGCTGTTTAAATTTTATAAAAGTTGTTACAAAAGCTCATAAAAGCTTATGTTTATTGTTAAGACGTAACACGACTATAAAATTGCTTCTAACTATTATTGAGCATCGAAAGCCCTATTTCAGTCGGACTAAAGGATCTTTACGATACCTCACAGACATAGACAAAGAAAACTTTATTTTGATTCGACATGATTATAACATACAAACATTAGCTCTCATGAACTTTTCACCGAATATAAATAACGTATACATAAGATAAAAACAAAATGTTCATGCACACATTGATAATTTAAAAGCACACAGTTTAGCATGAAAAGTATGCAAGCATATAATGCAAGCAGTACAATTACAAAAAGCAGTAAAAATAAATACAATTCGAGCCAAACTGAAAGAAAAATATAAATTAAAAAAAAATTTAAAAAAACAGAGATAAAAAATATATGACTACTTGCATGCACTACATGCACATTCTGAGCTTTTCCAGGACTGAAGCAAGCTTTTAAATTAATTGTCAGAAGCTACTTAAGTCCTGAAATGTTCAGGCAAGCTGCTTCATAATACAGTAGCTGCATACCTAAATGAATTTTAAAATTTGCAAAAAAGTAGTTCTTATCCGTGGGATATCCAAAGTATTGCTGTATCCGGAAGAATAACTGGATTATTTTTTACTGACCAGGTTATTGAGGCAATTTGGGGATAAGTTATGTAAAATTTTGAATGTTTCCAGTGTAATAGTTCTGATGTGACGGATCAGTAGAGTAAGCAGTTGAGCTCTCTAAAATAAATCAAAATGTGACGAGATGTAACCATCATAGACAAATGGGGTGCTCATTCCTGCACTTAATTTCTCTAATTTTCAATGTTAGTTTCCATCTCGAACAGAAATGCCAAGCCAAAGGGTAAGAACAAATAAAATTGCTAAGTATGAATGTATGAAAAATTGCAATTTTATTAAGCCTATAAAGAAAAAGGCCTAACCGTTTCAGAACACAGATTCGCTGAGCTGCTTTTCTACATATTACCTATTTGGACGTCAAATTTCAACTGATAATAAATGTCTATACCCTTCAATTTCACTTCATTTTTACGGATTAATTTTGATTTTTTTCACTTTAATTGTTGGGTTTATGTCAAAAGTTTTTTCCCAACTACTATTACCTGAAACTTGCCAGAGTTTGCCTGCATTTTGTTAAGTTTAAACCATTATATTAATCGATTTGAATCAATTTCAAGGACTGATATAAGATTTCCATAATATGGACTTTATAATGTTTGAGTATCGTTCGCATAGTTATGGAATGATCCGTATTTTATGAAGTAAAAAATATCGTTTAAAAATACATTAAAAAGTAGGTGACCCAGTATAGAGCCTTGTGGTACTCCTTTATGAATGCCAGCCCACTGCTAAGAATTTTTCCGAGTTTAATTTGTTGTTTTCTACCAGTCAGATAAGATTTTAGTAAAGATACAGCATGTGGTGGAATACCGTATGAAAGCAATTTATCCGCTAAAGTTTCGTGTGGAAGGCAGTCAAAGTTTCAAGTTTGTAGTTGGATTTTTTAAGTGCATCGTTTTTCTTGTATATTGGCGTGACCTGTACTTCTTTTAGTATGTCAAGAAAAAGCACCGTAGTCAATTGCTTTACTTATAAGTCAGTTGTAATTTGAGGCCCCATGACAGATTTACTTTGCTTCATAAGCTTTGCTGGAATTCCGTCAACACCAGTAGTATGTTTTATACCTATTTTGTTCATAATTTTATCAACCTTTTCTGGTGTTACTTTTTCAAATTCAAAATTTACTTCGTAATCTCGATTATTTTGAATTCTTTTATACTTGGGTGTTTGTCTTTTTTTTTTTTTTTTTATAGTTGACGTCATTTCCAATGGTACCTGCTACTGTAGAGGAAATGGTGTTTTAAAAATGCTGGCTACCTATTTTATATCATTAACTATTTTGTTATCTCTGCTTTAATTATTACATATATTTGCTTACCATTTTGATATCTTCAAATTTTCTCGAGACAAATAAATCATAGTTAATGTAAACCGTAAACACAGTGAAAACGAAAAAAATCAATATATGCAACAACGTCCTCTTTATACAGGTTTCGCCTGGCTGCTTCATGTTAAAATATCAGGTCATTTATGTTTCGTTTCGATTCATTCCCTTTTGTTTCATTTTCGTTTCCCTTTTTTATATACCATTATTATTATTAATATAAAAAATCACAATAAAAATCAGCATGATGACAGTTTGACGGTATATAATGCATGAACTACACCTGACATTTTTTAGTACATAAAAACCTCATTTTTATTTTTTTTAAAAGTCTGTTCATAGTTATTTACATCATATTACAAAAACAGGAAGTTAATAAGTCACCATTAATAAGAGATCAGAAAAAAAAAAAACCAAAACAACAAATAGTTGAAAACATTACAGAAAAGGTTGCATTCCTTCTCATCCCCAAAATGTCAATTTTAAGTAAGTGTGTATTGAAGCTGTAGTTGAAAATCATTGTGTTTGCCATGTAAGATATTGAGTAGATATGTGATGTCGAAGTTCTTACTTAGCTTTCTATCTACCAGTCAGCCTGGTTATTGAACCAAGAAGTTCTTTAACACAAAACTACGCATTTTGTTTATCTTGCATTTTTTCATCGGATATTTTCATTTTTTGTTCATTATCAAAACATGAAAATATCTGATGAAAAGTCGGAAAACATGAAAGATGAACACATTGCCACTAAATAGTGGTTTTATGTTATATAGAACTGTTGAACCAAGGTGCATGAGGCATATTTTTGTTGTTGTTCAGTATAGTATACAGCTCGAAGCTTTGTTTGTTGAATGCATTGTATTCCTAGCTGTCATACACTCTTTGAGACGTTAAGGTTTCCTGCACGCACAATACCAAAATGCACTATAGACGAACGCTCATATCGTGCATTTAAAGGCACGATAGACGAATGACGGAAAATAATAATATTGACATATAATGATACCTGTAAAAATAGAAAATAAGATTAATAAAATTATATAAATTAATAATAGCAAAAAAAATATAAAAATAACAGCTTAATCAAGGAAATAATCAAAGTACAAAAATAAATGAACGCTTCTATCATACGTTTAAAGGAACGCTTGTATTGTGCATTTAAACCAACACTCCTAGCGTGCGTTTAAATACCAGAAAATAGAGTTAAACCCCTCTAATGGCACATGAATGATTTTTGTCTCATTCACAATTACTCTCTTGGGGTCTCCTCACAGCGGTATTTTTACGGTTCTTGCACAAACAGGAAAGTTTTCATAAATTCCACCAAAAGCAATGTAACTGACAATGCCATAGTTTTCGTGCATCATGTAACAGGGGTTGCTCTAGCTTTCGAAATTCTGTCGCCAGAAAAATCGCCAGCTGCCATTTTTTTTCACCAATTTTAAGAAAGTAGAGGCAAAGTGGGTGCTAAAATCCGTTTTTTTTTTCTATTTTTTTTTTTTTAAATATGACAGTATTTAGTCCAGTGATGAGTTATCAATTCATCAAAACCCCTTCATTCAGCACCATATCCATATTTGACCACTCAAAATTGGTGTGAAAAATAGCAATCCAAGAATGCCATGCCCAAGTAAGCATGTACATATTGGACATTTGATATGGTACTTCTCCTTAGTGTCTCTCTGAAAGAGAGGTCACTATTCCCTAATTTTCTCAAGTAGCTTGAGCCCTGGTACTGCCTATGAGTTCTACGTTTCATTGTATCTCAATTTTTTTGTTTTTTTGTTTTTTTTGTTTTTTGTTTTTTTTTTGTTACACTTTTCTCAGGAACTATAAATCACAGCCACTAGATATTGGTATGCAACTTCAGTATGACGTCCCATATTATGAGATGTAATTATATATATACATGTATGTAGTTGCATAATACTTCTTGTCTAATTGCAATATATGGACCAGTTGGTCACCCCATAATATTCCATGGACCTCAGTTTTTCTTGTTTGTATAAGTTGTTAGGGGGTGACCAACCAGTCCATATATATATATTGCCATATGATCTTCAGCATCATGAAATATCTTCTAAGTATTGAAAACCACAAGAATTCTTTAATTAATTGAAAATTATATTTGTCATCTATCATACATTGTATTACTTAAAAACAATTTTTAATGAAAAAAAATGTTAATTTGAATGTGTCACTATATGAACTTGTAATATACATGTAAATTGAAAAAAAATAATAATTCTTTCTTTTCAGTGAACTTGTTTATTCTGGTTGCATCAGTAACTACAGCTAGCCTAACAGATCCACGACCAGTCAGTAAAAAGGATGCATGTACATACTGGCATAACTTTACTTCACAGATGAATGAGATGTACAAGTCACATTCCTTCCTCAATTATAACTGTACTTACGATGCTAATAAATGTGATGGAGCAGAATGTATTGGTTCCATAAGATACACAGTAAGTACCAGTATACAGTAGGTATCAGTACCTTGTAGGTACCAGTCAAAAGCGAAGCAGCACCAAATCCACTCAATGGACCAATTCAGAAATTCAACTTTAATCATGGTAAACAATGTAGTGCTGCCGCAGCGTACCAGTAAAAAACACATTTGACCACTCAGAATTCAGTGTTCTAGGATTTTTCATAAATTGAGGTTTCCTGGGGAAAATTCCATATAAAATCAATTTTCCCACAGTCAATGACTGCTTTCCTAACAAAACAAATCTTTACAGCATATGAAGTTTTCAACTTGCCACGGGAAAGTGTAACTAAGTACCTAACTTTCCCTGACCCAAATTTCACTTGCCCTGGGTAACGGGAAATAGGAATCCTAGAACACTGGAAATGTCATGAAAAATAGCAATCCCAGAATGCCATACAGTTTTTGAATCAATTCATTGTAAGAGTAATCAAGGGAACCAAGGTTATAGCGGTAATCAAAAGAATGTAATCCAGGGACAAAGACCAGACATGGAAAACAGACATACACAACAAAGAAAATAAAGTACCGGTAACTAAAATCATACATACAAAGTAACAAAAGCAAATGTGCAACTTGGACTCCACGAAAAACTGGTAGCATGGACCAGGTGCACCAGTAGAATAAGCACCCTCTGCTTTTCTAGAAATACCCGCCGAGTTGCTTATAAAGAAGTCGAGTCTGTGGACCAATGAAGAAAGGAGATAATGCATTTATTTATTGTTTAGTATGAAATATAGAAAGTAGTAATGACTGTTGTTTGTTTGGTTGCTGACTCCTTGGGATTTTTCCCACTTCTCGTTTTTCTGATATTCTTAGTGATGTACATAAAATGGATTGTCTTGGTACACTAACTTTCAGTAACTATGAGAGAACTTTCTAAAGTTGATATCTAAATTTGTCTACTGTGAACGTAATTATTGTTTGTGGGGTACCAATTTTCGTGGTTTTCGTAGGTTTTGTAAACCACAAAATTTGGTTTGGAATGAAAAGGAATATTTCCATTCGGTTCAGTAAAGTTTTAAATCCATGAATTTAAGAATCCAAGAACTTATCATTTTTTCTTAAATCAGTTCCCTTGAATAAAAGTACCCTCACAGTATGTTGTCCATGTATATGTTGAGAACAGAAAAAAATAAGATGGCCGCCAAGTTAGTAAGTTGATGTTTCAGCTCTGCAGTTTTTTGACAATTTAGGCAGGATTTTGATTACTTCTATCAGTGAAAATTACATCTACATGCTGATCTTCTGAGGAGCTTTCTGGATATATGCATATTTTGAACATTAATTACAAATTGGATTTAAAAAGTTGCATAGACTGATTTTTATATGCAGTTTTTTCATTGATTTTTGTGAGTTGTTTATAACTACCACCATGCCTGGGAACAATGTACAAAAAGGTGTGAAAACAGTACAAACAATGTTGACAGCTAAAAAGACTGGAAACAACGAGTCCACAAAAGAAAAACCACCAAAGCGGGACAAACGATCTCATGCAGATGTGGCAGAGGAAAGTGTTGAGAGTCTTGATGTGACTTGTATTCATAGTGATCTGGTAGACATTAAACAATCTGTTTTATCTGTTAAGCCATGTTGGAGTTATTGCCCTTTTTCAACATTTTTTGCTATTTTTTATGTTATTTCTTTCAAAAATCTTCTACTCTGACACTACTTGACCAGTTGGAGCCAAACTTGGTTTGAATGTTCCTTAGGGTATCCTGCATAGAACTGATGTGGGAATTTTTTATCTGTCAAAAGACATGGCTGCCGTTACTAAAAATAGAACATAGGGGTCAGACAGTAGTTTTTCGGATATATCTCCAAAACCAAATTCTTCCAATAGCTGAAATAATCCATATTATTAGGACTATAAAAGTCTTCAGGGATAAAAGTTGTCAGACGATTCCTTGTAAGATTTATTGCCCTTAAGAAGGGAAAAATGACAGTTTTTTTTTTTTACAGTTTCAGCTAATATCTTGAAAACTATGATAGAAATTCTTCTTAAATTTACTGCCCTTGAAAGACAAAATTCAACCAGGTGAGCCATTCAGGCTCCTGAGAGCCTTTTGTTTTTTTATATTTCTCATTGTTGAGCAAATATAATGCAACAATTTTTATGCAATCACAAAAAAATATATGTGGTCATGCTTATAATAATGTTATCATTATCAGTGTAATGGATATTTGTACTATTTTTGAAACACTAATAAAAGATGTAAAATGAATGATTTTTCGAAAGGTTGAGAATTAAAACATGTACAAATATACATGTATCTGAAAATATGTTCATATGACAGAATATATGGTAATTGGTAACCATCAAAATTACTGTATGTTTACAGTAGTCAATTTTGTATTATTTTCTGTAGAATCAGGCAGTGGTTGAAACATGGTAATGAACAAAACCACCGTTTTGAAAGTTTAATTTGACTATTTGCACCATCAGAATCAAGGAAAAAGCAAGATTTTCTATATCATTTTGGTAAAATGAGATATAATTTCATTGAAATGCACTGAAAAATGAACATTTCAAGGGCACACAAGTCTGTCAAAAACCTATTTTAAGAAAAAAGGTATTCTATTGAACAATTTCTGAGCAGAAATCAAATAATTGTCTTATAGAAAGCATCTTCGAGTGAAATTAAATTGTCAGATTGGTGGGTTTTTGACATGCATGTTTCTTATTTTTCCCATTTTGCCTGATTCTTACAAAAACATGTGCTTAGATATTAAAATATTTCCTTTGTTTCTGCTGTAGCTTATACAGGACCTCTCAGCAAATTTCTGCTTTGGTCTGAGGGTGAACCACTGTGCTGATCCCATATCTCTAGATATGTATTACATGGATCCTAACAATGCTGCTGCCAACTTTACTGATAGAGTCCACCATCAAGACTCAAAGGAAATCAAAAGTGAGTTTAGTCTATTAACAAGACTCCAAGAGAGTCAAAAAAGAGTAGAGTCCACTAACAAGTCTCAAAGCAAGTCAGAAGTAAGTAGAGTTTAATTATCGTCAGAACTCAATGCTAGTCAAGGTACACATAAGTAAGGTTTTCCATCAAGACTCAAAGCATTGTAAGAAGTACCAGGTAAGTAGGGTCTATCGCCAAGACTCAAAGCAGGTTTGAAGTAAGTAGATATTATCACCATGACTCAAAGCAAGTCAGAATTAAATAGAGGTTATCACCAACACTCATAACAAGTCAGCAGTAAGTAGAGTTTATAACCAAGACTCAAAGCAAGTCAGAACTAAGTAGAGGTTATAACCAAGACTCAAAGCAAGTCAAAAGTGTGTAGAGGTCATCACCAAGACTCAAAGCGAGTCATAAGTAAGTAGAGGTTATCACCAAGACTCAAAGCAAGTCAGAAGTGTGTAGAGGTTATCACCAAGACTGGAAGCAAGTAAGAAGTAAGTAGAGCTCATCAGCATGATGCAAAGCAAGTCAGAAATGAGAAGAGTTTCAACAAGTTTTGAAACAAGTCGGGAGTGAGTTCAGTATCACAAAGACTTAAAGTAAGCCTTAAGTTTGTAGAATACACATGTATATCAATGAGACTAGAAGCAAGTCAAACAATGGTCAGAATTAAGTAGAGTACCACAGTTGTTATGCCATTATTGTTGCCATTTGGAAAGGTTTGTTGTTTTAATGACAGTTAATATTGTAGAAAGCTTATATAATGTATTATAGAAGGTAAAAGAAATAGAAACTACACTCAACTCGGCAATTTACATTTTTATCTGCAGGTTTGTCAAAAGATTTGGGAAGTCTTGGAAAAATTGAACCATTTTTATTCTTCAACTTGACGAGACCTGTGCCTCACCATGTGTTGTTTGGGGTGAGGATAAGTTTATTATGGAGGTAGACCTTGGGTAAGGGACATAACTCTTGAAATCAGTTGATATGTTTGTACCATATTCAATTTCACCAAAGCCTTTCAAGCTTTCCTTTGAATCAGAATGAAATCAGTCCAAGTTACTTTGATGCTTGCATGAGATTGAATTAAAATGGTGAATACAAACATTCCAGTGGTTTGTAAGAGTTGTGTCTCTTACCCTAGGTCTACCTCCTTAAATTATGTCATACCTGTAAATTAATTTATGTACAGTGTAGCATTGCTTATAAAAAATCAGACAGAAGGTGATTCATGCATGTCAAAAACCCACAGAATTCATTTTAATTTCTTCTTCAGAAATAGGAAAAGACCACACAACCAGTCTAAGTTTGTCACTTCGTTATTGCAAATTCGAGATAAAAATTATATAGATTGCATTGTGTGTAAAATTGGTACTTTGCAAGACATATCCATTCTTGATTTTGTTTGATTTGATCCAATTAAGTGGGAGAGGAATTGGTTTTCTAAAAAATACAAATCTAAATGCAGAATATCTTAACATAAAAATACAACATATGTAAATAACAAAAAATTGGTCACATTACCACTCTTTGTTTTTCATTTGATTGTTTCACTTTCTTGATAAAAATAATATAGGTTGTATATGAAACTGGCACTTTATAAGATTTTGTTAGATTTGGTAGGTTTTAATGGGAGGTAAATAAATGATTTTTCTCAAAAGTGCAGATCTGAATACAGAACTGAATATTGTTATGCAAAACAATAACATAAATTGGAAACAAACATCATTTGTTTGGTGAGTTTTTCTACACCATGAATCATTTGACCATTGGTACTGTCTTAGTCTGAATTTTATGTGGGCTGGTACTTAAGTATTTCCAGACTCATGTTTTGTGAAAATAATGTTTTAATTTCTCTAAAATTCATGTGGCCCATTTAAATTTCTTGAAATTTTATTAAAATGTTTTACTTAAAAAAGCAGAAGATATAAATTTTTACAGTTATTTCTCTTATGTCATGTGTAACAGGAATAGTACAACATTATGTTTCACTAGGTAAAACTGAAAATACGTGTTATCTCAGCATTTGGAACTCAGTCATGGCCAAAAGAATTCCAGCAGGATATTATACCCTCAGCAGAGATACCTGTTACTCCCTGTCCACATATCAAGAAGAATATACCTTTGTTGAAGCCCCGCTGTATCAGTCACGGAATGTCAATGGTAACAACGCCTGTACCTACTGGTCCGGTAAAAATCAACTCCAGTAAGTTACCTGTATGACAATAATATAAAATATTATAATCAACTCCAGTCAGTTACCCATATGACAATAATATAGAATAGTGTAATCAACTCCAGTCAGTTACCCATACGACAATAATATAGAATATTGTAATAAACTCCAGTATGTTACCTGTATGACAATAATATAGAATATTATATTCAACTCCAGTCAGTTACCCGTATGACAATAATATAGAATATTGTAATCAACTCCAGTATGTTACTTCTATGACAATAATATCGAATAGTGTAATCAACTCCAGTCAGTTACCTGTAAGACAATAATATAGAATATTATGATCTTATAATGAACTCCAGTCAGTTACCCATACGACAATAATATAGAATATTGTAACCAACTCCAGTATGTTACCTGTATGACAATAATATAGAATATCGTAATCAACTCCAGTCAGTTACCCATATGACAATAATATAGAATATTATAATCAACTCCAGTATGTTACCTGTATGACAATAATATAGAATATTATAATCAACTCCAGTATGTTACCTGTATGACGATAATATAGAATAGTGTAATCAACTCCACTCAGTTACCCGTATGACAATAATATAAATATTGGGGGGATTTAAATTAGTTCTTGTCTGAGGTACGAAACCTTTAATTTCTGATGTAAGTCCATTTGGACTTTATTTTCATAGGTCATGGACCTATCATGCTTTGCAATTAATGAATACATGTACCTTTTACTATCTCCTGGTGGGTCTTTTATTTTGATGCATAAGAGGTCAGAACCTTTCACTCTTGAAATTAAATTTGTACCCTTGATAATGCAATTGATACTTACTTCATCAGCCAAGAAAAAAAATATTCACACAGTAATGGTTATTGAGGTTTGGTTATCAAGTTGTTTTTTTTCTGAAAAGAAATTCAGCTCTAGATCATGTAGATTGAAATATGTAAATGTACTCTGTTTAAGCTAAGTTATGTCTGTTGGAACTGATAATCATATTATACTGTAATTTATGTATTTGACATTTTAACCCTTAGAGCCTCATCATAATCATTAGATTATAAATATAAATTATCTTTGTAGAAACCTACAATAAGACATGCAGTCTCCATGTGTACCCTGTCTGTAGTGAGAATGAAGTTTGTTCGCAGAGTGACCAGAAAACTGATAACGGGAAATGTTTGTGTATGAACAATTTGCCGATAGATTTTAGAACAGGTTATTGTTCTGGTCCTGCTATCCCACGTAAGTTTAGTGTATAAAATGCAATAAATACTTGCTATTTGTGATGGGTGTGTTTTGCTTGCTAGAAAATGGACCATCCTGCAGTAATCAACAAAAGCCTTACACACCTAATTACACTGTTAAATGAATTAAGAACCTTACAAACATTTAAAAATTGAATGTTTGAAAATTCTCACACGTAAACATGATATAATTCTTGATTGATTGAGTGTGGTTTTATATTTTTGAGAAATTCTTCATCCATTTTAAAACAAGGATCTTTTGTCATTGAAACAGACCTTGCTTTTAGAACTGTACTATGCTAGTTCACAGAAGTAATTCCTCAATGTAACCCGACTAGCATCCATTATTTTGACTCTCAGCAATATGTCATATATCTCCTATATGTTTTGTGCTTTGTTTAAAAATGATTACTATCCTTTTTGTCTTGGTTGTGACCTCCTGTGCTGGAAGGGAGCCTGTTGCTTCAAGGCCACATAGTATGTCAGAATTCATGAAACATGTATTTGTGGTTGTGTCTGATGAAACTTCAGGAAATCAAAATTTCAGTATCAAAATGTGACCATACTGGAAAAATGGGGCCAGATGAGATTTTTGTGAATTTTGAGATAAGTCCATTTTTGTAATGTATATATATTGAATATGATTTCCTAAAAAATATCTTTATATTCCAACTCCATGTAGTTTCTGAGATATTAGCAATTTTGTTATGATGACTTATACAACAAATTCAAGAAAATGGCTTTTATTTTCTTTGTAAGTTTGACATTTTGTTTTGTGAAGTATGCTGTAGTTCAAGATGTTTGCTTCATGTGTTCTTTGTAATCTGGTCTCCAACTAGTATATCTGTTATTTTAATACTTGTAAGCATGTATACAGCTATAGTAACTTGAATGGAAAAGTGTATTTTGTGATTGCCATAGCAACATGATACCTGAATTCAGGGTTGTACGTTTTCAACATGCTGAAGTAGTTTGAATTTAGTATCATATTATACTATCACTTAAATGTAGCTTATTAAGCAGTAATTTCAACACAACAACTGTACTAAATAAATAACACACTTAATTCTTCTTTCCATTCTATATTCAATAATTAACAAGGTACTGTAAATTACGTGACACTACAGGCTTGTGTTTTAATTGCTGACTGTTCCCCTGAGTCAAGTCTACTTCTTTTTTTGGTACAATAGGCTTAGGGCAAACTTGATCTTTGCAATCATCTGAATATACAAATTCACGTATGTATTCATAAAGGTACCACTGCCTAGCTGTATCCAGTCCTGCACCTAATAGTATCACAGGCATTGTATTGAACTGTGGAAGAACTTGTTTGTTTCTAAGCAAATTTAATGTTACATTTTCAGATGATGCTTTCGCTTTACATTTTACTTGTCCTGGATAGGCAGAATCAAACATAAAGTGATGATATTTTGTGATGTTTTTCAATGTTTTGAAAAAATTTTGAAGATAAGATTTCCAGTCATAAAATACAACTGGTTTGGTTGGTTCATCTATCAGCTGTGGAATGTTGTGTCCATTCTTGCTTGATTTTTGAACAGTGTCTGCTATCTATAAAACAAATGGGTATACTGTTAAGTAAACGTCACAGTAATGTCATGTTCAAGTATGTTACAAACAGAATAACAGCAGTTCAAAAGTAGAGACATAAAATATTACAGAGAGTCTGATCAGTAGTTATCAGCACATGTATTTCTTGGGTTACAGCAGATAGAAAATATCAGGCAGTTAAAAAAAATGGGAAAATATCTGCATGTACATGATGCACCAGAGAGACTTTACATTCTATATTGGAAAAAAAATGCTGCAATTTAAGTGCTGTACAGGTATATGCATGCATTTTTTTATGCTATTCGCTAAACTGCTCCATCAGATCAAATTGATACAGGGATAAACTAATAGAAGGATCTGAAAAATTTCCAACGATGTTAGAACTGTCAGATTTGCAAAGCAGAAAGAGAGAGAGAGAGAGATAGAGAGACTTGCATCATCCATACTCTCTGCAGTTGAATTTCTCCACTTTACCTTCCAAACACCAAAGTGCCAATCTGGATCAAATTTAGTGTGCCTAACTATCATCATGGAGTACTGTAAATTAGTGTGCAAACCTGTAGAATAAATTCTACTATATGTATATTTTGAAATGTCACACTATTTGCTTGGCTTACAACATAGCAAATTCCATATTGAAATTAGAAGAAATGAGGCAAAGTATGAAGTGATTTCCATAAGTAACATTCAGATTATTGACAAGTACGATCTGGAAAATCTATTCTTAAGATTTATAACAAGACCTTTTAATTCCAGACATTAATTTTTTGGGACAAATTATGAATTAAATTAGGAAAAACATGTACTTAGTTACTAATTAATGTCATACATTGTACATGTACCCTTACTTCAATAATATTTTGGGGTTAACTAACTACAGACAAACAGACAGACTGAAGAGTAACTTGCATTAAGTACCTACTATAACTCTCCACAACCCATACCATAAGACAATGTTGTTTTTATTCTGACTCTGGCAATTGTCAAAGTGAAATTTTCCGTCAGTCTCTCCATATCCATACCACTGAAAAAATGATGCAGATCACACTATTTGCTCCTTTTCCAGAGATTTTGGGCTTCATGAATTAGGTAAAAGGTCTGTTTACCTGAGGAGATCATATGTATTCATGAACACTTCATTTAAATATATAATTATAAATGAATTGAAAACTACAGGTACGAAGTATACTTGAGGATAATATTATGTCTAAAGCACTATTTCAGTTGTTGCACATTAAGAAACAATTACAAATACAATGTATATAAACAATTTCAATCTAATCCTGTTCTGTGTCAACCAAATCATAAATTTGTTGATTGGTTGATTGTTGGGTTTAAGGTCCGAAGAGCAGCAATATTTCAGCAAAATTCAGACGAGATAAATTTGTACATGTAGATGTAGTTAGTAGGGTTTAAAAGAAAAAAAAATGACAAAATACAAAACTCAGACACCATTTGTTAAAATGAAAGTTTATCTTATTTCAAAATAATTTTCACTATTACCTGATGCTTCTAAACAGATACCAAAAACATTGCATTTCTTGGTGTACTGAAGTATATTGGTCTGACTTGCATGGCTTGGTGAGGGTAGTGGACTTGCTGAGCATAATCCTATGAGTAGTGCATTTCCCTTTGTAATGAATTAGGTTGACTTCCTAAAAAAATATAAATTTTCAAGCATGTAAATATATTTGTGAATGCTTACATGGGTAGTACCCAGTACATGTAATTAGTTCTAGAAATGTAGGATATGCATGTACATGTATTTTATATCAAATTTTACTCACATTCTGTATATATTGAAAGCATCTATAAAAGTTAACTAACAAATAAAATGTAAGAAGTACTTGTACAAAATTATTATTAAAAAAATACTTACAAATGTACAATGTAAGAAGTATGTGTACGAAATTATTTTATTTATATATGCAACTTGTATATACATGTACATGTACAAATGTATTATACAAAATACCTTGTTGTTTCAGTTCAGGTGAAAAACTTATCTGGTTCTGATTATCTGGCATTGTTGTCGATAGAAATCTCTCTGTTCTTTGGCCAACGATACATGGTCATTGTAATTTTGTAACAAATTTTATTTTTCTTCTCCTGATAAGTTACCGCTTCGGAAATTCTCTCAGCAAAGTCTTGACATTTTTGACACAGATCTGTACAAGGTTTTGCTAATACAATATGTGGACATTAATCATGCCAGGTTCTTTGAAATGTACGTAAACTAATACTTCTGTATTTCATAGGCTTAGCTACAGTTTCATAGATGTTATTATAATCATTATAGTTAAGTGAATTTCTATTTGGTTTACAAACTGATCCATGAACCGTTGCTGCTAATACATCCTTATCCAATGATTATGCAATAGCTTGCAACTTTTTTCTCCCAATGCCGTGTATGAAACAAAATGTAGCCTGACTTACCCTGTTGCCATTGAAGAAAAAATCCTGATATGGACGCTGTCTTTCTTTGCTTTTATGTTTTTTGCTTCCATATGGGAACCAGTTCGTCTATGAGAAAAAAGTTCAACTTTAATAACAATATCCAACTCATCCCTGGACAACTGTCTTCAATTTTTACGAAATTGTATGGCACTATCAAAGTCAATAAACTTACTACAGGGCTTACCATCATAAAACTCTTTACACCTACAAGTTTCATTTTGATATTGGTTCTGGGTAATATATTCAATATTGTCACTATTTGATGGTTCTACAAAAACATGATCGTCTTCGTCAGATTCATAGTTACACATAGAGTCATTAATATCAAAGTCGCTATCTCCTTCGACAATATGGCTGACTTGTTTATTTACCACAAAATAAAGTTTCTCTACCTCGTGCAATTCGTACAGCAATTCTTTATCATATTCTTCTAAAGTTTGGTAATGTGGAGTACGTACCACTATTTTCTTGACTAATTAGATCTAATTTTCATAAAGTAAACAACAGATATTTTCCCGCCTTGTCAACATTCAGGACATAGAGAGGAATAATAAAGGACGAACGGACCTGGATTCATTCGACACAAAGCCGTAAAAGCTGAATGATTAAATAACTTGTGATTTTCTTTCATGATGTTTTAAGAAGAAAGATATTGACTACATTGCTATAGAATAACTTTAAAACAGGTGCCTGAAAATGGCTCATAACTTTGCGACATCATATCTCAATTACTATTTTGCTGCATCTGGCCCGTCTTGTCAGACGTCGGCACAAATAGATGTAAAAAAAGGCTTCTCGTAGATTTAGACTTATGATTTTTATAGCCTGCCACGCAAAGCGGTTAGGTATTTGATAACAAGAGAAAGAATCAATGATTTTTTTTAAAACTTTAAGCAGTTATCATGGTTGTTTTGTACCATAGAATACAGGTTATCAATTTTCAACATTTCAATTTTGAATATTTTGAACAATATATGTGGTTGTGTGTCACTTAATATTCCACTAATGCCAAATACATGTATTTTTATTAATTGCAGACCCTTCACATCCTTTTACAACTCTAGCTCCAAATGTTCAGCCACTACATCCTCAACCACTTTCACAGAAGAAGACAATTAGTAAGTATACCTTGTTCTGCACACAAGTTCAATTTTCAAGTTATCTTGGCATGAGTGATTATATTTTGGTTTTTCATGATAACCAATTGATTATCCTATTTATTATGTGATTTTCTTCATAATTTATCCATATTTTCAACATGAATTTAAGTTCTGTGGTTGGCGAATTGGTATCGAAGTTGGTGACGTTTCCAGGGGGAGGGGGGTTCCTTTCCAGATGAAAACTCTTTTATCAAGGACCAGTGCTAGCAAATCATTGCTCTTTAATAAAAGGGTAATATTTATCCATCTGAGTTTCTGTGACCTTATAGATATTTTTAGATGATTTTAAGGGAGTAGAATCAACAGTCCTTTCCACAAAAAAATCTTAAGATTAAAATTAGTCATTATAATAGA
Organism: Perna viridis; assembly: GCA_037379345.1. Taxonomy (NCBI): domain Eukaryota; kingdom Metazoa; phylum Mollusca; class Bivalvia; order Mytilida; family Mytilidae; genus Perna; species Perna viridis. The sequence continues at coordinate 24,180,455 of CM074525.1, forward strand.
TTACACTATTGTGATGTCATAACTTATGTCTGATTTTTTATGAAATTTACCACTGAATTGATAAACTTTACTCACCAAAATAACTGATTGAATTTTGTTTGCAGATGGCGCTATGATTGGTGGAATTGTTGGGGGAGTATTTCTGGTTGCAATATTGGTTGTGGTTGCCATTGTCATCTTTAAACGTCACCGTAACAACCAGAATTACATTGGTCGGCTTCTGTTGAATGATGACAATGATAATGACAATGTAATATAGTACTTGTTACCATGGTTACGATTGGATATGTATGTTGTGATGGGAATTGTTTGAATAATTGTGTAATGGATGTGTAAATTTTTCAATATACAGTATAAATGCTGGTTAAAATATTGTGAGATTCCATATTTGAACATATTTTATTTAATATAGAATCTCAAATGTCTTGGAAATCTCAGGATTCCTCTCCTACACAGCCAAGTGTGCTACATATGATGATCAAATGGTGCTTGATTCATATGATAATCATATTGTGATCATTTGATTTTCATGTTATTTCTGGCTTAAAACATATGATAATCATATGTTGCAAATTATGTGATTCTCATGTGTAGCACTTTTGTTACTGAGTAAATAATGGATCTGGTTTTCTCATATTGATACTTGTTTTTAATTCTCTTTATATTCTAAAAGAAATATACAAACATATAGTTAGTTATTCTGTGTTTATTTTGCATACTTAATTCTTGTTATGTTATGTTTCCTATTTTACACAGTAATCATTTATCAGACTTCAATTCATTTTAGGTCTTGTTTTTTGTTGTCTTTTTTGTAAATTTTGTGTAATTTGATGTTTTTTAATGTTTAAGGTAAAGTTTAGTGTGATGTCCATTTCTATGACCCTGTATAATCAGGGGTCAGTCAAAAGCTGACTGAAGGTGTAAGTAAATTTTCATGTTTTTTTAAGGTTATCAGACTGTATTTGGTTGTTTTTGTCCTCTATTTGTTGTTATGTTTTATATACATTCTTGTTTCCTTGTTCCATTGTGACATCAAACTACATAAACTTTGTAATCGAAAAAAAAGTTGGTACCAACAAATCTGTAACAGTATATTAACATGATTAACTCCTTGTTACTTACTCTATTTGAATTTACATTTTTACACCATATCAAATTGTCATGGTAGTGCTTCACCAAATATTACATGCTTTTACTTTACAGTACCTGAACTGATCCATGCAACAAAAATTGTGGTTACCGATCACCGATCAGTTTTCAATCAGACATTGATTCGTCAAACTGATCCAATAAATCAGTGATTGCATCACATCACAACAAATATTTTACAGTTTTGGGTGTTTTCTTTGTCAATTTTACACATATTTACATAATCATGATAACGCAATAAATTTAAACATCAACTTGTGCTTTCATTTTACATTTGTTTTATTTTTAACAGATCTTCCGTCATTTTGCATAACAAAACTGCAATCAGATCGGTCACCGGTCATTGGCTATTGATCCATCAGCGATCAATCAGTCAATAGTTTTTTATCCGTCAAACTGTTGTGGGGATTGGTTCAAGGACTGCACACCGTGTTAATTTTTTAAGTACAATACTATTGGTTTCTTTTCAGTTGTTGTCAGTAGTGATCTGACTGACAGTTAACACAATTGTGATTGGTAACAATTATATATAATTATGTATACATGTAAAGCTTTGATACTGTAAATGTATTAATTTCTCTGTGCTCTTATGTTTGCTAATTTGGAGGTGGGAAGAAAATCACAAAAAAAATATTAAGTGCAAAATTTATTTTTGATATTATATAATGGTTATCATTTTTTGAAACAGTGAAATCTCGGATTATGTTCGTTTGATATAATTAGTGAAAATTTGCAACCACGAAAATTGATCTGTTACAGTATTCACAGCATTTATAGAAATGTTTACTGTACATGTATAGTGATACTATTTCATTTTTTGTTTTAAGGAAATATTAAGGCATTTGTGGTTATACAAATGTTTGAATACTTGCTCAGGAAGATTTTGTATTGGTATAAGGGAGGAATTATTTAAGTTTCAAAAGATAGTTTAATATTACAAGATTTTAGATTTCATATACACAAACATTTAGATCAATAAAAATAATTGGTACAACCCCTTCCCCTCATTAAAAATTCAAATTTTTGCTGAGTTGCTAGTTTTATGGTTTTGAAGATTTTATCTTCAAGAAGATGGAATTAGTTTATAGTTTGTTCATTGCAGTTAGATATACTTGTTTTTAATTTGTTACAACTGATAAATGAATTACTTTATTGAAGATCAAAACATAAATTATTGCTGTTATTACAATGATATTTTGTAAGACTGGTGATGAATTTTTTTTCCAGATCTTTTCTTTTGTGAAGTCATAGCCATGCTAATGATAGGGTGGAAATGTAAAATTTTTAACAGCTATGCTGATGACTGTATGTAAAAACACTGATAACGTTTAGCATGTTGATGAAACTGTTACGTTAATAAAAGTGTACAGTCATCTGACGGTGAAAATATCAGGCAAGAGCGAACAGGCCCTTACAAATACAAAAAAGATGAAATCACCAATAGTTGTGACTCATGTTTAATTTTAAACGTGTCATTACTTTGGTTTTATCAGATCTGATGTTTTTGTTTGATACTCTAAAAAGCATAATATCATTTTTTATTTTGTCCATTATACAATAAGTTTGATAAGTGTTATTTACAGTGAATTGTGAATGGTTCTTGGGGTTGGAAACCGTTTGTTTATTTTTGTAGAAGAAATTTTTTTTTGTGTGAAAAATTGTGATAAAATGATCAAACGATAGCTTAGTATCCCATAATTTCAGAAAGCCCTTTTGAAATCTCTGAATGTTCTTTAAACATGGTATTATTGAGATTTGTAATTACACTTAAACAAATCTAAACAGTAACTATTTTTGAAATTCTAATTTGTTTTGGGTTTTAGACGGTTGTTCGGTTTTCTAAGGACCAATTTACTTTTAAACTGATATAAAGGAACTTTTAAAGTATCTGGTTTAGTCAGTTTACTGAATATCCAGGGTTTAGATTAGGCAGATTTCATTTTATTTTTAAATGTAGAATTTCTTGAAAACTTAGAGTGTGTAAATCCTAATAGGTATATTGATTACAATTGCCTAATGTACATGTTCTGTGAGTTTAGCTTGAGGATGTGAGCATTAATTGAAATTGAAAATTGAAATAACTTGAAATTTGGTTTGAAAATTCAATAGTATCTTTGTAAAGAAAATTACTTGCAATCAAAATAACATTTGTTCTATTTGGTCACTGCATGTAACATTTTACAACACTCAATTTTACTTCCTGTTCCGATGACCCTACTTATCAGCCAATCATATTTTGTCTTAACAAATGCGTGATAAAGTCACGTCCTAAACCCTGTCTTAAACAATATAAAAATAATTCATGTCCTGTAATGTCTCTGTAATTTTTGTATGCTTTTACACTGGAATGTCTTAAATATAGTCTTACAGATTCCTTTCGGATCGATTTGGATTATTTGATGTGTGCATTCCAGCTTAACATAAATGCCACTTTCTTATAAGCAAACACAAAATTCTTTCTTATATTTTTAAATGTAAGGCATCGATTCATTGGGAGACACATATGACACCTTCGTTATAATATATATCATTTTGTTTTTTTTTTGCACGAATTTTGATTTCTTGACTTATGAATAATGAAGTAAAGAGTCGGCAAAAGGCAGAAGTTGGGAAAATCATCGTTGAGTTCATTTCATCATTATATATTTATATATAAATTTCAATTTAAACCTGTGGTAATAGAATCTTTTATGCCTTTTTTTTGAGTATCAATCTTTATGTTTCAAACAAAAATATTTATTTAGATATTATTTGTATACTGTATATACTAGTCAAAGAATCCAGGTGTGAATCCACCAGTTAGTAAAAGACTCCTCCTAGATTCATGAGCATTCCATGCACACTAATTCAATCTATCATATGCTAAGTTAAAAGTGGTTGAGTAAGAGGACCTCAATCAATTTGGCGGAGGATCTTAAACATAAAGTGAGTAACAAATAGTCGAAAAAAAAGTAAGTGTGGCAAATCGAGTAGTAAACCCTTTTGATGCTGAGAACATTGTGAAGGAAAACACACATAAAATGGGAACATTCATGTACTAGTACTTCTATCAAATATGAAATACCAGAATGGGATACATGGTTAGAACCGTAAAATTAAGAAATTAAAAGCAGTGGGTACAATATGTTTTACATATGGTTTCATAGGAGAAAGTATTGTTTTATCAATGTTGTTCAATTTATACACAACATCATATATTTCCGGATTGGCACATTGTACTAAGTATATATTTTTTCATACTTTTGAAAATAAAACGAGAATAGGTATGGTGTATGTGTCAAGAGACAACACCACGGGGACAAATATCTCAGCCCAAGGAAACCATCACATTGCCTTGCTTCCTTTGTGGATAAGTACCGTCCTTCTATGAACTTCCCGTTCTGAGTTATTTGGGGAATGGGGAGAACTCCGAAGTTTAAATACAAAAAAATACAAATTATATATTACATATTTTGATATGCTGCACGCGTGTTTGAATGAGTAATCTCTCGTAAAAATTTATATACTGAATTCAATGAAAAATTATAGTCGAAATATTCAAGAATAGAAAAAAAAATGTATATAGCACAAATGCAATAGGGATTCTGTGGGAATGGCATTTTTTTTTCTATAGGTAATTGAGATCTTAATGGTATTGGTACGCATAAGGTGTAAACGAGACACTTATATCATACACCGAAATGTCATTGGGTCAATAATATGGCCTTGTTAGATCCATAAAAATTGGTACCCAATGAACTTCCACGTTATTTGTTACTTTATTTACATAACTGTATAAATTTACATGAAATCCATGATTTAATCTGTCTTGTTACTATATTTTTGAATAAAGAGTTTCTTAAACTTGTGACTTATAACATATTTTTATGATGACACGATGTATTGGGGATGATGCTGTTAAGTTGGGTTTCCTAAAAACATACTTAATATTGTACGTCTGAGCTTAAGAGCACGAAGCAATTCCCAGAATTTGAATACAATTAAAGCGAAATAATACAATAAACCAGAAAGGAAACGAAAACACGAGCTTCCTTCCGTGAAGACAAACATACCAAAAGTATCAGTACAAATTTTGGAGTTATTGTACGACGTATACAGACGGGCTTACCAAGATATACAAAAATAAAACCTCGTGGAACAAAGAATATAAAGTAACTAAAATCATACATACACATTAAAAAGCAAAAAGAAACTCGGACTCCTCTAAAAACTGGTAGCATGGACCAGGTGCACCGGTAGGATAAGCATCCTCTGCTTTTCTAGAGACACCCATCGAGTTGCTCATAAAAAATCCGGGGTAGACGAAAGATGAAAGGAAAACTATGACACGTTGAACAAATCAGTTTTCATGGCGCAGATGGATACACCATAACGACCCACAAGTTCATGATGACGTCCATAAAACTTATGTAGTGATGACTTCAATCTTGTATCAACATAACTCTGTTCCTGAAGCCTCTTTGCTAGAATTTGCTAGGCAAAAAGTAAGTTAGCGTAGTTTCGGCAAGCTCTGGCATAACGTATGAGTTGTGATATGAGCAGTCAATACGCAGGCGCTGAAGGGATGTTGCCACAAATGAAAGGAAAGTTGACAATTCTGAATGAAAAGTCATCACGTTTGTCGTAAGGTTTGGTCAATAGTTTTCGTTTACCATCTATTTCTAAGTGCAGATCAAGATATGAGGCTGACTTCACAGTGTATGTAGTATCCTTTATCTCAAGTTTTTTTTGGGTAGATGTGATGTATCAAATCCCCCAAATTAGGATTGAAAGTAATGCACTCGTTTTTATTTAATTAAAAATATTTTATTTTAATTTTGCCTCAATAAAAACAGGTTACACAGCTCAGTATAGAACTGCATGTACCCGGCCTTTAGCCTGCATACGGAGCTGGAAAAAAAAGTACTATTTTTAACTTAACGCCTGTTGAGTTACCTATATTGAACGGTTATACTTTACTGTTCGCTGAAATTGCACCAAACTTAATGAATTTTCATTAAATTCCAAATTGTTTATTTCATCCTTCTTTTAGGTATCCGAATTCTTGATACGATTTAATTCTTATAAATGTTGAAAACAATGTTATTGTATACGAATATGGAAGAGATTTCCAACAAGGGCCGCCTATACCGTATGGCAGGTTTATTCGGCGGGTATTATAAATTTGACGACAATGAAGCAAAAAAAATGAACGAAATTTTGTTCTGTTTTCTAATTTTAGCGGATGATAAATGACGCACAAAGTACTTAACTTCGAGAAAATATTTAGCGGGATTTATTTGTGGCGTATTTAGATAGACCTTTTAATTACGCCAAAATTAGAAACCTGCCAAAAGTACCCGCGATACGGTAGTTTCTATTAAAAACGTTGTTTCACCTGACAAAAGCTTTCAATTGGACAATATAGTACCATCTTTACAGGTTATCAAGTGGCTTAAGTTCTGAAAAATCGCTTCCAGCTGGTTTCTCATTTATTAATTAGTGTCTGTGCGTATCATTTTATTTTAGTTGTGTTATTTACGGTATTTTGTCTATTTTCTGAAAATAGTCATTTTATATCCTGTTCCGTTGTTTTTCTGTTTTTCTTTTTACGTTTATTCCATTTGACAGAGGTAATTCTGGTTCTCGTCATTAGAATGAGGTGCTTTTTAGCTAACTGTGTAAATACGCAGTTGTAATATAACCTTGACAATTGTAATACAAAAAAAGTTTGATATGTTGTAAATTTCGAGATGCTGTACACGTGAGGCACGGAGTACAGCAGCATTAATGTGACTTACCTGGGTTACAGTTGCATGTTGGACACCCGTTACCATCTAATACATTTCCATATTCACAATAGATGGCACATACAGGTCCACAAGTAGGGCCTGGAAATTACAAATGTAGTAATTTTTAGCTTTTTGATCATGGTTTTTAAATTTTGTAAAAGAAAATTGTTAAGAATGGTTAAAATATTAACCTACACTTGTTAAACCAATGGTTATAACCTGTAGTCACTGTTTAGTGTCTAAAATCCAAACGTATGGCCGTATAATTTCCAGAGCTGCAATGGTACATTTGTATATCATGTTTGTCAAAAACGTATGTCATTTCCTGATCTATTTCTATGTTTCTATATAACGTTTAACAATACAAAATAAACCATGTAAAAACGGGTCATACTTGATTCAACCACGTCCTCATTTAACTTTCACCAAATTATTTGTAATAGAAATCCAGATAAAAAAGTAACTCACTGACTAAATGGTGAATTCTTAAAATTTCTACAATTAGAATTTTTTTCGTGTTACAGAAAACATGACATCGCTGGCACAGGGCTGCCATAATTTTTTATATCAAATTTTAAGATTCTTTTCGCATACGTTAATAGCATGAACAGTGTAAATGACGGACGCAAGGACGAAATTCAGGGCCTACTTAACCTAGATCAATCATTGGTCACGCAGGCGAACATATTTACGTATAACTGTCAACCATATTTAAGTACCTGTCTTTTTAAGAATCATGCAAAATCTAAAAAATGTGGTACACCCCAAAAAAGGCTACATATTTTTATTTTTGTAATTAGGTTTTATGGGTCGATACTATGAAATGCGTAATTATTAATTCAAATCTGCTTGCTCTTAGGAGATAATCCAGATTGAAAATCCAGTAGATTCTATTGTATTTGAGTGCAATTTACAGAGTTATCTCCCTTAATTTTGAAATCTACAGTGCATTCTATATAATTTTTATCTCCTAAGAGCACGGGTTATATGAAAATCCACATGTTAATTTCTGTTTACTATGCCATTTCAAACAAAATATCAAAAATAAAAATATGTAGGTTTTTTTACCCATGAATCACATTTTGCATGATCCTTAGCTGGAGTCCTACTTAATTATTTTGATTTGTTTCATTTGACTTTCAATAGAATCACTGCATAAACAAAATTAAAACAGTAATAAAAATCGATGAATCCGTTTATAAGATTAATAACTTGCATTACGTTTTCATGCAAGATAACTTACCTGGATTACTTTTGTATATTATATTACTTACCTGGATTACTTTAGCACGTTGAATAACATTCCCGACCTACTTTCGTATGTTGGATAACATACATGGGCTACTTTCACATGTTTGATAACTTACTTGGCTTTCATTCGCATGTTTAATAACAAAACTTCGATAATTTCGTATGGTGGATAGCTCACCAGGATTATTTTTGAATGTTGAATGAATTTTCTTCATTACCTTCGTTAGTTGAATAAGTTACTGGATTTCTTTCGTTTGGTGGATGACTTACCTTGATTACCTTTGCACTTACTTGGATTTCATTCGTTATTTGGATATCTTATCGGATTACTTTTGTATGTTTGGTATTCACATTTAAAATGTAATGTACGTGCGACCGACGTGTGTAGTTGTTATTTCAAATGTCTCGAAAAACTTTTGAGTTGAAAAATAATGTGCCTGCGTTGGCAAAGGAAAAGGTCACACAATATCGATAATTTCCATTACTAGCGTAGGTTGAGAACAAGAATTGATATATGTCCTTGATTACTTTTGGGTTTTGAATAACTTACCTTGATTACATTCGTCAATTGAATATCTTACTTGGATTCCTTTCTTATGTTTGATAACTAACCTGGATTGCACTGGCATGTTGGACAGCCATTACTATCTAAGACGTTTCCATATTGACAGGCGATTGCACAAACAGGTCCACACGTAGGGAGTACTGAAATGTTTACGTTTATTTTCCTTTAAAAGTTGTGTTATATGATTTGGTACTTTCAATGTCTGCGCTTTATTAATCTTTAAGGTAGTTTAAGTTTGCATAAGTTACTTTTTTTCATCCATTAATTGATATTTTTAATTGTGGTAGACGGTTACCATTGTTAAGCCCTACAAATTGCAATTCGTCACTTTGTTTCGAAGAAGAGGTTGTTTAATAAATTGAATTGACTAACAAATTAATGAATTTTCTGTATCTTCTTTTTTCAGGTGGTCCTAGTCATTTCGAAGTATATTGTCATTTTTTTCATGTAACCAAAGTGAACATCATTTCAGCACTTTTAAGAAAATTGTTTTGATCAAGTACTTCTGTCAATTTTTCAACTATGGGGCATTTTTTCTCTACAATTGTGCAATTTCAAGTCATCTTAGTTGACACATATTGTGTTAGAAAAATTTAAAAAATCAAGAATTATAGTTCGCGTTAAGAATTGCTGCAAATAAGAGTGGTTTACATTTTAGCGCATTCATTTATAATACTTAAAATTGATAGACTTCCATTGATCATCGTCGACAGGAGTCGAGCCGCTCTACAGACTGAATATGGCTGGATATTATCTGTGGTCCCTTTTTTGCTGATGTGCATGTTAACAACGTCAAGTACTTGCAACGCCTTTTGTTGTTACTCTTATTTCAATTATCTCGGAAGTGTGTTAAATAACAAAAAGCAATTAGTATGCGTTTACAAAGAAAAGGGTCACATAAAAGCGTTTATTTCCGTGTCTGGTCATTTTATTTTTGTTACTTTGTATGTATGATTTTAGTTACGTTATGTTCTTTGTTGTGTATGTCTGTTTTCCATGTCTGGTCTTTGTCCGTGGATAACATTCTTTTGATTACCGCTATAACCTTGGTTCCCTGAATTACCCTTTTGTATTCCTAGCATAGACTGGTCTCTCTCTCTCTCTCTCTCTCTCTCTCTCTCTCTCTCTCTCTCTCTCTCTCTCTAAACAAACAAAGAACTAACCTGATGTAGGTAATGTCTGCAAAACGAAAAACATGTATATAATTCTTGTTTCTTTCGTTAAATCTGAGCTTTGAAAATATATGCAGTAAAAATATCACCACGGACAAGACAGCCATTTAGCACGACTGAAAAATACATTGTCTTCAGACCTTATTTTTCTAATATTAATTTACCGAAAAGATTTATGGAAGGATATATACATGTCGATGAATAAATAAAAAAAAATCGTGGCAAATTAGAAAAATATTTCATGAAGTGCATTAGACTATCATAAAGTTAAGGAAATTTATCTATACAATTTCATAAGATTATGAATATAATTGGGTTTGGCTAATTAACTAATTATTTTCTTCTAAAAATCATTATGACTTAAGAGTAAGCAAGAGAACCAAGGTTATAGCGGCAATCAAAAGAATGCAATCCAGGAACAAAGACTAGACAAAGAAAACAGACAAACACAACAAGGAACATAAAGTAACAAAATAATGCATATAAATTAACAACTCGGACTTAACTAAAAACTGAGAGCATGATTTTCTAGATACAGATGTTATTTGTATCGATCAGTTTACATTGTGGTTTGAGTAACAAAATTTCGGAAACCATTATATAGAAAGCACAATAAAGACAAATGTAGATACTGGTTTCAACTGATTACAAGCATATATAGCCAGCAATAAATAGCAGGACCTTTTTAGCTTCCTGTGTAGAAATACTGAAGTACGACGACGCAATAATGCATTAAAATAATGTTTGTAAGAATAGTTGTCACACCTTATCATTAATTTGATCTGATTTTATTCTTCAATTATTAGATATCTCTTATAATACGTTGCTATCCTTAACAATTTGGCTTCAGAATCTCAAAGTGCTAGGAAAGGTATATTTATTACATGCAAAGCGTTTTGAGGAGTTTTTGTAACTATTAAAACGCCCTGTTGAATACATGCATATGTGTAGAATCAATTTTTAAAAATATTTACCTGAACAAAAGTAGCAAATATAACCAAAACAAAACCCGAGGTAAAAACGGCGGATGTATTTCTTGACATCTTGCTTGACAATTACTTTCTGGCAGTCGTAGCCACGTATACCAGATATATATATATATATTATTGAGGCATCGTCCCGTAATCATGTCACGTGATACATATTGTTTTTGTCACGACTATATGCTTTTCTTAGAAATTGTTACGCACTTTTACAACAATAACACATTACTTATCTGCATTACTTACAATAGTTATAAGAAGTGCAAAAAGGCAAAGGTTAACTTGTAATTTTATAATAAGTTAGCAAAATATCATCTTAATAACAAATTCCTGACACGAACATCAACATAGTATTGCTTTTTAAAATGTAATCAAGGAAACCATGATTCTAGAGGAAACATGGAAAACAGACAAACACAACAACGAACGAAATAATGCATACAAAGAAACAAACGTAAATGAGCAACACGGACTCCACTAAAAACTGGGAGCATGGACTAGGTGCACCGGTAGAGTAAGCGTCCTTTACTTTTTTAGAAACACCTACTGGGCTGCTCATAAAAAGTCCAAGGTAGACGAAAGAGAAAAGGAAAACTATGACTTTTCAATTATCAATATATATTTGCAACTTAAATCATGTTATACATCAAAATGGCTTTAGAAAGGCTTATTCACAGTGATTTACATTCGGGATTTATTCTTGCTCTCTAAATGTGCAATATTCAGTTGTCGCAAGAGCAATTTTATACCTTTGCTTCAAACGAGCGATTTTTCTCTGACCACTAATTTACCGATAATGACACTATAGCATGCAGAAGCTTTTTAATCACCGTTGGTATATTCAGGCTGTAATTGAGGAGGGACATTACCTAGCTTTAACCATTTCCGTTTGAAATGCCTTTACTACTGTGAAAGTACTACTGTTCGTGGGGTAACAATTTTTGTGGTCTTCGTGGTTAGGCCAAACCACGAAATTTGGTTTCAAACGAAAAGGAGATTTCCTTTTATTAGTATACTGGAAACCGTAAAACCACGAAATCAAGAATCCACGAAAAAATTTGGTAAGTTTTGACATTTTTATTGTAGCACAAACAGATATGGTTCAATTATATGAGAGACACGCATTGACCTCGATATACATATTTGATATGTATCCTGTTAAGTACGATACAAATATGGAAAGTCCCAGTTAAAGTTCACTGCACTAATATAGTCAGAAATGTATTTCTGTTCATGTATTTAATGTCAAAAGAAGACTAACAACAAATTATGTTTTTATGTTATTTGTGTTAGTCGTTATTGGTTTGAAAAAACAAATCTTAGAAGAATGAAAGAGGGCAAAGTCAGCAGTTACGACTAAATGAAAAACAAACAGATATCTAAGGAGGTAGACCTAGGGTAAGGTACATAACTCTTTAAATCAGCGATATGTTTGTATCATATTCAATTTCTCCAAAGCTTTTCAAGTTTTCTCTTGAAACTGAATGAAATCAGTGAAAGTTACTTTGATGCTTACATGAGATGATTGTAAAATGGCAAATACAAACGTTCCAATGATTTGTAAGAGTTGTGTTCTTTACCGTAGGTCTACCTCTTTAAACATATTTTTCAAGCTCATGATACCCCAGAACCTGTTATCACAGTAGTTAATTTAGATCGTATAATCCATCAGTTAAAGATGTACATTAAGTTACTAATACATGTAAAGTTGACATGCATGTATAAAATCTAAATTACAGCCTAATATGAATACTCAAACATGCGTCGTGATGATTGTCAATATATTTATTTCGATAAAGATGTAAATGATTTTAGATTTATGCTTTATCATGTGACATACATCTTATTTGAACCATATATCAAACAAACTTATATGTGAAATATTTTAATCTATTTAACATTCAATCAAATGAATCGATAGTCATTTTTAACCAGATTTATTGCGTATTTGCGGACTTTCATATACGAAAGATGGGATCACTTATTTTGTGTTTCATAAGAACTAAGGGGAACAATGTAAAACAACAATCGTAACTAGTAGAATTAATCAAAGTAGTTTTCTAAAACAATTCGGAAGTCAGTAGATTTTAGCCAAACATATACCTTACAGCAATAAATGTTTTGTATTTGGGGACAAAACCAATTACAAACATGCATAGTTAGGGTACAGATATTCGTGAACCTTTACCATAGACCCATTGTAATTTTGACTCAAGTGGCTTGTGCCTCAATAATATATCAATTTGTTTTGGGTAGCAGAACTCACAAAATAATAATTGAAAAAAAATCTTATAGAGGGACATAAAAAATAAAATAACCAAAATAAGATATTCGTTGTGGGAGAATAACTAAATTAAATAAAATAGAACATACATAAAAACAGAAAATAATGAAGACACGACGTCACACAAAAATACTAAAGCACTATCGTTTTCATCGTTTTCTGAAGTTTGACCGTATTAATACGATCCTTTTTTATCTGGGGTTTTATAATTCGCATTATTTGTTTCAAAATTGTGAAGTAAGAATTGTATACTAAATATAAAGTCGGGTTGACGAGTTTTGTATCTTTGGAAATAAGTATCATGCAACAGCAGAAATGGAAAGTCTGATTTGCATCAATCCGGCCCACATTGAATATATAGTTTGAATTAGTTAATATATTTATCTGAACAAGAGCAGCAAATGTAGCAAATACCAAAATGGAGGTCAAAACAACAGAAATATTTCTTGACATTTTGTTATAGAAATACTTCATATACATTTTAGTAATACACAATATATAGTACACTTTATGTCATCATGTCACGTGATACAATGAATAATGTTGTTTTTTTCTCAGAAATTATTACGCAATTCTACTACAAAACTTTCGTTAATTACTGTACTCTCAGTAATTATAAGGAGTGCAAAAAAGGCGACGCTTTACTTTTATTTCTGTACTAAGTAAGACATAATGAGAATATGTTTGATGAATATGCTGAAAGACAACAAACCTCACCAGGATGAAAAATGTCAGCTCGAAGCCAAATTTTAGTCTTCAATGGAAACCCCAACACCACCGGGCATGTTGCAGTTGATCCCAAAACAACATTTTACACAGGTACACCGAAACAGTCACCCTTTTCGACTTCAGTAACATAAAAGAAAACTGAAAATGAAAACAAAACAAGACCTAGAGAGACCGGAAATACCTGACTTGGGACAGGTGGAACTAAACTAACTGACATGCTAGCTCTAGACCAGTTAAAATCTACAAAAATCATGTTCTTATCGTATGCAGTAAAGGTCCTATTATTCCAATGCGAGGTTGAGAACTACATTATATCATAAATCATACACTATACAATAAGGACATAACCAATGTCATGCCGAAAACTGCTTTTGAATATAGTGTTTTAAATTCATTATAAAGACTCTATGAGTGATACAATGTTAATACCGATAATATCCTTAACGATTTGACAACTAAATCATATCTATATCCCTACGAATGAGTCTTTTCAATCAAAGGTTTAGTCAATTTATTGAATAGCTACTGGGCTTCCGCTGCTTTGTGAAGAATATAACCATTACATATAAGATGGGAGATACCTTATAGCTCGGTTATGTAAAGATTTCTTTCGTTAAAATCCAAATGATTATAACACCAACAAATGGATCGATTGTGATGTGTAAACACCGTATGATTGTGACAAGGGTACATCACTACATAAAGCGGATAGTTAACAATATGGAATAAAAAATCTTTTCGTAAATATTAGTCTTAAAATTACCAATATTTATATGAGTACTTAAATCAAGAAACAGAAATTGTTATTATCAGTATTTGATGTGTTCAAAGAAAATTCTTAAGTAGAAATATATCAGTCATCGATGTTAAGGGCCAAAATATCGACCAAATATCTGAGGGTGCTATTAAACCTTTCTACCATATGTTGCTTTGGAAGCTAGGGTCATATAATATATACCTTGAATTATTGAAACGTAAGAAATAAACGAATGTTACTTTAGCACTCAAGATAACATTTTGTATAATATTTCAGAAAACAATAACAACACTAAATGTTTAAATCGAATAACGTGTAACTTTCGTGGATGTACAGTCCTCGTGGCCGATGATTTCCACAGGGGATGTGTGAAAGGGGCTTAACCTTTGAATTTTGTCAATAGTAAAGGCAAATAAATTTCAACGGTTTTAGTTTAATGAGTCTGTGTATTTGTCATAATGTTTATGATCCTACCTGCATGTAAACAATTTTCGAGCCTTCTATAGCTGGAAATATTGCAAAAATTAAAATATCATAAAAGCAAGCATTCTCCGATTTACGGTATTAAACTATTGAACCATGACTTGTTATTTCGCTATATTTGCTATTCAGAAAGTGAAACAGATTTTACTGATTTTTTGTTCGGTTTGTTTGTTTGGATATTTTTCTTGTTTGTTAAGTTATGTTTACCTGACTCTTACAAGGAACACAATTCATTAGTACAAGGCCCTGTATTACTGTCATATTGTTCATGTAGTTCGTTTTTCATTCAAAAATAAGAAAATAAAATCATGTCGCACATAAGCATGTACCGCATATATGTAACAGGTTCTTCTACATAACACTTCAGTAGACATTTGAACTAAATGTTCCAAGATATGTACGCTTGTAAAGTACTGAGGGTCATATTAGTTGTTGCATTTCTTCCTGTTTCCATGAAGGTAAGTACATATGTACAAAACAATTGATGAAACCGGCACTAAAAAAGTATGTAACTTTATGTACTTATTAATTATCAATTTTGCAATATTTTCTTTCACTGTGGAATCGTCTCGCACATATACTAATGAAACAAGTTATCGCTCCAAAGCTTCTGTCGTCATCGTGCACCAGTCGGTCGTGAATAAGTATGTGCTTCCAGAATTACTTAAAGTTGATACGTTTTATCCTGATAGATTACATGTATGTATACAACGGTATAATTATCATCGGGCAGCATGGTGCAGAGCGTGTCTGAGTTGCCTAAATTTATTTATTTTTTTTCTATTTTGTGTCTGTGTTGGTTTTTGTTCTAAGACTTGTTTAGTTGTTTTTATGGTGTGAAAAATGTTTCTGTGCCTGTTTCAAAAACTGTGTACAAAAGGGACATAGTTTTTACAAAAAGAACATTTCAACCCCCGGATTGTTCTATGGTATATGTAATTGTATTTTCTTGTGCATTCAGAAGTCTCAGATACTGTATATATCTCACTAAGTGAACAATACTCGCTACTAACGAAGAAGGTCATGTCCTTCGATATTTATTATTACAATACCGTGTAAATGTTGTGTTTTTCTTCCCATGAAAAGGACTTATGCTTACACTAAAAAAAAAAACAGTAAGTTAATACACTCTAATATTTTTCAGGCCCAGCCTTTTCCTCATGGCGGTGGTCCACTTGGTAAATATTAGATTATAACGCAGTTGTAAGAAAGCATAAAATGGTAGTTTAAGTTAAATACACTTTATACTTAATGTATAATAAAAACTTGCCCTGTCTTATTCATCATTTGTAACAACACATTGTTACATGTACATGTATTTGCATTAGTATAAAATGCCATAGAGTAATTGCATTCGTATTAAAGCAAACAGCAGAAAAGAATGGAGGATGCTTGTCTTTGGCCTATGTGTCAATATACATTGCAATGACTTTGTACACATGTATGCAATGGAAGCCATAACACATTCCCAAAGGGAGCGTAAAGCGTTGTATTAGTCCACTATTGAGTCCACTACACTTATGGCCTGAAAGTTAAATTATTAGCTACAAATCGGAGTCAACCAATCCTTTAAGTATAAGTTCTGATTTTGTTCAAATTGTTATTTGTTTGAAAGTTTTGTGGAAATCATGATAAATATTTTCAATTTACACGAAATTGTACATTTAGATCCTCCAGTGTGTGGTGAGCAGTGCTCCATCGGATGCCCTTTTGGACACGTATATGACAGTAATGGATGCAGGACATGCGCATGCCTGCTTGGTTGTAAGTATCTATATTGGATTGACTCACGAGTTCAAGAGGTAGAAAGGGATAAAACAAAATAAAACATTTGAGAATACATTACTACACACTATGTTTGATACATGTACTACTCTGTAAAAGAATCAGGCAAAATGTATTAGTAGTTGCGGCACCAGAAGGAGAAAAAACCGCGGAGGTGTTATTGTATTGTCCAATTATTCATACCTTTTTGACCTCCAGATATAAGCATCAAAGTGTTTGAAAAGTTTGTCTTCTAAGATATTGTTAGGTTCAATTTAGTTGAAATGCACACTGGAAAAATGGCGGGAAAATATTACCGCACTTTTCCTATATAAGCAGTCAAAAATATCTACGTTACAGATACTTCAGGATATAAATTAAGTTTTCTAGATGTATTAAATATTTCTTAGGCAACAAAGATCAATTGAGAAAAGTACAATGCCTGATTCTTACATCGAATGGTACTGAAACAAAATGTGTTGTGTTTAGTTGTTTGGACTTTTTTCTTAATTCTGACTCTGATATTACACTTCCAGAACAAAATTATTAGAAAGTATCCAAACACTACTGCATCTCCTAAAGTACTTTTAAGGAGGTAGACCTATAGTAAAGGAAATAACTCATGAAGTCAGTGATACATGTATGTTTGTATCATATTCAATTTCACCAAAGGCTCTCAAGCTTTAATTTGACACAGAATGAAATCATTCAAAGTAATTTTGATGCTTACATAACATTGATGTAAAATGGTGAATACAGACGTTCCGGTTGTGTCCCTTACCTTAGGTCTACTACCTTAGGTACTTTAGGAGATGCACTTAGCATTAGCTATATATTTTCTGTTCTTGTTCGATTTTACTTAAAAGTACAATTAAAAAAGAAATTTAAGGTTATTTAAGACAGTTGCCGGCTTTGGACGTATTACATGTACGGCGTACGGTTTGTTATGAAACTTTAAAAATGCATTTTTTCCAGTGCCATCCAAGTAAAATGGAATCTTCATAAAATGGAAAGGACTACAAAGACAAAGGAACATGATATATCTCTATTTGTTTTCCTTCATTTCTTTATTCAAATTTACAAATATATCGCCATACTGCAACCAAAACGCTTTTATTACGTGGGAAATACACAAAAGGCAAAATGTAGGACGATTTATCAAAGAGTAATCAAGTGAACCAAGGTTATAGCGGTAATCAAAAGAATGTATTCCAGGGACAAAGACCAGACATGGATAAAAGGCATTCACAACAAAGAACATAGAGTAACTAAAATCATACATACAAAGTAAAAAAAGCAAATAAGCAACTCGGATTCCACTAAAAACTGGGAGCATGTACCAGGTGCACCGGTAGGGTAAGCGTCCTCTGCTTTTCTAGAAACACCCGCCGAGTTGCTCATAAAAAGTCAAATCCGGGGTAGACAAACTAGGAAAGGAAAACTATGACCCGTTGAACAAATCAGTTTTCAACATATATTTCAGCTACAACTTGACACATCCGAATTCACTCTTTATTTTGTTTACAAACATTTTGCCAAAGTCTGAATTCGACAACATTGGAAAATTATATAAAAATTTGCCCATACGTCATACATTGTACATGTGCATGTACTTCTATTAGTAACAGAAGGAAGATCATGATTAGCATAAGGAACATGGATTACACTGACTAGGCCAAACATGGATTACACTGACTAGGCCAAACATTGATTACACTGACTAGGCCAAACATTGATTACACTGACTAGGCCAAACATGGATTACACTGACTAGGCCAAACATTGATTACACTGACTAGGCCAAACATTGATTACACTGACTAGGCCAAACATGATTACACTGACTAGGCCAAACATTGATTACACTGACTAGGCCAAACATTGATTACACTGACTAGGCCAAACATGGATTACACTGACTAGGCCAAACATGGATTACACTGACTAGGCCAAACTTGGATTACATGGACTAGAACAAATTTGAATTACATGAATTATACCTCCAATTACCGAATATGCTGCCAAAGAATATTCTCAGATTCTTTTCCAGTACAAGCTAATATTTGTACACCACTTGTACACAGGACTTGAAAACTGTATGCGTTTATGTACTGGATCAGGCCTAATGTGTACCCAAATAAGTGTTGCATTTAGTATGCGTTCTGGATTTGAGAGGAGACCTGAAGCTCAGGTCTGCGGGAATATGTTAAAACTGCCATCATGTTGCTGACCTTAGAGAAGATTTTATGAACATATGGAAATCAAACATATGGGAGATGACTATGTTTAGGCCCTTCTATTGAAGTTTCGACATTCCTGTCTTTCACTTTGGTTACTGGTTGGAACTGGATGATATAATGAAGAATGGTCAACAAAATGTAATTTTAGGAAAAAATGCATTGTGTTTACTAAATTCAATAGTAGCTCATTGCATCATCATGTGGCTAGCCTGATTAAACACAATTATGTTAATCTAAAACTACATTTTTCATTAATTATATTTTTTTCTAAACATATTGAAGGCTATAGAATATTTTTTTCTGATATTATTAGAGTTCCAAAATTGGGATGATTTAAGGCTTGTGCTTTTGTTTCCCAAAATAAAAAAAATGTTCTTGAATATGATGCGTTATTTTGAAAGGCATGAACCTGTATGCATAAAGATGTCAATTTGCTTTAGTACATCCCCCACAAAGTTTGGGAGTATATAGGAATCCTCTTGTCTGTCTGTTTGCCTATCAGACAGTGTAAGTGCTACTCCTCTATGCAAAACCGCTTGACTTCGATGAAACTGTACATGAAGGAATCTTGAATGTTATATGGTAATGTAGAATATTTGAAACAATCTACATCAACATGAGAATCTACTTTCGCACCATACAAATAAATGCTGAAGGTTGAGAAATAAATTCAACTACCATTATGTCAAAATGGATTTTCTACAGGTAAAGGAAAAGAGGAACGAATACTTCTGTCCCATGGACATTAGGTACAGTATCCGACTTGTGAAGAAAGCCCAGGACGCTCATTTACATGAATTATCAAAGCTTTATGAACAGTCTCTATAAAGGGGGAAACACATTGATCTAAAATTAAGCCAGTCTCATCTGCATAAAAGAAAAATTCCTATATGAAGTTTTGTTAAAGAATGTGTTTTATTCTCAAAGAAATGTACTGTATGAATTTCAGTTTTAATAGTTTTTTTCGACGATTTATTCTCACATGAAAATCAGATACAATGTATTTAAAGTCTGATTTTATATTACGTGGCAGAAATATGACATGTTTATTGAATAATAATAAATTCATTATCTCATAAATTGTTGAGATCTTCTTATCGATCCCAAAATGTGCCTACAAAATAAGAAAAAGTTTTCAGCGTCTAAAATGAAGTCTTAACAGAGTAAGTAAATTGAATACTTAGTAGTATGACCAAGCTTATTGAATCTATCTCCGGCAAATAAAGTTTTGAATATAAATTAAATGAAAAGCTAACCCATTTATGTGTTAAATTAAAATTTCCAAATAAGAAGTAAATAGTTTTCGGAAACTCTGTATACTTAATCGAGCGCACCGTAAAGCTTTGCTCTAACGCACCAGCAGAATTCACACTGTTTTGTCTTTTATACCGAAATTCTGTCGTCCCACACAACGTGGTTGAAGATTTTATATGCAATTATTTCAGTGGTAAGACCATTGTTCGAAACGATTTCGGACTGCATCCAATATTCCGGATGCATTTTTTATCGCTAATTGTCAAAATATATCATGTTTTCGAAACTGTGTTCAACAATTTATTGCCTCATACTGATTTCTATCACATCGATTTATCAATCTGAAAGATGTTTTGGCAATTTTAATCATGTGTTTTCAGAAAGAAGTGCATGAACATTCTTCAATCCCTTTCAAATGCAACTGATCTTCCAAAATTATTCAAATTATTGTGCCATAAACTAATATGACTTTAGTATCATTCTATTCAAATATCCGAACATACTTTTAATTGTGAAAAATCCCATAATTTCCAATTTCCGACACATGCCGATTCCCATATGAAAAGGGGCTAAAAGGTTCCGCGTTATACAACTTTTGGACGCTTTTTGTCAGGTGTAACAGGTTGTATCTACCAATTCAGGCATGCATTATTACAAAAATGTAAAAATATTGCGGTTCCCAGGGGTAACCATTTAAATCGATAACTAGACGACTTTTCAGACTTGGCTGAAAGACTTATATAAATAAACGCAAAAAAGTTGACGAATAAAAACAAAAGATACCTGAAGTAACTTCATGCAACAAAACTGAATCAAGTTGATGTCAAGTTTGTCTCCTGAAAGGTAGCCTTGTTCTTGAAGACCTTTCAACGCTGATATCCACACCTGACAACACTGTCTTCGCAAAATGCACCACCAGGACTCAATTCTAGTGTTCATAGTGCTTTTTACTGTAAATGAAAGGTCACTTCGTCCCCAGCAAACAACGTTTGCATTACTGCAACAAGCCCTTTTTCTGTGCCATATCAGCTCTCATCCTATATGGATGGACCTCTATGATCTTCTATAGCGTCAACAAAATACCTAGCTATAGCTTTTGGGTTGCTACTAGATTTACCAACTTTGAGCCACATTATTTTCTTGCGAAACCCATCGATGCAAGCATTGATGCACAAGCCCTATCTTTTTAACTTATCATAGGAATCCATATGACAACAATAGTTTGGTCCTTTTAAAATATATTATCTTCTCCTGAGTCTACGCCTGGTTCTAAGATCTACTCCCTCTGGATCAAGTATCTTAAGCATGAGGCTAATGTAGTCTCTTTGTATTTTAAGCCCGTGTTGCTTACACTTCTGATGCATCCAACGATATCCATGATATGTTCCATATGAACTGACTTGCCTTCGAACGAAGTTAAATACAGATCGAATACTTGAGTATGCAATAGAATTTTAAAATATTATCTGGCGGATGTGGATTTTTATATAGATAATACAGTTTATGCTTGTTTGAATACATGTAAATTATATGAAGCACAGGAGCCGAGTTGATACAGTTGGGTCGGGCGAGTCATCAACCAAGCTTTTAAAAACACACAAATGAATACTTACTCTTTCCGTCGGATTGTTGTCCGCTGCCGCTTGATCCGCCATTTTGCGTGATGCTTTATAATCCGAGGTAACGATATAATATATCGAGATCTCGACAAAATAAATCGAGATTTTGATATAATAAATCGAGATAACGATATAATAAATCGAGATAACGATATAATAATCCGAGATCTCGGTATAACATATTCATTTTATCGAGATAACCATATATTAGACCGAGATAACGATGTAATGAATCGAGATCTTGGTATAACAGATTCGTTTTGTCGAGATAACGACTTACTTTCTATCGAGATCTCCAGATCACGGCACTGTTTTATCGAGATAACGATATTTTAAATCGAGATCTCGAAATAATAATCCGAGATCTCGATATAACAGATTCGTTATATCAAGATAACGATTTATCTTTTATCGAGATCTCGAGATAACGTTACTGTTTTATCGAGATAATGATATAATAGATGGAGACCTCAAAATAATTATTCAAGATCTCGATATAATAGATTCGTTTTATCGAGATAACGATTTATCTTTTATCGGGATCTCGAGATAACGGTACTGTTTTATCAAGAGAACGATATAATAAATCAAGATAATAAATCGAGGCCTCTATATAATAAACCGAGATAACGATATAATAAATCGAAATCTCGAAATAATAATCCGAGATCTCGATATTACAGATTCGTTTTATCGAGATAACGATTTATCTTTTACCGAGATCTCGGGCAAACGGTACTGTTTTATCGTGATCTCGAATTAAAAAAAAATCCATTGTTTTTTGTGTCCCCTCTCGGCTTCCGTACATTTTACATCAAACGAGATGGTTTTCTTTTGGAAGTAAAGAAAATCGAAACAGTTGAAGAAATATCGCACACAAAGCACAGCACAGACCAGCTACAGTTGTTTAAGTACCAACCACATAAAATGTGCCTGCGAAATGCAATTTTGGATGTATTGCATCGAATCTATATTGACGTTAAAAAAACACCTGCAAACATGGATAAAAAGGCTGGGGAGGTCCACCGTGCACCATCCGCTCATCAACCAAAATATGATTGTCAGGTATCCTTATACCTTCAATTACCAATCCAATTTGTTGACAAAGAACATTCTTTGATTCTTTTTTTCAGTATTAGCCTATATTTATCTAAAAAAGTTGCGGTAACACTTATGGATTTGGAGAAAAATTAAAAATGTATATCCCTAACCCACAGAAAAATCGCTTAAATTGGCAATTTTTTTCACTGTCCCTAGAGTATTTATAAATCAACTGATGGTTTATTTGGTATATTCACCACAACTGATACTACTGGGGTTCTTATGAAGACTTGTGGATATTTTCATATATTTAACAAAAATGTTTCAATTTATCATATTTTGATTTATTAGTGGGGTGCACTGGGGGTTTATCTCAGCCCATATACTATTTGGCTGTGGCTTATCTGTGTTGATTAAAAATGTATTTTTGCATTACATTAATTCTATATTGCCGTTGATATTCTAACATTCAAACGTGAAATAAACGAATATAGGACGGCTTTGCTTGGAGAAGGTAGATTGTACTTACTTACTAGCTTTAATTATGATATATACTGAATATTACATGTTAAAATCTGTATAACATGCTGTATCAATCCGAGACTCCTATATCATCCCAGGGGCCATCGGCAGAAGTTATAACTGTTTCTTTGTGCATTTCATTCACTACGTACGGACCACATACATATGTAGATCCTCTATCAAAACTTGAATGGTTTAAGTTTTTTTGTCGGAAGTGAAATTTTTTGGTTTGATGCATTTCATACACTTTAGTCCCGTATGGATCCGGGTGTCAAATGAATAAGCCCGCACCAGCGCTAGGATTGTAAAACACTACTAAACAGGCCGGGAGCTATGGCTCTCTGCACAACTTGGTTGTGTGTTGTGTGTACGAGGTGGTGGAATGGGGTACCCATGGTGTGCTACATTTTGGGGTCGTCAGTTTATAATGTTTATAATACGGATAATTTGTCTGCAAACCATATGGATGCACCGTGTTAGGGAAAAATTCAGGTTCCTCGCACATTACAAAACTCTGCAGTGGTAATCGACAGGAATAGAAGCCCCAGCTTCGCTACAGGAGGCAATTGCCCTCTCCCTATTTCTACTGGCAGTCGAAATTCATAGACCCTACAGTTCTTGCGTCCCATCCCATTTTTTATTTCATTATCAATCCTTGTTTATTTCATCATCGATTTCATGTTCATCTTACCATCGATTTAATGTTCATCGTGCCCGGATATAACGCAGCTTATAACTATGTATCATTACCTTTTATTTAACTTTCTAATTTCTATATATAGATTCAATATTTCATTATTGTATATGTGGGCGTGTACTTACGTTTTTGTATTTCCCTTTTAAGGTCAAAGTAATATATATCATATTGCTTTAAAACAAATATTTCATGTGGCTTAATGAAGTCAATGGTGGCCGAGCAACATTTTATTTCATAAATGTGTATATTGTATTGTGTTATGTATATCTGGTGTGTGACACTCATATAAAATATTTTATCATTAATATCATTATACCTGAGCGTTAAACACCAACAATCAATCAATTAATCAATCAATCAATCAATCAATCACAAATATATATTTTTTATCTCATAAGTTCAATAACGAAGTGACAAACTAAGATTGATTATGTGGTTTATAACTGTTTCTAAGCGAATGTTGTAAGGTTTTACATGCATGATTCACCTTCAGTCCGTATTTATAAAAAACTGCTAGCGGGCTCCAGTGTTTTCCAGTTTTTTGTTTACAATTATTAAACGAAATTTCGAGCACTTAAGGACTATAATACATGTTTATATTTTTATATGGTATCAAACAGGTGTATCGTGTCTTAGTTTGGCTAAACGGAAAACGTTGTCTTACGTAACAATGACTAATAGTTATTGTATATACTTGTACATGTACATGTAACACTTGTCTTCTTCTATCAAACAAAAATCCGGATCATTGCAGACCTTATTACCCAACATCACGTGATGAAATCTCCTACGACATTTTTACTTGGCAATAACGATACAGCATTTAAGTTTCTAAAATTACTTACATGTACATGCATGTTACAACTGCTACACGATTGAATAGTGACATGTTTTGAGATATATTTGCCTTCCAGTTAAAATTAGTGAAATGGAGTCGGCCCTGAAACACAATAATTTTACAGATAGTGCAGGATATGAAATTCCAAATCCAAAAAATCCTCATGAGAGTTATATGGATTTAAACTATAGATCACCGCATTTGTACGATGGGTTGCATACAAAGGAACAATCGACAGAACGAAACAATACTGGGAGATCAAAGCGATCGATTCTTGTGTTAGCTGCAGTTTTGTTGACTATCATAGTGATAGCTCTATCAGGAATAGTGATGTTTTTAGTACTGACGAGAACTCCCTCGTGTGAACCGTATGACCGTGAGGCAGGGTTCTGCTCGATAAATTCAAATGGAGACTCTCAATGTATATGCCCTGAGAATAAAGTTGGAATAAACTGCGAGAATGTATTGAGGGAGCCTTTTCGGGTTTCTCTCTGTCCAGTGGACTGGAACGATGAAGGTCAGCTTGGTTGTTACAAAATATATAACCAACCCATGGACAAACGAACGTGGATTGAAGCTAGGGAATTTTGTCGATCAGTTGGCTCTGATTTGGCTAGCATTCCCAGTCTTGGCGTACAAGAATTAATTCGGAAAGCGCAAAACGATTCAAAGAAGCTTTGGGTGGGGTTGAGTCGAATTGCTGGCTCCTTCAGATGGTCAGATGGTAGTAAATTGACATACGCAAACTGGCGACCTGGCGAACCGAATAATTTCTTTGGTAATGAGCAATGTGTTAATATTTGGGAGGAAGGCAAGTGGAACGATAATAGTTGTCATATGTCATTTGGGTTTATATGCAGCATAGCTAAAACAAACGTGTGTGGAAAGTCGGGTGAATGGATGCTTTACAATTCGAACTGTTATATGTTCAGTCAGAGGTCCTTGACCCGAGGAGAAGCGGTTCAAGCATGTGGACGTTTGGGGGCTTCATTAGTCCATGTTAACTCGACGGGAGAACATAACTTTCTTGTCAGACAATTAACTAAGTATTATCCGAACAACTTTTGGATAGGGTCACATAATGTACAGTTTGCGGAATCAGGCAGGCCAACTACAGGATGTACTATATACTATTCTGAATGGGGTGTTTTGGGTGATACATATTGCTTGGAAAAAAACAGATTTATTTGTGCTGGTGCGCCTGAAAAAAAATAGACAGACAGCGGTATTAAAACATGACTTTCATCGAATCTTGATGATTTGCTTTCATTCATAGAATGTAACATACATGTACGACATTAACAAGCAAGCGCGATAGTCATATATCAAACCAACATGTTCGTTGTCCGGTAATAAAACACGAACACGTCGAAGTCTAGCATGCCGCTAAGCATTCTATTTAAAACACTTGATCATTTTTTAAGGAAAAATATCAGCTAAAGACCACTCATGGGTTCTTAACAATAGGATCTAATTAGGATTATTTTGTTTTATTACGATACGCTCTATATTCACACATGTGAAATCGTGTATTTTACATCGATTTACTCAGATTGTGTATGTAAATAATGCAAAATTATCCCGGTTATCCACTTGTCCTTAGAGTACATGTATATGTACTGTTTAATATCTGATTAAGCTTGCACCTTTTTTTCTATTTTTAGGCATTCCTCTTTGTGGATTACAACTCTTATGTATGCTCATTGGCAGTTTGAACAAGCGATATATGGTTTTAATTTTATATTGCACCTAGTCTATGCTCCCAGATTTTAGTGGAGTCCGATTTGCTCATTTACATTTTTTACATTGTTTGTATGATTTTAGTTACTTTATTTTGTTGTTGTGTATGTCTGTTTTCCATGTTTGGTCTTTGTCCCTATGATTAGATTCTTTTGATTTCCGCTATAACCTTAGTTCCCATTTATTACTCTTACATACAAATATTCAGTATAGTAAAAGGTCCAGTGGTGAATCCAGAAATAGGGTGGGGGTTTGCACACCCTTTTTCTCGAAAAAATTGCGAATTCCATGTGTAAAATTGACACAAAATTGCAAATAATGTCCTAACACCCCTCCTTTTTTCTTAGGAACCTTGGCTGGCACCTCTCCTTTTCAAAGTGTTTGCATCCGGCCCTGTGATCGTTTTTTACCACATATTTTCAATTAACTGTAATTGTTTTAAATAGAACACGCAAATCAACCGTGTTATTTGTAATATCTTACACTGTAATTTACATGTGGTCAAGAAGTTTTCTCTCTTATTTATTCTTATATATAAATGTATAATAGTTACAAGTAACATTCTGTTTCATGAGCTCATATCTTTCATTCACTGAATCGAAGTTTTTAAAATCATTTCTTATTGATTTTTAACGATGAATATTATATTCATTTAACATGGGATCAAAATTAAAATTAAGTTTGTTTCACTTACACATGTTACACATATTCAACCAACCCATTAAATTGGCCCTACCCAAATATTTTATTGTAATTCTTTGACAAAACTTTTATATAAATTTCAAAGCAAGATTTTTGACTTCTTTATTATTGTTTAACAGAATCAGATGAACTTTGGGGAATTTTCTCTAGCTATATTGTACCTTCCCCAAAGCCAGGAACTTGGGTCGAGTAAGGTGACACAAACATTATTTTAAGGTAGACGTAGGGTATAGGACACAACTCTTAGAAATCATTGGAACGTTTGTATTCAGCATTTTACACCAATCTCATGTAAGCATAAAAGTAACTTGGACTGATTTCATTCTATTTCAAAGGAAAGCTTGAAAGGCTTTGATGAAATTGAATATGACACGAACATATCACTGATTTTAAGAGTTATGTCCCATACCCTGGGTCTACCACCTTAAGTGTGACCTGGCAGCGCCAGCAACCTTTTTCCGATTCAACTGGTAAATGATATTTCCTTTTTTATTACTATCACCTTAACACATTATGAACAGCCCAGTTGACATTACAAAAGCATAAGTAGGATCGACACCATTCAATTCGATCGGAAGTTATGCTGAAAATAGTGTCAAGTATCAGGAGTTATACGATTTTAACACAGGCCCTTGGGACTAAGATTTTGTTTTCATTGAAAATGTCATGTGTTCTCCGACATATTCGTCTGCTATTAAGTGTCAGTCCCTGTAAGAATCAGGCAGTAGGGGAATCATGGTATGAAAAAAAAACATCATTTTGATAGTGTTATTTGACTATTTTCACAATCACAACCAAAGAAAAACAGACATGATTTTCTATATCATGCTGAACAATTGAGTTACAATTTCATTGAAATGCATTGGAAATGAACATTTCAAGGGCAGATAACTATGTGAAAAACCACATTTTTCTAAGATTCTATAGAAAACAATTCTGCGCACAGCCAGTGATGCAGAGATTAAATAATGTTTTTGTTTTATTTCAAATAGAGAAAGTATCTGTGAGTGATATTATATTCCCAGATCGGTGGGGTTTTGAGATGCATGTTTCTGATGTTTCCCATTTTGCCTGATTCGTGCACACCCGTATACTTAAATGCTTTTTATGTTACAATGTACATGTTTGTCGTTTTTCGTCTCATTCCTTCTCTAGAGAGATGAAAAACTGGGTATAGCATTAAACACTTTTAGTAGCAGACGAACATGCCCGAGAACACATAATACATTTAGCTCATTTATGGAAACAAAATATTAAATGATATTTTAATGATAAAAAGATCCTGGACCCAAAGGCTTGTGGGTTTCAGTCATCAAATTTTCAAACGAAATGGTATACAGCATGAAAATTTCATAGATCTTAGGAAACACTTAACGGGCGTAGAATGTAATGTATGACCCTCAAAGTGGGATTAATGAAATATTCAATAAAATGTGAAATGTTGTGTTGGCAATACGGCTTCAGAAAGCGGAAAGCCGACATTGCGTTCATTGCCTTTTTTCCCCTCTAATTTTGGTTAGGAACACTGTATTTGTAGTCATAAAAAAATGGTTATATTTCTCTTCACGTATAGATTCTTTAAATATGTCATTGGTAGTTTTACATATTCAGACCTTCGACCAGGAAAAAAAATACATAGTATTAAGCACTTATAATTACTAATCATGTCAAAAATATGTTACCAGTCCTATAAGTAGTATACGTGATCATTTCAGGGGGATTAAGAGGATGCGAACCCCAATGCGCATGACGTCACATCCGGTAGTGAAGAACCGAAAGTGACCCTTGGGTGGACCGGAAGTGACCGGTAGGGGAGAGGGGACCGGGAGTGGACCTTGGGTATGACCAGAAGTGGACCTTGGGTGACCGGATGTATGCTTAGAAATGAGACCCATGACCAATAAAGGGAACATGGGGACCTTTTGATGTAGGAAAAGGGGGGGACCTAAAGGTTTGGAGAGGGAAAAGACCTCCATAGGTATCCTCATTAAGTGTCCTAATTAGTGTCATTATATAGTATACTGTAAACAGGTAAGTAAAAACAAGGGGGTGTATTATGACTTGTCTTTCTGTGTTAATATTGCTTTTTTATTTTTACATTTTCATTATCGTTAATTGTGTTTTGTTTTTTTTTAACTATTTTTGTAAATTAATTGTAATTTCATTTCTTTGTGTAATAATGTCAAATTGAATGGGCACCTTGAGTAGACTTTAAATTTTGATTTGATTTTCTCCTTGCGATGTTCAATTGATTGTGTAATTTGAATAGATGTCTCTAGATTAGACAGATGTTAGAAACTTTTACTGGTGATTTCAAAAGCTCATGTTTTGATTTTTAACCGTTTTTATTCTGCTTTATGGATATATTACAGGTGTAAGGACGTGTTGCAATGTTTACCACTAAGAAATACATGTTTATCATTGTTTTTTTGTTTAATTATGTTTTAATATTTTTTGTATTCAGTTTGAAATTTTGCCTAACCACTAATGCTTATGCTGAATATTGTTACATTTATATTTGGAACGTTAATAGCTTTTGAATGGTGTATCGCCTTTCATTTCAGATTTTTATAGTCGACCATTTCATCACCAATTACAGACCCATTCAATCTTTTCATCGATTTTATCAATGTTATGGGGCTCTATCGGGTAAGCCGATTTCTTTTTCATACTTTCAATGTTTACATGTCGCGTGTACTTGATTTGACCCGTTATGAGGTTCTATTGGGTAAATCATTGATTTCTTGATTTTTTTCTCTCTCCATATTTTCTTTCCTCCATCTGGTCTACCACGAGGTCTTTTTGGGACCTTCTTTTCTTTTGTCAGTTCATTCTTTGGTTTGTATTGTGCACGTTCTATCGTCCATTGCACGTGTATGGCATCACGTCTGGTGACCTCTTCTAAATGAATTCCTCGACGGGGAACTGTCTTGTAAATCTTTATTGCTCCGGGTGCGTCCATCTCCTTTGCGGGTCATCCACGAAGTGACCACACATCCTTTTCCATCTCTATTTATTTTTTCTTCATCCAAGAACACATCCTAAATTTCCCATGGGAAAATGTTGCTTCTCAGTCTCAAGTTGTCGGGAGTACCCTGTTTCTTGTCGATCAATAAATATCCGTGGGGTTTGGCGGAGGCATATTCGTACGATTTCATACAGTAGTTTGTCTTTTTGGGACACATTTGTTGGGCAATGGTCATGGCCTGTGATACGTCTCTGGGATTTTTA
Organism: Perna viridis; assembly: GCA_037379345.1. Taxonomy (NCBI): domain Eukaryota; kingdom Metazoa; phylum Mollusca; class Bivalvia; order Mytilida; family Mytilidae; genus Perna; species Perna viridis. The sequence goes on from CM074525.1 coordinate 24,211,247, forward strand.
AACAGAACCAATTAATGGGCATTCAGACTGGTGGTCCTGCGATACTTGTCTTTGTTGAACAAGATTCTGAACCAGCAACATGACACTTATATTTTTATGGTGAGAATATTTCGTGAAGAAATGCGAGATAGATTCAGTGGCCAAATTCATCATATCGCCTAGAATAAGCAAATGTTTCTCTCTGGGATCCATGGTATCAAGTTCGGGGAGTCCTTGTACAAAGTCGAAACTCTCCATGATTCCATAAATGGTCTGGTGCACATCGTAGCACCACGCTATTTAGTTGGGTCTAGGCATCATCATGTGTTTCACGTTTTGTACAAATCGACGTAAAAACATCGTTTTTCCACTTCTGGTGGGTCCTGCTATGACACTGGTAAAGGGATGGGCCCACGGCATGAAATGGTCGTTCAAGTATCCTTTGGGTACGCCGAAAGCAAGGGGGTCGTCTGCCGGATGTATAAAAAAGGTTTCGTCAGTTGTGTCCTTTGGCAAGCTCTTTTGAGTTTCATTCTGGATCGATTGGCGTAGCCCTTTCATCGAAGTATAAGTGTCTTGTCGTAGTTCATTCATCAAAGTATATTGGTTTTCTTTCCTCAAAGAATACTGGGGAATCCAGTTATCAAAGTATCATAGTTCGATAAGTTGGTTTGACTGGGTCTTATCTGTGGGTAGGGTCTGTACCTTGTATCTGAATTTTTACGGTGAACTAATCTCATATGTCTGTTTAAACTATCCATTATACTCAATGACTTTGAACAGATGGAACAGGGGAACATGTTTACTATATGACAGTCTACACACAACTGTCACTTTTTCTGGGTTAAACTCGTTTTTACATGGTTCCTAGAACATTGTTTGTTTGTATGTGTGTTTGTACGTGTGTGCGTGTTTGTACTTGTGCGTGTTTGTATGTACGTGTGTGTTTGTACGTGTGTGTATTTGTATGTTCGTATTTGTATGTACGTGTGTGTGTTTGTATGTATGTATTTATATGTACGTGTGTGTGTCTGTATGTGTGTTTGTACGTGTGTGCGTGTTTGTATTTGTGTGCGTGTTTGTATGTACGTGTGCGTTTGTACGTGTGTGTATTTGTATGTTCGTATTTGTATGTACGTGTGTGTGTTTGTATGTATGTATTTGTATGTACGTGTGTGTGTCTGTATGTGTGTTTGTACGTGTGATTGAGGTCAGATACAACCTAACCCTAACCTTATCCCTGACTCTTACCCTAACCTTAATCATTTTTCTGTATGTTATTCTGTTGTTTTAACACTAACTCTATCGTTAGCCATTTCCTAATAACTAACTCTATTCTACATCAAAGTGCATCTCCTTCTAGAACTGTAACCTAGTCAATAAATAACTTCTCACATTTATTGGCCATAGCCCTAACTGTAGCCCTAGGCAAATACCATGGCTTGACCCCAACCCTTAAAATAAACGCTAAGCCTAACCCTTTGTTTAATCATACCCCTAACTCTACCCCGAACTTAGATCAACGTTTAACTCTAATTTACTTGACACTGGACCTTATCTGAAACTCTAACCTAGTCCTAGTTCTTTGACACGTACGCTAACTTTCTAACTGTTTTTCTAACACTGATCCAAGTCATAACCTCGAACCTAAACAAGTAACGAGACCTGACTCTAACCCCCATCACAAACTCTAGGTCTGACTTTCATAACGTCTGTGATCTTCCATAGACCTAACTCTAGACTTAACCATAATCATAGACAAACAGCAACATCTGACCGCAACCTTAAACATAACCCAAGGCCTAACTCTACACATAACCATTAACTTAACCCTTACCATACACCTGACCGTAGATCTAACGGTTGACTCTAGCAACTTTCTTGATATTAGACCTTATCTGACATTCAGACCCTAACCCTAGCTCTAACTTAATCATGACAGTATCTTTCACCTTAATACAAACTCTTTAACTCTATTCCAAACACTAACCGTAAACATAACCCAGAACCGAAACAAGTACATGAATCTTACCCTTACCCAAAATTTCAAACTTAATAAAAATAAAAATGAATAAATAAATAAAAAAAAAAATAAAAAAAAAATAAAACATAATTACACAAAAAACAATGATAAAAAATTATTTCTTAGTGGTAAACATTGCGCAACACGTCCTTACACCTGTAATGTATTCATAAAGCAGAATAAAAACGGTTAAAAATCAATACATTGGCTATTGAAATCACCAGTAAAATGGAAAGTTTCTAACATCTGTCTAATCTAAGACATCTATTCAAATTATACAGTCAATTGAACATCGCAAGGAGAAAATCAAATCAAAATTCAAAATCAATTCAAAGTGCCCATTCAATTTTACATTATTACACAAAGACAATGAAATTACAATTGATTCACAAAAATAATAATAATAAATAAAAAAAAACCAACATTTTACGCTAATGAAAATGTACAAATAAAAAAAGCAATATAAACAAAGAAAGACAAGTCATAATACACCCCCTTCTATATATTTACCCAATGTCCAATTCCGGTCCCATCTCCCCTACCGGTCACTTCCGGTCCACCCAAGGGTCACCCGGTCCTTGACCACCGGATATGACGTCATGAACATGGACATTGGGGTTAATCCCCTTAATCCCCACCCCCGAAAAATACGACCTGAAACGATCATGTATACTACTCTTATACATAAAGAAAAAAAGGTATAAATGCATTCCCTCATAACCAGAATATTCACGCCGCAATGGAAGAGAGAGGTTATATTTGGCGCACGGTAAAACCTATATTTAGCCCACCATTTCGTTTCAAATGTCTGTACTACACATGTAAGTCAGGACAATTGCAGTACCAGCTACTCCGGTGGTGTACATGTATTACATACTTTGTCAGATTTAATTTGGAGTTGACTTGATCATGGATCGGATAAGTATTCGATTATTTTGTTGTAACTCTTATTTATTTGAGATTTCGAAGAGAATGAAGTATTCGCAGTCAAACGAGGAGTACTTTGCTTTATTAATTTGATTATTTTTAGGATTTTAAGCTAATTTTACAATCTAACATCATTGTGTTATGAAAAATTAAAGACTCTGCTCATCTATGAACACTGCTCTAGTAGCACTTACTCTCATACATGTAGAACAGTTCTCTTAGAGCTGACTCTTCTCTTGACAGTTCTAGCAGCACTTACTCTCATACATGTAGAACAGTTCTCTTAGAGCTGACTCTTCTCTTGACAGTTCTAGCAGCACTTACTCTCATACATGTAGAACAGTTCTCTTAGAGCTGACTCTTCTCTTGACAGTTCTAGCAGCACTTACTCTCATACATGTAGATTAGTTCTCTTAGAGCTGACTCTTCTCTTGACAGTTCTAGCAGCACTTACTCTCATACATGTAGAACAGTTCTCTTAGAGCTGACTCTTCTCTTGACAGTTCTAGCAGCACTTACTCTCATACATGTAGAACAGTTCTCTTAGAGCTGACTCTTCTCTTGACAGTTCTAGCAGCACTTACTCTCATACATGTAGATTAGTTCTCTTAGAGCTGACTCTTCTCTTGACAGTTCTAGCAGCACTTACTCTCATACATGTAGAACAGTTCTCTTAGAGCTGACTCTTCTCTTGACAGTTCTAGCAGTGTCGGGTTTTCTGACAAATCTAGCAGAGCTGGCTCTCGTAGAAAAATTTTCGTAGAGCTGACTCGACCTGAACAGTTTCGGAGTCTGCTCTGATTGAGCTGCCAGAAGAGATGACTTTAAAACTTTGAACCGTCCTATAGCTGTGGTAGAATAATACATGTAAGTCGCCGTTCCGAGATCATAGACAACTCGCCGTGGTGAGATACATGTAGTAATTGGCCAATTCAAGATAGATAACTCGCTATGAAGAAAAAGTAAGTCGCTACTGCGAGGTACATTGTACATTGTAGGACACTCGCAATAGGGAATTTTTTTTCTGCATGTGCATAATGCACTCCCGTATTCCCATAATTTCGTCGACCTTTCAGAACTGTGCTTTTTTATCCTGTACTTGTATTGTACTGTGTTAAAGCCTACGATAAACATATGAACTGTACATCCTGTCTTTGCTTAACAACACGAGCTTACTGGGTATATTTTAGACCTTAAAAAAATTGCAATTTATATAATAAAATATAATAAAATATAATAAATATAATTTCTCAGCTTACAGGCTTAAAACAAGTTTTCTAATCGATTTGTACAAAAAGGTAAAACATATGGGTAATATTAATAAAACAGGGATGGAAATAGTTGACACAACAACTATGTAATAATAAAAGGTGTATCTTAAACGAACTGTCACAACAGTTTGTTGTATTACATACAAAAAGCCCCGGAGTGAATGAAGTCAATAAGTCGTGTGACGTGACAATTTGGTACAACTGGGGGATTCCCGGGACTATATTTTAATACATTTTATATCCCCACTTAAACGTTAGGCAAACGAAACATACACTTTGTTTTCCTTTGAACATTTGCATTTTATGTACGTGTATTGCACACGTATGCGCTCAATTTTCGTTTCAGATTTTTCTCGAAACCCAGGAGGCAAATTCCATGAGCAGATTCAAGAAAAGACATGCTGGACGTACCTACTAACTGAATTGCTACATGTAATTTGCTGAATGTATAATTTTTTCACATTGAATCTTGATTTCGTACAAATTCTTATCATGCTTCTATTGGCCTTATACATATACATGTATATATATACACCTAGATGACCTGTCCCGTACTACCATACATCGATGACCTGTCCCGTACTACCATACATCGTGTACTATAAGTTACAGCCATATATTAATCCTAAGAGGAGGAATGGTCCGGCCAGCGAAAGCTATATTTTTTATATAGCCAAGCTGGCCGAGTGGTCTAGGACACTGGAATTTGTACAGGCGATGTTGCCATAGATATAAGAGCGGTACAAGTTCAAGTTCCGCGGAGGGAACACCAAAAATTTTACCTTGTAAATTTGACAGTTCTAACATCGTTGGGAACTTTTTCAGAGCCTTCTATGATTACATGTACTCTATCTTCCCTTTATCAATTTGATACTATGGAGTACACTCTTACATTTTTCCTGTTTTTGACGTTGCTCATAACTGAATAGGTAACCAGGAGGCAGTATTATGCAGTTGAAGACTAAAGCTTTGCATTAGTTGACACCCTTTATTTGTATAGTAGAAAGCTACGTTGTAGGATAAATTCATTTTATGGTACAGTATTCAAACTCAGACCTTCTTCATTTCGCTAAAGTTGCTAAGTTGTGGTCTTAACAATTTGAATGTTAAAAACAAAACAAAACAAAACAAAACAAAAACAAAACAAAATAAGAGAAAAAAAAACAAACATTGATTCATTCATTAAAAAAAAGAATAATAATAATAATAAATAATAAATAAATTACACGATATTGCACTTAGACAAAACACATGTACATGTACATGTATATCATCACTCATGTTATAGGGAATAAATGGTAAAATTGTTTGACTCCAGATTTGTATTCACAATTTTGGTCAAGCTTTAGGACATTCAGTGTAAATATAATTCACATTTGATCCTGGTTTGTCATGTATGCAATAAATGGTTGTTTCCTAATGCAACCCTTACATGGCAGACCCACAAAGAACCAATTAATATTTGTTGTTAAGGTGATAATCGTAAGTTAGTCATACAATCTAAAAAAAGGCAAGAATCAATAACAAATGTACGTCTATCCATATTTTAACAAATGAATACGCCAGATTCTTTAGTTGATCATTACACCATGTTACAATTTGAAACATTCCTAGAATTAATTACACTACAGCAAACAGGATGTACAGTTTGTGGTGTATAGGTAAAACATGTATGACGAATATGTAAACAAAATAGTTTTACAAAGCTATATAAAGAATGACAATAAACAGATAGTTATATCGTTACAGCTCTAGTATAAAGATGTTATTGGTATTGTGTATCTCAGTGGTAATTACATATATACAGGTAAACAATTTCGTTGTCGTTGTTGTTTTGTTTTTGTTTTGTTTTTTGTTTTTGTTTTGTTTTGTTTTGTTTTTTTTTTTTTTGTCTACAAAACTTCAATACAATTCAATACTGCCACAGAAATCCTTCTGGTCAGATAAATAAAAAAAAGAAAAGGGGAGGGGGGAGGGAGTGGGAAACACATTGAATCTTTTGATACATTCATGTACCTGTACATGCATATCATTGCAGTCGTGAAAAAAATACGCGTGTAAACTAAATTGTAAGTCTGACATTGCACACTTTTAGCTTTTTGTAACATGTTATCGGAGAGCTTAATTCATCTGACAATACTATACCTTCCGCTACTAATTATCGGACCTAAGACTGGTCGGTGACAGTCCAAGTGGCAAAGAGACACTACTTGTCCTGGGATTTACCAAAAAATTTATCCGTCCTCCATTTTTTGTCATTAAGTCATCGGTAACCAACGATATAATACGTGCATGTAGATGTAATTATTTCTTTTTCAGGCCCGATCCCCACCTATCGGTAAGTTAGTTATTACGTAGTACATTTTTTTTTGGAGAATTTGGAACATTTTATGCGAAATTGCTAAGAAATGAGGAAAAAATAAACTGGACCCCCACATCCATTTTCAGAAACTCTGGATCCGCCCAGATACTTAAGTTGTGCATGCTTTAATTTGAGCTGATATACGTATAAAAAACGCAGAAAACTTGTCATATGAAATGCTTGCTTGCAGTAAACGAGAGAAAAAAAAAACTAATTATTTCGGAAGAATGAGTAATCAAGGGAACCAAGGTTAATATAATCTCTCCATTTCTCTGTTTGGTCAGTGTCATACACCTTGATTCGTTTCAGAATATAATCTACAAATCAATGCAAACTTAACGCTTTTATCCCATTTACAGATGTATGCATGCTTCCTAAGGAAACTGGGCACTGTAAGGCATCAATGCCGCGATATTTTTACAATCGTAAAACAAATCGATGTGAAATATTTACTTACGGGGGCTGTGGAGGGAATGATAATAATTTTAAGTCACAGAGAGCTTGCAAGAAAAGATGTGAACACTTTAAACAAGGTGATTATAAAACAGCAAATATTAAAGAAAGGTGCTACGTGTTACAATATTTAGATACATTAATAAATATTTTATCACTTAAGTGAAAGTATTTATACGAATCAGGTAAACTTAGAAAATTCTGAAATACATGGATAACAAAACCTCACCAATCTGACTGTATAATTCCACCTTATGAAGATTTCTCTATCGGAAAAGACCGATATTTGATATCTGCACCACTAGATTTGCTCAAAATTTTTCAATAGAATGTTAGAAAAAATAAGATTTGACGAAATTGTCTGCCCTTGAAATGTCCATTTTCAGTGCATTTCAATGAAATTACATTTCAATCTACCAAAATGATATGAATAATCTTGCTTATTTTACTTGAATCTGATGGTGCAAATAATCAAGTTAAACTTTCAAATTCGTGTTTCATTTTCATACCATGTTTTTCCACTGCTTGATTCTTACATATACTGACACTTAAAAGACATATACAATGTACTAGTATTTCTAACAGGTCCGTAACTAGAACATTTCATGGTGTACGGCAAAGGGGGTGGTGCATAATTTTACAAAAGTTCCCGATTTTAATAGTGCTCCATAAATTTTAAGCTCGTTTTTTTTAACTTTTTTTCTGCTTCCAACCGGTAGTTGTTGTACAAACTTGAAGATTTAATAATGTTAAAGCTTTATAATTAAAAAAGGGGGTCATTGTAAAACCCCAAACCTCCTGTCTGTGGGTATGTCGTTTATATGCCCAATGTAGTCTACCGTACGTTTTTAATCTGGATATGTACATTGGTAAATTCATAAATGTTACCATGACAGTTTATAGACGGTTGCTTCTAGAAAGTCTTTTGTGTCAGAGCCCGGGTAAACACGTAACGATTTATAAATTTCTTTTTAGATCGAATAAATAAATTTATGCTTTGCAGTGGAAACTATATTTAAAAGTTGTTGGTAGTAATGTTCAGCAATAGTTTTCTTTGGCCATTGACCTACAGTAAAAAAAAAAACCGACAGATTCATTACAAATATGTGTAAGCGTTAAACTTTGTAAGAATCTTGCAATATTGTAAAAATCAGAAACATGCATGTCAAAACCCCACCGATATGACAATAACATATCACTCAAAAAAGCTTTCCTCTTTTTAAAAAAAGACCATTATTTGAATTCTCCATAATTGTATTTGCTCAGAAATGTTTCATTAGAATGTTACAAAATTGAGGTTTTGACAGAGTTATCTGCCCTTGAAATGTTCATTTTCAGTATACAATGAAATTTTATCTCAGTGGTCAAGTAGGATATTAATATGATGTTTTTTTATATGTTTCACCTACTGCCTGATTCTTACAGGGGCTTACACTTAAACATTAAAACAGCGATATAAAATATTTCAATCCAACAAGATCACCACCCTTGTGTGTATAATACATTCATTTGAAACTTAATTTACTTCCAGAGCCTTTATGTGGACCTGTGTGCATGATATACTGTCCCTATGGTAATGTCATGAACAGTCGCGGATGTCCTACGTGTAGATGCAACCCAGAACGTAAGTACAATGTGTTCACATGTAACTTTAAATGCAGATCCAGTTGTGGGGGTGGAGTGCAGGGATTGTCACCCCTCCCTTTTATAGAAAAAAGGTTGTTATTTGCATGCGTGAAATTGACAAAAACATTGACAAACTAATGTCCTAGCATCTCTTTTTTGAGGAACCCCAGCTGGCACCCTCCTTTTCAAAGTGTCTGGATCCTCCCCGTGGTAGGTTTTGCAACCGTAAGTCCGTAACCCTTAATTTTAAAGTTTTCGTCAATCACCCGCACAAGCATTATGTCAGCAGAGCTGTCATACATTTAGTAATATCCAATTTGAATTAATATGCAAAGTCTAACATCCGGGATACCTAGCCAGGGAACTCAGTCGAAATATATCATACTAGCAACATAACTGCTGTTTCATTTCTCGAAAAACGAATTAAAAAAAAATAAAAAACAAAAACAAAAACAAAAACAAAGAATTTATCGCTTTTTGAGAAGCGAATTAAAACAATATAATATCTAAAAAAAAACACACAATCGTCATCTATTCATCTATTTTTGACAAAACAAACTAAGAAGGCAAAAAGGTGTATATAATATAGATATATTTTTACATTTACATCTTAATAGCGTTTCCTTGTCCGATGCCTAGATGCCTGAGACCCTGTCATCATGGATATAGAACTGATGGAAAAGGTTGTCAGACATGTAGCTGTCTACCTGGTCGTAAGTATTCTGTTTAATGGTTAAGACAAACACAAAATTCTGTCAACTTAAGATCTGTTTTCTTCAAACTAATTCATTTATAGTGTTATTGAAGTTTCTTGATTGTAAAAGAGCTGGATATGAAAGCAAGATTACCTTAAAATCTGTCGTAGAATATCTATATAATTTTGATATTTTTGGTTTTAAACTTCCTGTTAGTAATAACTTCATACATATTTTTACAAATAAATCTTTCCATTACTGTTTTTTTTTAGCTTTTCCTCCTCCACGTCCAATTGGAAAATGTCCGAAGGGTACCGAATCAAATATTGAATGTCCAATGAAATTACAGCATGGATGTAAATCAGACAATGATTGTATCGGAAGTAAAAAATGCTGTACTTACGGTTGTACCCGGAAGTGCGTTCGACCAAGATACAACCATCCGATCTACCCAATGGCATATGACAAATATTTATAATTGTTTAAAATATTATTTGCAACTGTCGCTTGTTTGTTTATTATTTAACTGAAGATAGTTATCGTTGAAATCCAGTTAATTTTGAATATGAAAAAATAATAAATGAATTAAGGCAGTTATATGTTATGCTTAATCAACCACCTGTAAGTTGAGACATTTACTGTATATTAAGACACCAGGTTTGTTTTCCATTAACTGGTACGAAGCAACTTTCTCTAATTCTATTTTCTGTTCGTCTGGTTCGCCATTACCAATAATCGCCACGCCACAGGATTCGTACCAATAATGGAAGACGAATTTTGTTTTAAGTTGAATAAACCGTATAACGGAAAGCACCGTTAAAAGATTAACTACCACTCTGTTTAAAAAATCAACACATTCATCTCCCACTTAAAACCAAATCAAGAACGATAACTGCTGCAATGGGCTAATGTCATACACCCATTTAGGAATAAAAAATGTGATTTTTGACAGAGTAATCAAGGGAACCAAGGTTATAGCGGTAATCAAAAGAATGTAATCCCGGGACAAAGACCAGACATGGAAAACAGATATACACAACAAAGAACATAAAGTAATTAAAATCATACATACAAAGTAACAAAAGAAAATGAGCAACTCGGACTGCACTAAAAACTGGGAGCATGGACCAGGTACACCGGTAGGGTAAGGGTCCTCTGCTTTCCTAGAAACACACACCGAGTTGCTCATAAAAAGTCAAGTCCGGGGTAGACATACGAGGAAAGGAAAACTAAGACCCGTTGAATAAATCAGTTGTCATGGTGCAGATGGATAAACCATAGCGATCCACGAGTTCATGATGACGACCATAAAACTTCTGTAGTGATGACTTCAATCTTCTAGCAACATGCATGAATAATCCCCTATCTGATTTGCATAAAGAGATGGAGTGTGGGAATTACAAATTTAGAATGCACAAGACAGACCTTTACCTGCGAGGTCTTTATTGTGCATTCTAAAAAAGGTCTGTCATAACACCGCCATGATCCAGAAGTGTAATGACATCCAGTTCATGCCCAGATATAACTGGAGTAAAATAAATCGAAGGACCGGACAAACAATCCGGCTTTTAACAGATGTTTGTTTTTTATTATTTGTAACAGCAAAGTCTATTTTAAGTAGTTTTATTGTAAATGTGTATCACTTCATATTCTGTTTCTTACTGTTTACATTTATTTCCCTCTCAAGTGAATTTTGTAAACCCCATACCAACAGTAATTTTTTGTAAGTTTGTTGATCCCCCTATTAGCGAAAAATTGCATTATCAGTAAAAGTTTCGGAAAGACACAAACGATCCAGTTTTTCCGGACATTTTGAAGTTGTATTCCCCTGTTTGGAGATTCAAATACATTTTTATTTCAGTAATCGCCTCTCCCGTTAATCTAGAATTTTGGTGTCGCTAAAACAAACAAACAAACAAACAAAAAACGACATCGAAAATTTTCGGGTGCATTATTTGTGTAGTGTTTGGTTTGAGAAAAGGAATAATACACACATTGATGGTCTAGAAAAAATACTACAAGATGTCACTTTCCAGTCTACAATAAAAGGAATGGTCCTTACATTCAATTAAAAGATCAACAAAATTGTAGCCACCAGACAAGTCATACAAGGAAGATACGAAGACAATGAATTGTACTGTTAAGAACTTTATTTGTTAAATTAAGAATATAATTCAGTTCAACATATATCCAGTGAAGAAACTCCAGTCACCGTGCATTCTTTCATGACCAAAAGATGGATGATGTCGAATGGAAACTGTCTCATGTTGATTAAGAAAGACGGTAGCTACCATTGACCCGGCATCGGCATAACTGTCTTCGGCATGACCCTGTGCTATTACTTCCTTATTAGTTTTCACCATCTGAAGGCGGAGATATGGGGTCGACTCTTTTAAGAACGTACAAGCAAAGAAATAGAGTCCGTTACTGGGTGCTTTAAAATAGCCATTTTTTGGGTTATATGCTCCTCCGGTATTGCTGATTACACTGCCGAAAATAACATTCATTACACCACTCAGTGTTACAGATGATTGCAAGCTTGCGTGAAATGCGATTTGTTTCTTATTAACAACGATGCCTTCATTATCTATAAAGAAGAAGAAGAAGAGAAAATAAAAAAAAAAAAAAAAAAAAAAAAAAACACACACTTAAACTCTTGTAATAAGGTACATGTACATCGTATCATAATCACTCCATAGTTTTCTCTTTAAATTTCAATTAATTAACAAAACGTATTTTATCAGTTTGTCGAAAACAATTTTGTCCGATTTAAAATTTACGTTGACCTTGGTTTTACTAAGATAAAATGTGTGTGCATGTGTGTGTGTGTGTGTGTGTGTGTTCATAAACATTTAAACCTTTGATTTAAGCTTAATGATCTTGCTGTTAGATTTCCCAATTTCCCAAGATCACAAGGGATCAAAAACTAAATATTAATACAAGTTCGCAAAAAAAACATGTACACGGCGTTGACAAAGGTTGGACTTATGCTTTTTTGTAGATAACCTGAAATAGACTAATACATTCTAAGGTTTCTCTGACAGCAACCTTTTTTTTTTATCAAACTTCGGAATTAGAATTTTGTAATTTCTTTTTGAAATTGTTGACATGAAAAGTAACCACTTCAAAATCACAATTTCACGTATAATTGCAGAATGGAAAATTCCTTGTAAATTTGATCCTTGCCCTACAATTTTGCAGCAAATATTAAGCAATAAAGTTGAAGACAGCAAAGACGAAAAAAAAAAAAAAAAAAAAAAAAAAAAAATCCAGGGTCAAAGAGAAGACATGGATAATATGAACTATACCTTTCATGACAGAATTCCGTACTTTTTCCTGTAAATACTTCTGAATTTTCTGAAATCTGGTATCCATTTTTTTTATTTTGGTCTGCAGGGCTTTAAATTTATTTTGCCAACGGAGATTGCATCCTAGCTGGTATACAGTAGCCTCTAAGGTGGTAAGACGGTTTTCTAGACTGTTTCGCGATAGAGGACCAGATGAGTGTACCTGAATGGTTACAGCAGCTGTTACTACTACCAGCAAGACGGTTGACGATAACATGATAATAACTAATTTTAGACCGAAGATTTAAAACACGCTAATGCTCTCTACAACAGAAAAAACACATCACCTTTTTTGAATACAGGCAGTACTGTTTATGCACGTCATTCTTTTATGAAAAAAAAACAGTAACAGCAGGATAAATTAATTGTCGATGTGCGTGATATCTTTTGGATTAAACCGAGTATTGCAAAACATATTCTAGGAAACCATGGAAACAAATACCACTCTGTAAATATTCTAGGAATCCATGGAAAAACATACCACTCTGTAAATATTCTAGGAATCCATGGAAACAAATACCACTCTGTGCATATTCCAGGTAACCATGGAGACAAATACCACTTTGTGTAAGAATCAGATAATATGTGGCGCATCATTTTTCTCAATTTGATCTTTATTGCCGCAAATATATTCCATACCTTTAGACAAAAACCCGAAAGACTAAAAATTTACCCTGAAACACCCGTGAAGAAATATTTATTGACTGTTTATATAGGGAAGTAGTGTTGGGGCATTTTCCGCCATTTTTCCATTTTCAATAGTACACATAAACTATATGCGACGTAACAATATTTGTAAAACATTACAAACATCTAGAGGTTTTGCGATATAAATAATACTTTAATACTTTGATAATACAAACTGTGTTGTTTTTCTGCATGCGTCCCACCTTGTACACATTTCGCCTGATTTTTTGACAGAGAAGTACTTAGGCACCTATCATTTTTACAGTGATGGGAATGCAGGGATTTTCAATGTTTTTAAATACATTTGTAGTTATTTGCTCGTTTTAAAATTATTTTATTTTCTTCGATAGCAAATGAATTGTATTTATTTTTTCAGAAATATGGCATATATTTTTTGTCAGTCAACTTTACCTTAAGAATAAATTGAAAATATAATATAGATATCAAGGAAGCATAATAAAGTAAAGATTCAGTACAATCAGATATTTTATTCTTGTTAAGACCTAAAAAAGGATAAATAAGAAGATTTACACCACCATCAGCTACTAAAAAAATGACTTAACAAATGGGGTGGGAATTTCAAAATCACGATTTTTCCACATTCGTTTCTTGTATTTAGGCACTATAATATACACATCTTTCAATTCTTGGTGATCAAAATGATGTTCTTCTCTAAAACTGATGTGGCTGTAGATTTATAATATATATCTATACATCAAATAATTAAATACTCCTAACCACTCCATATTTTTGGTGAAGGTTGCATGAAATTTACTCGGTCTAAACACGACATGGATTTGTCTGTTGCCAGGAGTTGGATGAAAAGCTGCTTTTTTTTCTTAACTATAACAGAGCGCGAGAAAGTTTGGAACACATAGAGACCGTAAAGCTTCCCCTCCGATAGCACGAGAAAGTCTGGAACTAGTGCATTGAAGCAGCCCAGATCACAATCAATTATGCATGGCCAATCCAGAGTGATCACCTTGTATAAATGTACATAGAACTTTAAGCACCCCAAAAAGATCAATTAGGCAAGAACCAATCTATGAGTATATTCATTATTGTACATTTTATCTAAATAAAATCCTTGCACACTTATATTGAAAATAAGGGGTGATAGGAGACCACCTTGGTGTATTCCTGTATGTACATTGAAGGATGGTGAAAGTGTTGCATTGTGGATGACTTTGCATTTGGTGTTTTTGTAGAGTCCTCGGACAATCTTTACTATTTGACGGGAATTCTAAAGTGTCATAGTACCTTCCAAACAGTATTTCTGTCAAATATGTCGAACTCCTTTTTCAAGTCAAACGAAGTTGATGTAGAGGGGTCATTCTATGGACCCCATGCAGGTCCAGGTGTCAAACGAATATGCCCGCAGCAGCATAAAGCTTGTAGTAAAAGTAGAGGGGTGATTGTCATTCTATGGACGCCAGGCAGGTCCAGGTGTCAAAAATAGGCCCACAGCAGCGCTACGCCTGCACTAAATAGTGCTCAGTCAGAACCCTGGCGGTAGACTAGAGCAACTGTGCTGTGTGCTTCAGGCAATGAAATGGGGTAAACATGGCATTTTACATGCTAGGTTTGACAGGCTGTAATACTGAAAGGCTGACTAAAAACCATAGTGGTTCCACGTTCCTCGCACTTTAAATTACCCGTCTGTAGTATTCTGTGGTAGAAACCATTGGGTTCCGCCAAAGAAAGTTAAATTTCCCGACTCTACACACCTGTCCCAATTCACAGTGGCAGCCAAAACATGTCGACTACGTTATCCTTGTGCCCTATCCTATTTTTCGTTTCATCATCATTCATGATTATTTTATCATCTATTTCATATTCATCGCCTATATATATAGCTGATATATTGCTGCTCGGGAGTTAAATCCCAATATCAATCAATCAATCAACCAATCAAGATTTTGTAGGTATTTTCAAGGCAGATCTCCATGACCTCAGCAGGGAATTTGGTACGGCCATGAGGCTTTTTCGGTCTTTATTCTCTATAGGGCTTTTATGATTTCATTGTGATTGGGCAAGTATTAAAATCAGTCTTCTCTAGGAGCTTGATCAGGAGTATCGTGTATATCTTCTTCATTTTAAACTGGAGAATCCAGGTTTGTTATCACATTGCCACCTTTGGATTTGTTGGTCTGCCAGTTCGCAATAAAAAAAAAATGTTTCCCCTCCCACTGCCCTTGATCTTGGAACTGACCAGGCAGGGTGTTTTAAAATTGAAACAGATAGAAACGGCTATCTATATCGTCAATTCATTTTAAAGACTCCAGACTAGAAAAATACATTTGTTGTACTTAGTATTTTTAGAATTCAATTATTTTTTTTTATTTGAAGAAAGATTTTTTATCATTTTCTGAAGAAAGACAGATTTTCCGCTGCCTGGTCTCTTCCCGTATATATATTTTTTTCTTTTTAACTTGACAATTTCTTTGGAACAAGACCGTTTCTGCATCACAGTGTTAAATGTATTTCTATTTTTTATCGGTGCTATTAGTGTTTTTGATACTCAACTTCAAGTTTAGCTTGACGATTTTCTACGTCATTCTTTATGATAGTAAAGTTAATTTTAAAGATTTGTCAAATCGATAAACAGTATTTATGGGCTCCAGAAAGTTTGGCTCGAAAGTGTTCACACTTGCATCTCTTACCATACCGATGCACCTGGTCCATGCTCCCAGTTTTTAGCGGATTCCGAGTTGTTCATTTGCTTTTTTTTACTTTGTATGTATGATTTTAGTTACTTTATGTTCTTTGTTGTGTATGTATGTTTTCAATGTCTGGTCTGGTCCCTGGATTACATTCTTTTAATTACCGCTGTAACCTTGGTTCCTTGATTAATCTTTTTTATCACAAACCGTGAGAATAACTTCATCAGTCAATGTGTACAATTATTATCAAATTTAGACATTGTCGATGAGAGACTTGATTCAGTGTGATGAAAAGTCTATGGATTGACCGATGCATTTTGAGTCACATTTTGGACATCTACATAAATATCTGTAAACATATAATTGTTACTGCTTAATTGTTATTGCACAAGAAAGCAATAAGACAATTTTATTGGCTGAATTTCTTCGTACTTTTAAAATGAGACCACTTTCATTAAATACAAACACTGCTCTAAACCTTTAACCTCATTTTAACATTTTCAGTCCATTGACTCATATTGAAGAAGTCACAAATGAAGTCTGTTGATATTGATATGACGAAAAAAAATAAATAGAACTGCAAACGTCCTAAAATCACAAACAAAAACTATGTAATAAAATATAACAACTTATTAAACAGGGTCTCTGGGTAAATATTTACAGTGCTAAAAGTAACCAGAAGGAGAGTAATATGGTCAAAGTTTCTTCCAGGCCAAAAAAGAAAAAAAATCGAGTTTTTAAAATGATCAAAAATATATTTCTTTTACAGATAAAAACTCACATTATAACGGACAAACACGACAATCATCATATTATAATAATAGTGTGTTTACACTACTTGTTTTTTCTAGGTTTACTTTGAAAAGGTTTAACAATTTTATTCAGGTAAATTCTACAACATAAAAGCAAAAAAAAAAAAAAAAATAAAAAAAAAAAAATACATGTAATAGCTAGAAATTATGACGATCAAATGAAATATATATACTTGTGAATTTCGAAATCTCATACCATATGTTTCCGCTATTATCATTCACAGTCAGTCGATAGTGAAATTTTAAATTTGTCACACGATTCTCTCATTAACAAAAATTGATCCATGATTCTACATAATACACTGTATGGAATTTACATATCGATACTACAACTTTTTTTAAATTTTCAAGGCATTAATTTAAAAATACATCAACAACAATTAATAGATTCGTGGTAATTTAAACATATCAGGTGAAAGAAATATAAATAAATCAATAAAAACCATGTATGTTTAATTGACAAAATGGTATAGGATGCAAACGATACTTACTTGAAGTACATGTATATAAGAATACTAGCATTTTGAGTCAGAAATGTGTACATCTTCGTAAGAGAATTTCAAGTCTATGTTCCACCGTCTATAAGTTTCATATATTTTAGTTTTAGGATTGTGAATAACCATGGCGTATATAGACATTACAATGATTGCAGTTTGCATCTTCTTGGTGATATTTCGTATTCATATGCTCATTATTCTTCAGTATACGAGCATTGTAGGTTATTTTTGATCGTGCTCTTGTTTGAACTTCATAGACCAAGAACTGTTCACCATTCTTTGTTTCGTAATTGGAAATTGTAAATAATTACTATTACTCTATAAGATTATGCTGCATCTACTGCACTGTCAGAAGGAGAAATCGGACGAAGGAAGAACTTGTGCAACGACTGCGAGCACTGGCATATTGTACAAGTTGATTGTACGTATCAGATTCTATTGCTATTGAGTACCATTATGGGGACTTAATCCTCTATAAATTACAGTTTGACAATGTATTATTTTCAAAGTCTTAGGTACAATGTAGCAAATTATATTCTACATGGCCATGCCATGGTGGACTACAAAACATAATATTAAGGCACAGCCCCCATTACTACACAAGATAGGTAATACTTAGAGAGCAAGGCTCTGTCTTATATGGGGGCCTGTGTTTTCAAGGCATATTGAAATTGATAGCTAGCTTTTCATATTCACTTGTCACTTTAATACTGTCCATGTCTTACCTTGCCTGGTGCTTGACCTGACAGTAGTAACAGCCTGCAAGTAGGTAGTCAGACTCATTATTCTGTTTCCCTACCAACCATTCATAATTCAACCTCTCATCCGGCACAGGCTAGGCAGAGAAGCAGTGCATGGCTACCAATTTTATATTCTGGTGTGTCTCAACAAGGAATCAAACCCATGAACTGCCACACTCGTGTGATCTTGAGGGATTGTTTGTTTAGATGTACAAATGTAGATCATAAAAAATATGTCACTGGCACCTTTGTACTCAACTGCATTTTTACATAATTTCTTCAATAATTTAGTATTTCAGAAAGCTACCCTGTGCTAAAAGGAGGTGATTTTAAATGGGAAATATCATATTCCAGGGAATATAACAGCTAGATTGGTTCAAGTTAGAATTATTTTATGAAATCCTTATATGTGTTATAATGGTTTACAGTGGCGGATTCAGGATTTTAGATTGGGAGGGGGTGCGCACAGATATTTTTTTTTAGGTTAAAGTTTTGAAAAATTCTTTTACATTGGGTGCAATGTAGATATCTTTTGTGATAAAATAAGCGAGAAATTAAAGTTTCAACCTATAACCGCCCAAATCTACACCTGACAACCCATGCTTTGCACGTTCTAGGGGGAATGCACACTCGCCACGCCTAAGCCGTAATCCGCGCCTGATTTAAAATTGCACAATAGTTCAAGATATGTTGATATCCCTTTGACTTATCTTATTTTCAGAACATAAGCCATAAATTTTTATCTTTTTCGGTTGTAATTATACAATATGATTATAATTAGCTGTTATGATAAGCTACACTGCATTATACTCTAATCTATAAAAATGTTAATATGGGTCTTCATTGTGTGGTGCAAGAATTCCCACAACAACGGTATGCCTTGGACAAATGCAAGTATACAGCAATCTGGGCATTATGCTACACCCTTCTTATGCATGCACATAAAAATTGACTCTTAGTGTTAACAATATATGTAGCTAGCAGTTAACCAAATTAAATCCCTTGAATTATTTATTATCAGTCAATAAATAAAGAAAACATTTAAATAAGAGTTAGCCTCCTTATTTAAGACATCATACAATGAAGTAGAAGTTGTATCTGACTGAATGTTTATTTAATGTACAAGTAGGAGTTTTAATAATAAAAATGTATATCAATGTGATGCAGTTAAGTGTACAAAACACAGAACAAATGGCCCGTATTGTACTGACAACCCTGAGCATTTGTGTCCAAGACCGCGTATCAATTCCAGATGTATTAAAACAGTATTTTCTATATTATAAATTAAATAGCAGTATTCATTAAAAAAGCGATATGTTTTTTTCTCAGTATGGTTGCTTACAAGTGAAATAATTTGCATAGATTATTATTTGGTCTCTACATTTCAGGTTTTTAAAGAACCATGTGAAATGTAGCTACATGTATGAAATGCACATCTCAAGAGACATGCATTACTGAAAATGGAAGTTTAGTTGCTCAGAACCTAGCTATAAAAAGTCATTCAGAAAGTAGTCTCCTCTTGAAAAAACACAGTGATGACCGAAAACTCTTTTCACCATGGAGACACTAGCACTACAAATGTTGCAATGTACATATGTATTTGTTGGCAAGTACCATATGCATCTTCAATAACCTATAACCAGTCAAATGTATTAGGCAGTCAGTCTAATGAAAAAAAAATATTACAGATTATCAATGGCCGTGATTCATGTGGGAAACATACATTTTGCCCAAATGATTGGATTTTTGTGCCAAAAGTGAAGAATCTCTTAGTTTATTGCGCTTTAAAGATGATGGAGACTTCCAGTAAAGTCCAAAACAAACAGAGTGGAATTGTCTAAGAAAACCAAGAAAAATGAAGTACTGAGTGATATTTGTAAACTACACTGTATATTATGTAACTAAAAATATGTTAACTGTGAATTTGTATGAGTGATTTGAAAGAAAATTAAAATAAAAATGTAAACAGTTTTAAAAGTTGTTATTTGTGTATTTATCCAAACTTGCAAAACCAGCTTGAAAAAATGGAAATTTAGAATGTAAATAATACATTCATAACAGGCAGTTTTACAGACAGAGTAGGTTTGGTTTATTACCCCCCCCCCCCTCCATTTAAAAATCATGAGTATACATGTATACACTCCTCAGAAAATTAATAAATGGAATTAATGAGGTTTCCATAAATTCTTCGTCATATTTAAATGTTTCATTTTGCATTTTCACTAATAGGTGAGCTTTTCTCAAGTATTACTAGTCTGTAGTATGGTCTGTAATACATGTAATAGGAGTATGATTTTACATCAACCCAAAAACCCAAATAATTTTCATAATGAGGTTTTCGCTACTATAAATGAAAAAAAAAACAACATTATTTCAACCCTGAAAACCTTTTTTGTATTAATACATGTACAACATGAACATGAACATGTATGAAATTATTGAAGAAAAAAAAGTGTTCATACAAAAGTTTTTATATTTTACTCTCTGTTGTGTTTTAGGCAGAAAGATTTGCTGATTTCTTGAAAAGTAGTTTGAAATTAAGTTATACAAAATGTATGTGAAAACTCATGTTTTCAATACACTTTAAACAAGGTAATGTTTGAATGTCAACAAAATTCAACAAAAATATGAATAATCATGCACTATGCAAAACATGCTAAATATATGTAACGCAGTAAATATGCATACGCCCAATATTTAGATTAAAAAAGGTCAAATAAACGTATGAAATGGTCGGAACTAACGTCTTGCATATCAAACCAATAACAAATTTTCTTAATCAAATTACGTGATTTACGAAGCACTTCTTGGAGATAATTAACAATTTATCACATCTATATATAAATTCCTTGGATAAATTCGTACATATTAGCTCCCAGTCATAAACTCCAAGATATTGGACGTCGATCGCTGAAATTTGCTGAGTATAAATGGCATTTCACGTGAACACATGATAGTTGGGGAACAATGAATATTTCACATGCATATGACTTAACGTATACTGTCAATATAAATTGAATCTCAAATCAAAAACACAGAAACAAATTTTGGGAGACAAAATATAACAAGTACCAATTTTACTTAGAATGTATTAAAGAAACATTCAAGGTTTAAGTATATAATCTTGTGTGCAAAGCATCTCAAACTGAACCAATTGAAACATAACAGTGTGCGGATTTAAACAGAAATATTATTGTTCTAACGCGTAATCCATGTTTTTTTCCGTATTCAATGCGCTGTTGTGAAAGCGTAAAAAACGATCCTAGGGTCACCCATAACGATCTCTGAAGAATCATTATTTAATGAGCCAGTTGGCATCAGATGTGTCACAGTCTAGATATTCTTATTCTAATATGACGTTCGTAAATGGCTTTGAGACCACAACTGTTGATTTTCGATTGCTATATGATCATCACGCGACTTATGGGGAGTGGCTTTTGTGTGTGTAAATTTCTGCCAACCTAAATCATGTAAATAAGCACACGTAACTCTCCGGTGTATACCAATATTTTCTTTCATTTCAGTAGCATAAATGGTTATCAAATGCAAATTAATAAAAGTATTTAACGTAATGTTTTAGGAAAGTTCTATTATATTTCGTAAAAAATCACATACACACGTAAACGGTACCACTCGCCAAGTGCGCGATCATGTATGAAAACAAACAATACAAACCTACGGTAACCGGAATAGGTTACGAAAATGTGAAAAAGTATTGTTATTTTCCTCTTACAATGGAAATAAATCACGGAAACTCCATTTAATCATTGTTTTTCCACGGGCTGACCATTTATGCTGATATTTTACCGCTCGTGGAAAAATGATGCGAAATAAATGGTAAGTCCGCTGAAAACAATGATAAACCGGAGTTTCCGTGATTGTTTTCTTAATTCCTACCACACGGGTGTTATTTAAAACGTCTGCGTTCGTCAACACATCTTAAACATTGTTACTGTCTGTTCACAATTATTTAGGAGTAACTTTTGCATAAAATAATGAAAATTGAAGTTTATTACAACATGTATTAATTCTCTGACTACCGGGATGGAAAGGAAACATCGCGGATTGGTATCGTATCCGGTTCACACATTTTAAAAATAACTGAAACAAATAAACTAATTCAAACATAACTCCCTGGTGCAATATACGGAAATACACCAAACAACATGGACGCATAATTTAGTGACCGTTTAATATAGCCAATACATGTACATGTACAAGTAAGTAAAAACATAGTATTGGAATGCAAAAAATACCAGTTTTATATATTGTAAATTTCGATATGCTGTACACGTGTTTCAAGGAATAACCTCTCATCAGCAGCATTAAAATCAAATATGTGGGAAGATCATAATCAAAATATTACTTGTTTACAAGAAGTACTCATATCCAAATCTATCGATAGAAGAAGCCAATCCATCACCGAGAGTTTCTACCATATGCAATGCAAGGAATGAAGCGTCGGTGTTTTACGTATTTTAAAATTTGGAATACAGCCAAATTTCATAAAAATGGTAGATAATATGTGATTATATTCGGGGTCAGATAAGTCTGACTACTGGGTTGATGAATACCCTCGGGGACCTCAGGTCCACGAGCAGTGGTATCGACCCAGTGGTTCTTAAATGCAAAAAATACCAGTTTTATATATTGTAAATTTCGATATGCTGTACACGTGTTTCAAGGAGTAACATCTCATCAGCAGCATTAAAATCAAATATGTGGGAAGATCATAATCAAAATATTACTTGTATACAAGAAGTACTCATATCCAAATCTATCTAAGAGGAAGCTAAATACATCACCAAGAGTTTCTACCATATGCAATGCAAGGAATGAAACGTTGGTGTTTTACGTATTTTAAATCATCATAAATTGACATTAAAAACATTGAATTAAAAAAAAAGTGTTTATCCTATGTCGAAATATTATATGTGGAAATATAAAGATGTTTCACGGATGTGGTTACAACTTGCTGAAATAAAACCGTGAGCCAACTAGATTTAGCACTTTTAAAGATGGCCGCTAACTTTAAAAAATGGCGGTCAAAGCCAGTCTTCAAATTCATCAAGAAAAGTATTTAAGTCAAGTTCAATTTATCATTTAAAGGATTTCCGGTATTGTAATGGTACAGCTGTATTAAGGTTATCTAAATATAGTCTCTTGACCTTGTTTTTCGTTTGCACACAGGCCAATGTTGCCAAAAAAGTTCAAAATTTATATGCAATCTAATAACAGGATGGCCCTATAAAAATTTCTGTATACTCGCCCTTTTTTCACATTTGACA
This sequence comes from Perna viridis, assembly GCA_037379345.1. Taxonomy (NCBI): domain Eukaryota; kingdom Metazoa; phylum Mollusca; class Bivalvia; order Mytilida; family Mytilidae; genus Perna; species Perna viridis. Next base: position 24,234,617 of record CM074525.1, read on the forward strand.
TTACATTGATTTTAAACCATGTACATGCATACAATTCGTATTTAAGATATTACAATACGTAGGTACCTTTTTCATAGCCGAAATATTGTAAAAAAAAAACGCATTTGTTCGAATTAATAAATTTTCCCAATATTTTTAATTGTAGAAATGTCATCTTATACGTTAATATCAATTTAATAAAACGGTTACATATTACAGTGAAACGTTCTAACCTTTAAATGTCAGTAAAATAGATGTTTTGGCAGGTTTTTATAAAAAAAATAATTAAAAAAAAATAAATAACGGTTTTAGATTTTTTTGTATACTTTGACAATATGTTCGATCATTTTTCAGCTTTGAAATGAGAATTAAACGTACCTTACATTAATTTCACATTTTTCGTCATTAATATGTCATATACGAATGAGCAGGATCGGACTTATGTCCTTCCGATGGTGTCCGCACGTGAGTTACATGGTGCTAAATGAACGTTTGGGTAAGGTGTAGGAATAACACCGTTAAACATAGTCGAATCCCATACAATATAGTGTATCCAAGAATTAAAGGTGGTAAAATGATAAACCCTCGGCATACTGAAAGTCTCAGATTGTTTCTACAATTCATAACGTTTTATCTGATTTGGAAAGTTTAGGACAGGTAGTCTAAAATAAAGTTATATACATTTCATTGAGGCCTGTTATAATTGTTTATAAATGTTTTAAGATTTTTATATTTTTTGACATGTCGTAAAAGACTAGATTGTCAATATCTCCTGAGGAGAAAAAGGAGACTGATTGGACTCATTTGTCAGGTAGACATGGATAATACATTGATGTCCCTTACTGATCCATAAGATAGATTGTCACTTTTGACGAAGTATTCATGACTTAAACCGTTCCAAAGTTTCTTCTTGCACTAGTTTCGATGGTTGAGGATGTCGAGTCTCAAACTGAAAAGGGAGTTTTTGATTCTGACCTAGCCAGTTTTTTTTAAATTTTACCGTAAAACTTTCATAAAATGTAGCTTGTGAAGACAGTCGTCAAAAACATTATACAGACCATTAGCCTCCTTTTGCGGTCTATGTTGGACTACTTCTTGCAAAGGAAGCGTAATTTTATTGGTTTGTTGTTTCAAAGTGGTATTTTGCATATCGTGTGATCGTGTTCTAGAACTTTCTACGTCATTAAGTGATGTCGTGATTCAAACATATTTATAAGATGGTGTAGTCTGGCCTTCTGTTTTGCTAAAAGATGTCTTCACGACTTCAGCTATTGATAATATCGATCATAATATCTCATCAACAACTGCGTTGACATAGTTCCGTGGAACAGGGATTTCCGTATTTCAGTACCCAAATGAAATGTCTACTATCGAAAATCGTACCCCCTCTACTTGCATAGAAACCTTCTTGAATCTTACACTAACATTTGACTTGCTTTCCTGAAATCAAAACCAACACAAGCGATCTGAAACTGCAATTTTTGTGAAAGCGATGTATCATAAATTTCTCTGTCTAACAATGAAGAAGCCGACTGTCGAATGTTCTTGCATGTGGAAGACGCAACTGTTAATGGTAGCGAAAGCATTATGATAGTCTTCTCCGATGTTATCCTTGTTTGTTCAGTTGGATCTTGAGCAACTTTAGATTGCATTCGGATAGGGAGAATGTTATCAATGGATTCCTATTCACGACATCACTAGAACTCTTTGACCGAAGGCTAGAGTCTCACCTTTTTTTCACATTTATAAAGGCTGTGATATAGTTTTTACTTCTGTTTGGAAAAGGAAAATGTCATGTTAGCAAGCATGGAATGTCTTTCCTGGTGCAACAAAGATGTGTTCAGACGATTGAGTGTCTATTAGACAAAATTGGATTGGATTGTGTCAGTAATAATCCACCATTCTTCATAATTATGTATGACCCAAACAAACAACTCTTGATTTTTATCGAATGGAAGTTTTGAGGTTTTGACCGACATGTCGCAAAGTGGCGGCTGTCTTGATAAATGGCGAAATGGAAGTGGCCCACGTTTCCATTTGAAAGAGCATATCTTGAAGAATATGTATGCATAATTTGATGCATGTATCATAATTTGAAATATTATGTCAGATCCCCGTCCCACTATGACATGATGTAAAAAAAGAAGAAATTCAACGAGAATCTCGAAACACTGTACTACAGGTTCCTGTCGTGGGACAGGCGTATAAATATTTCGCATGGTTGAACATATTTCTGGGCGCTGACTCCTTTCCTAACCTTGAACAGAATGTCACTTATTTTGGAGATTCCCATACGAAATTCTTTATTTTCCAATCTTCTGCACTAAAATACATTTATTATGTTGTCAATATAAATTAATTAGATTCAGTTATATTTAGCTTCCAACATGAAATAAGAGTAGCTTTTCTGGCTCCAACTAGAAATTCCGACGTACGAACACTAAGTATGGATTAGTACAACTCATGGAACAGCCGTGAATTTGTTTCCTGCTACAGAGGTGTGTCTATTCATTCAGTATTGTCAACTTTCCTTTCTTAAGTGGAAACACCCCTTCAGCACCTGTGCATGGAAATTTCACATCGCAACTCATACATTATATATGAAAAAGCAGTGTTGTAACTACGCTGACCTTTTTATCGCAGTAGACTTTTTGCAATTAGACTTTTGAACAGGGTTACGTTGCTATAAGATTGAAGTCATTACTACAAAAGTTTTATGGTCGTCACCATGAAGTATGAGAACTGAAAACCGATTTGTTCGAATTGTCGTAGTTTTCCTTTCCTCTTTCGTCTACCCAAGATTTTAACGAGCAACTCGGCAGCGTTTCAAGAAAAACAGGGGACGCTTGCCCAACCGGTACAACTGGTCCATGTTGCCATTTTAGTGGAGTCCGAGTTACTCATAGACTTTTGCTTCTTTGTACTTATTAGTTTTCTTTATGTAATTCCTGAGTGTGACTGTTTTGTTCATGTCTGGTCTTTGTTCCTGGATTGCGTTCTCCTTATTTCCTTTAGAGTCTTAGTTCCCTTGATTAATTTCAACTAAGAGCTCATGGACATTTTTAAGATATTTATTTAGTAAAGAGGATTGTTATACACCCTTCTATGTTTCTGGTGTGCCATAAGTAATACAATTCGTTAAAAATGCGCGTTTCAAACTGATACTTCTGACATAATGATGTACTTACGCGTCTTACCGCGCTGTTCTATAGGTTTTACAATAACCCACATCGAAGAAAAAAAAATAGCTCCGATTGTATTATTTAAATCAGAGCATATCTTACTTCATGTGCTATAAATGTCTATATAATTTAGGAATGGAAAGCATTATCTTTTTCGAATTTGTGTATCATTTGACAAGTTTTGTGTACTTTTTGACACGACTTTTATATAATAATTGTCAAATAAAATCCGTCAATATTTGTTATAATTGGACCCTGTTTTCTATCATTTTATCGACTGTTTCACAATCTAAGTTCATTTCATAGTCAAAATAGGAGCAAAAGTCACAATGTTCATTTATGGTTGATTTGAATTAAACAAAAAAGATATCTATGTTCTTCAAACAAATATTTAAAAAAATCATTGTGTCTGCTTGTATACATTTGAAATTTCGTTAGAGAATGCGTGTCAGTTTTGTGAATATTGACCATCTATGTCTCTTAGTAAATGCTTTAACACTTCTCAGCGTTTTGTCTTGTAAATTTCTAATACTACTTCAATTAAGTTAATTAACGACAGAAATATTCAACTGGAAGCACATAATAGGCATCGTTAAGCAATCGCAACAATTCAGAAAGTTTTTGCAATAACAGTTTAGTAAACTATTTATTTTACTTATACGGATCGTTTACAATTCATGATAAAGAGTTCGGTGGATTCAAATAAAAGAAAACTCGTGACCCTACTATACAACAATCGAGATGACTTCCAGTATAAGTGTCTCTGATCCAAATTTTCAATAATTTCAGATGCTTATATCTCAGTATTTATAATTGAGCGTAGTTAAGTTATACAGGACTAGCGTTATAATAATAATAATGTTCCAATCGATACTTGTAAATAATTCACATTGATTGTATAAAATCGGATGCAAATCGTGTGTACATGCGCTGTTTATTTCAGACTGATGGATCCTGAGAAGACATTCTTTATATTTGTCTTGATAATATGGCACACACAATGTACTTCGGGTATGATTGTAATACATTTATGTTTAGTCAATTTTTACTATGACTACATGTAACAAAGGAAAACGTGGTTACTGAAACTTCGAAATATTGTGCATGCAGTACAGAAAAAATGAAGCGCCTTGTTTACACAGCTCAAAAGTCATTCAGATACCTAAATACAAATGGACTAGACAAATTGCGATCCAAAGATAAAAGGAAAACCCAAATTTATTTCTCGCGGTCTTTATCAGGTTCACCAAGCACTAAACTAGGACAGATGCATAACTGTAAACTCAGTATAAAACGATTGCAAAATGTTTGAAGTATAGACCTCAACCGTTCAATATCTCTTCAGCTTCATTTTTACCTTTTAAATGCCGCTAGCCTATGCTTGTGTATTTTCAAATGGTTAAATAAGTCACACAACAACGAATAGCATGATCTTCATTTATAGAAACGATTAATTGTATTTTCAATAATAGAATTTATAATTATGTAACAAAAGGATATCATTAAAATTGCTTTTATTTCTAACTTTCTTAAAAGATCGTTTATCATTGTGCTTACTGAAAATAAACACAGTTCTTCAGGTTACACGTCAAGGCTATGTTTTTTTTACATATTATTTATCAAATCAAGCACTTCAACCCCTATGATCAATTCTGCCTTTTATGCAGGTCTATGAAAAGGCAAAGATCAATTATTTTAAATACTTTTTTTTAGCCTGGAGTGACTTTTGTGCAGACAAAACAATTATAACCAACAGAGGAGCAAACGTGATACTTGTTTTTGATTACGTCTGCAATCCATATGGAAATTTAGTTTACTGGTCTACAGTTGAAAAGAGAAGCTATGACATTGCAGATTTTCATTATAGAATAGCTTACAACAAGAATAAAACTAAATATGACATACTCTGGATGGATTTGGGCAAAGAGGTGTACATAACTTTAAAGATACTTAATATAGAATATGCAGATGACGGATTATATATAATTTCTTGTTCCCAAGGCTTACAACTTTCGGTTCAAAGATTATATAGTGAGTGCAGTTAATATTTAACAGCTTAGAAATAATAATACTAAAACTAATTATGATATTTTTGTTATTTCAAGTTCTTTGTCGTGTTGATGTTTTTTTTCTGACTACTCTTTATTCTTGGAATATTTGTTGGGTACTGTTTTTTTGCATTTTTTAAAAATTTTCAATCGACCCTTGGTTCTCCAAATTATTCCAGTAATCTGCAAGCAGATGAAGTTAAAAAAAAGAAGGTATTTATCTTCCAATGTTACTGACTTATTGCCGTCCAGACAAATTGTTAGCAAGACAAGCATTGTCATATTTAATAACGCTAAAGGATACATTTTAATCGCAATAATTTGAAAATATAAGTTTTTTAGCCCTGCACCAATCTACACAAGCTGTTATATCATTGGTGTTTGCCACTTTAGACAGCTGTTAACAATTTTAATTTCAGTTGATGATTGTCCAGAAAACAAATTTGATGTGGTTTCTGCTAGGCTTGGATCCAGAACATTTTTTTCTGGAAGTTGGATCAATTCAGTCAAAGGCTTCTATTTTAAATCAAGAAACTATTCATCTCAATGGAAGTATACGAAATACTTCATACAAACTAAATGTTTGAAGGAACAAACCTGTATTATCATTAATAACGTAACAGAAGAACACGAAGGATGCTATTTGTTTGATCCAGATCAATTCTCCTTCTATGTCGTCAATATAAAGGTGCTAAAGATGTATGGTAAGGTTGACGAGTATTTTCAGAACTATATACGAAAGCTGGTATATAATTATGTTGTATCTCTTCGACACACATTTAATAAAGATAATTGCAATGACATAGAAATCAAACAAAAAATCAAATCTACAACGACAACGAGTTGCCGAGCTATTCAAACTATAAAATGTATTTCACGATATGTGAGAAATTCACAATCAACCAGCTTTGAGTGCAGATTATGTTTCTAATGCCCCAAAAACGTTAAAAATACCCAAAAATGAAAAGCGCGGTATTCGTTTTGTTTCCGATTTGTAGGAAAAATGTTGTCTTCATACAATCGCAACATTCCAAACAAAAGAAGCTACACGATTGAAAAGGTTTTTTTTTCACTTCAAATTTTCCGTTCATAATTCTTATTGAAGGTAAGAAAACACCAAAATTATCTCATTTAACTGAAATATAACTACGATGGCAATCAAGGCGATTCATTATGGAGTCCAAGACAATCGATGTCTAAGCCAATCGAACTCTGAGTACAAAAAAGTCACAAGAGTAATCAAGGGAACCAAGGTTATAGCAGTAATCAAAAGAATGTAATCCAGGGACAAAGACCAGACATGGAAAACAGACATTCACAACAAAGAACATAAAGTAACTAAAATCATACATACAAAGTAACAAAAGTAAATGAGCAACTCGGAATCCACTAAAAACTGGGAGCATGGACCAGTTGCACCGGTAGGGTAAGCGTCCTCTGCTTTTCTAGAAACAATTGATGAGAACATTTTTTTTAACTCCGGCCAAGCGGTATGAAAATTGAAGCAAAATAAGGGAAAGTAATATTATCAAATTTACCTTCAGTCACCATCCAAGAGTAACATATGAAATATTCTCTGTTCACACAGGTGAATAAAGAATACCCTGCAAAGTGAATTTTCAAATAAAGTATTTTAGGACAGTTGACAAAAGTCAATTTGAACAAATTGAAAAAGGGGTAAGGGATACTAACATACAGAAAATAGTAAAGTCAACATAAATGGAACTTATGTTGATAGAAGTTCTTTTGTACCTGATTTTGCATACTTTATTTAACTCATCACTCTTTTATAGTTTTGTATTTTATCAAACTTAACAGATGAGCAAAAAATCATTTTTACTTATCATGTACTTTATCATCTTTATCATTACCGAGGTAAAAACGTCGTTGGTTGAGGTCTTGTAAGATCTTTCCCCCCCCCCATAATTATTCATTAAAGGTTCACACAGCTATTTTCGGTCGTTCATGGATGCATGAACTGATTTCGGAGCTCCCGAATTCAATGAACGGCCGAGTGGAGAGATTTGTTCATACATGCAAGAACGACCAAAAATGGCTGTTTAATCCTTATAATTCGATCCTGACATTTGGGAGTTATTATTCTTTGAAATATGTTGAACCGGAAAATGTCTTTTTAGAATCTAGTTCTGGAAAAGAGTAATCAATGGAACCAAAGTTCTAGCTGTAAACAAAAGAATGTAATCCATGGACAACAACCAGACATGGAAGCAGACATACACAACATGTACATAAGGTAACTAAAATAATACAAATAAATTAACAAAATTAAATGAGCAACTCAGTCTCCATTAAATCTGGGAGGATGAGACGATTTAATTTTTGGGCTGAATCTACTTGTAGTTAGATTTTAAGCATTTTTAAGTTTCTTTCCCCGACCAGAAAATTACTCTCTGTAATCAAGCTGTAACGGTAAAACAATGTGGATGTAATAAACTATTCTTATTGCTATATTATGCCGATTATGTTGTTGCCACACTATTTCGAACTACACGACCGCCATTTTGGTTTCAAGTTGACTGACGTTCATGCATGTGTGAACGAACTAGCGAAGTTCATGCAAGTATGAACTTTCTTGCAAAGAACTTCTTGACCAATCAAAAACGACTATAAGAATAAAGAATCTTATGATTAGAATTATTAAATGAATATGACTGTCTGCATATATTTGCCGTTTTTACAAAAATTGTTGTTAAAACAAGTAGACATCAATATGGTGGATCACTTTTCGACCATACTACAAGATATTGTGTCGTTGATATTCGTTGTTTGAACGTGAAAGTGGTTTTTAAACAACAATTAACTCTTACATATTGCTGTGCTTTATAAAGTTTGAAGGACTACGAGGAATATGATTAGAATTAAAGAGAAGTCCAATTGAGCGAATAAGGTTCCTTTGAGCCTTTAGTTTTGTTTCACAACGCAGATAGTTTATGCAATCTTCAATGCCGAATTCCATTAAACTTTTGATTATCTACTAATGATTGTCTTTTTTTTAAGATTTAGACATGCTGATAGATCAGTTTGCAGCCACGTGTTTTGAAAACCCGACTGAATCCGGTTTGATCAAACGTCTGGAACACTGGAATGATGGAAATCTCCTTAGAAAGATTGAGTTGAAAGGGAACAATTCACTCTTCTTGTCAATGATGCCAAATTACAATAACGGGGTTTACCGGTGTATTAGTTATATAGACAACAACAAATCCGCAGTATCACAGAATAAATCACTTGTCTATGAGTATATAGGTTAGTAACATTAATTGCTTATGTTTAGATTTCATAAAACAAAAAGCTGTTTATATTTATTTGGTGTTAAACAATTCGTTTGTCTATTGTTTGTTCTTTATATTATGCTCCTTTTATACATTACACATACAACTGTAATGAACTGCTACCTTTTTACAATTTAGGCAATGATTTACAATTTAAAATTATGTGTGGTATAAACATGTAATTATTACTTTTTTCTATGAGCTTAATTTGAAAAATGCACAATTGGAAACTCGGGAGAGCATCCGTATACCATCTTTTGCAAAAATCGTACAAGATAAAAACCAACAAAACACGAACAGGATATTTTGACAACAAAAGAAAGTACGTGTTGGACCATGTAAAATGAATAGTGAGCTAGAAGGACTATCGTGAAACATTTTGGCTGTCTCGGTTATTCATATTTCATTTGACACTTATAACGCTTATTTTTTGTTTACTAAATTAAAAAAAATTGATAGTTTGCCAAATATATCAATAATAAATACATTGTTACTGTTCCAGAAGCTAACTTAACGTAACAAGTGCAAAACCAATCCTTCCTTTCATTTAGTATTTTAACCTACTATGCATAAGTCAGCAAAGAAGAAGGATAAAAAGATACATATAAAGTTTATAAGTATTATATATATTAACATTACTTTAACCGTACTTTAACTGAATATTTCAGGAAAACCAAACTTTGCAAAAGATAACAGAAACGTTTTTCAAGGGGTAGTCGATTGCAATATCTCAGTCAGGGTTTGTGTATATAGTTATAGCAATATCCAGTCTGTAACGCTTTCTGAAACAAAGAACGAAAGAAAAACAGCTGAAATGTATGGTCATACCATCAGTCAGGCTTCTGAAGAATCATGTCATCAAACAACGACTACAATCAAATGTTACGAGATAATGTTTAATCATCCAGTCACCTATCCAGGCGTAAAACATATGAATCTACGGATTAACAATAGTGCAGGAGAAAACACATTCCGGTTTTACGTTGAAGCCGAAGGTACATATTAACAAATTAGATGCACAGATTCCTCTGTTTTCAAATCCTTAAAGAAAATATTTGGTTAAGCTTAAAAGATCAGCAACTTTGAATCATACTTTTTGCTAAATCAATCTAGGGACACATGCTACATATAATGTCTGCCTCCATGTCAAAGTTTACACATATTTGAGATTGAGAAAATGTCATGTAATGTCCAATGTAGTAAATGGAATGTTGTAAGCATTCTAACAGAAATAGTTATGTTGCGATAGAGACGAGCAGTATTACTAAAGACAGGAAAATTAAAAGTAATTATATGCTTTAAAATTATAGTAGATGAGTTAAATGAGCTTTAATTACATTCTAACTAACGTGACATATAATGTGTAATTAATTATATAGAACTTTACCCGAATATTTCATGAAAGCCAAAGTTTGCAGTTAACAATAGAAACATTGTTCTGGGAAAAGTTAATTCCAATATCACCGTCAGAGTCTTGGTATACAGTTATAACAATATCAATTCAGTGAAGCTTTTTGAAACAACTAATGTGTCAATCATAGCTGAAATATACGTCTTACCATCAATCAGGCTTTTGAGGATTCATGCCATCAAACCTTACTTAAATGCTACCAAATAACGTTTTATCATCCAGTCATACTTGTAGGTGTTAAACTGATGAATCTGTAGGTTAGCAATAGTGCTGGTGAAAATACATTTCATTTCACGTAAAAACCGAAGGTTAATATTACAAGGTATTTCATAATGTATTAATTTTGAATGCTTTAGGAGTAAATGGGCTTAGCTGAGTGGTCAGGTGACATTATGATATATACAACTTTTAAAAACATATGTTTTATACAATTTCCTCCCTTAAATTGGTACTGAAACAGACAAATACAAAGTCGTATGTAATGGAAAAATATATGAACAGTAATTAGGGAATACATTTGCAATCAAATGATCTAATTAAAGACAACATTTACTTTTTAGAAAAACTGCAAGGATCAAGCAGCAAGTATTCCTTGATTAGTGTCGTTATATGCTGGTTTGGGTCTTTATGTTTGATAATAGTATCACTGCCCTGCTGTTACATGATAATGAAACTCCAAACTACAAGGAAAAAAGATAGATGTGAACACTTTAATGACTACGACGAAATAGGCACAATGAATTATCGGGTCATCGATGTCCCTCCAGCAATCATCGAACGGCGGATAACGGTTAGTAGTGGAACCGACAGTGCGTATGAACTAATGAATGTAAATAGCTCTATTGATATTTCTAACCAAACCCTAACTGTCAATTCCTCTCGAACAAGCACAAAGTACTACCAATAGCAATGAGAAATCGTTTGAAAATAAAGGTGCAAAACACCAAACTTTTATAACTGACACACAGATTGAAAATACAGAGGACACCAACCCATATTTTGAAAGCATTTATTTTTACCAACGCGACCAAACAGTAAATCCACACAAATTCGCATTAACAAGTGGCAGAACACACATAATTCGTGTAAGGGAAGAACGTGTAAATAGTTCAAACGAAGACCTAACCGACTTCCAAAGTATTGAGGCAGAACATAATCACGATAATACCGAAGGTGCATCCGTCAAAGACGAGAACCCAAAAGTTGAACTAGATTATCCGAATAGCGACGACACTTCATCCGATGATTTTGTTATATGGACTGACAATGATGACAATGCCTCCACCGTCACCTCGTCAGAAAGACCACGAGAACATGTTTATAATTCACATGATTCGTACGTTGAAGAAGGTAATATTGAAAACAACCCAGCGTCGGCTAATGAATATGTTAACCTCAAAATTGGGTAAAGGTTTTCTCAAAGGTACACACTCTGTAAATATTATCATTTCGCTTGTTTTGATATGTCTTGTTGTACAAATTATCAGACATTTCTGTATTTTATAAAGATGTATAGATCACTTTTTTGCTGTATTGGACGTTTGAACTGTTGCGTTCACATTTGCGCACGAGATGTCATTTTCTTATAAAATTACATAAATATGCTGTATTTCGTTATAGTTTTTTTTTGCAATTTTCACTGTTGTGATGATTGGATTTTATGTTGTTGCAAAGTTGAGGATAAAAAATTCCTGATAATGTCCAATTAAAAAGAAGGTCTGGTTTGAGCCAATTACACCGGAAACAAACATTGTTGTAACACACGTAGGTTTTTTTTTGTATATTCACTATCTCTCTAGATTAAAAAAAGGAACTGTCAAGTCTTCTGAAACTGTAAACTCAATCTGGCATAAAGCAGCTTTTGTAAATGTTGCCACCAATGAAGTTATTCAACTTGACATTATGTTTACATTGTATAGATAGATATAAAGATCTTACATAAATTGTTGATACAAAAACATCATACCAGATAATTAAGGGTAAACAACAAAATTATCTGATTCATGAGTCAAGTCAAATACAAATCTGGCAAAACAGACATGGCTTTTGCTGGTTGAAATGGTGAAATGTTCTAGTAGAGTAATTTAGAAAAAAAACAGAGGATTCTTACCCTTCCGATGCACCTGGTTTATGCTCCCAGCTTTTAGTGGAGTCCGAGTTGCTCAATTACTTTTGTTACTTTGTATGTATTATTCTAGTTACTTTATGTTCTTGTTCTTTGTTGTGTGTTTCTGTTTTCCATGCTCGGTCTTTGTCCCTGGATCACATTTGTTTTTGTTTCCGTCAGAATCTTGGTTCCATTGATTACTCTTACAACAATGTTCATCAAACAATACTTTTAGGACAACAACTAGTGGCTTTTTAGTTCCTGAATGTGAGTGTTTGCTTTTTATATTTTGATGTTTATTAACGTTTCTTTAAGGTTGAAAAGTAACATTGCTAAAGAGAAAATACTTATTTGTAAATGGAATATATTTATGCGATATAACATTAGATTCCAATGGTATTCAATTTCTTTTATTTTGCATCTTAAAGAAGTTATACTTTGTCTCAAATAGCTTCTTTTTGTCTTTCGCGTTGCTTCAGCCCCAACAAGCTATCGACCTTATCTGAGTATATTATGATATAATACTTCACAAAAAATTCAACTTCTTACATGCTTATATCAAAATAGGAGATTTGGCCACAATTTCTCCATTTTTTTTAATGCTCAGCTTTAAATCTGGAATAAATTATTTTATTTCTTTTAAAAATGAAAGAAAATCCACTCAATTATGCTGTAATAACGGTATATTGTAATGGACATAAAAAAAACAATACTAATTATTCTCTTGTTTATAATCAATAATCATACACTTGTTTATCTGATGTTAATTTTGTTTATTGCGATGTCAGGCCTAACAGCTATTGATACATGATGAAGTCAAATTGTAAATGTGTTCATTATTATGATTTATATCTTAAATAATGCGGTGATGAGCCATAGAAATCCTCAGTATTTATCTGTGTATGCTGTAAGTAGATTAAGATAAAGCACAAATACAATAGTAAATCTTAACAATTCATATAGAAGTCCCCTTTATGGCAAAAAAATAAAAATAAAATAAAAAATAAAGAGTCTAACGTAAAAATAGTAATAAAGTTAGTCAAATCCTCTTCAAAAATATGTTTGTTACAAGTGATATTTTCAATCACTTGAACATATATTTTTTTACCAGTTTGCAGGAAGCATTGTTCGATTTTAGTGTTTTAACCCCACCAAATGTTTCCGGTGAAATCTCGATGACGGCCTAATTGTGTCATCAAGGAAATACATACTAGTGTTTTTTTTTATTTGTTTTTTTAATACCATAGTGAATCATAAATGACCTGATTACCAGAATTTTTTCTACTCATTAACACAGCGGTACAATGCTTATACTATTTCAAGTGTGTCTAATTCTATTTTGTTACTCTGCAAATAGTTGTTTGGAGATTATTATTTGTTTTGTAAAACATGTCTTTATGATACTTTTTTTTTGTCTGCTGCGTCTACCATCTAGTCAAACGATATTATATCAAAGTCAAAATGCTCCTATACACAATTTGGTGTTGGGTACAATTCATTACAATGTCAGTGATGAAGGAAATTACTGATTGTTTGAATTAAATTGGTTCCGGTTTAGTAGCCCACTTTGGAGTAATACAGGGAAACCATCGCTTGTATTACCAATGTGATACGTATAACTGCTCGACGATTTTCAATCCAGACATTATAAATGAAATTATCGAATCCCAAAATAATAATAATAATAATAATAATAATAATAATAAAAATAACAAAATAACAAAATAACAAATAAAAAAAAATCAAATAAAAAAAAATAAAATAAATTCGGACAAATCATAACTGGTGACACAAGAATGAGAACACTGGGTTACACAAGAAAAACAAAAGAAAAACAAAATAAAACCAACAAAAAGAAGCAATTCCACTTAATGTGGACGACCTTCGGTGCCCCGGAAAAGTTTCAACTAGTTCCTGAGCTTGTCACTGGCACACCTCTCTTGAATAATTAAATTTTAGAAAGAAAATAAAGTCAAGAAAGTGTATTGTTTTGTATCATTATTATTCATATTCACTACATTTTCAGGTTGAACTCAAGGGAACTTGAAACAAAAACTGCGGTGGAGTGGTATCACCCTGGATCATATATGCTGCTTGGAATCCAATACTTCCTTGCAAATAATACATTAAGTACTTCTCTCAAAACCCAGAAAGATAAAATGGCTGCTTAAGGACTGAAATTTTAAAATTATATCCCTTATTGGAAAAGTTATTAAAAAGAAGGCTATTCAAGGTTAAGTGTATGTTTTCACTGTATAATAATAATTATAAAGGAAAGTGCGTTCCCAGTATTAATACGATATGTAGTATGTGATATTGGTCTGGGGTTAAGATAGACATAGGATATGCGATATAGCCTTCAATTATATTATGCAGAACATGAACATTTGAATCTAACATATATATATATATATATATATAAATATATATAACGTCCGACTAATTTGATGGACGTTAGTCTAATCAGTGTTGGTCCAACGCGGAAAAGAATATGTTCAAGATCACGGCGAATTGTATTTGAACAATTCCAGGGGTTGTTGGTGTGTAAAATTTAAGGTTAGCGGTCAGTGGAGTTTTGTTTTTTTTTATCAACCAACTATTCAAAATTTAAAGTCGTGTTGTATTACTACAAAGCCTCACGGATTTCTATACCGCAAAATATATCTCCTACGATTTGTGATACAATGTAAAATACATGTTGTAATTGTTCCAAAAAGTAGATTTCGCAAAATGTATGAGAGGTTATTATTTTCATAAATAATAAACACTATACCCTATATATGAGATGTCTATATAAACTTACTTCGTCTCAGTTCTGTTATTTTGCCATGAAAAAAGAAGAAAAAAAGAGTTTTTTATTGGTTGTAGAATGTTATAATTTATTTTTACTTTATATGTTTATGCCATTGATCCATTAGTTAAAATTCCGACTTAAAAAAATATAGATCGTTGTTTCTCAAACAAGTGATGGTACGCCTTGATACACATATAGAGTTCTTGGAAGAGATTCCTCATACATGACCTTGACCTTTGAAATTTAGCTTTAATTTTTCTTTTTTACTCTCCATATTGATAGTTTTTTTTCTTGATATTTCTTGATAGAGACAAATAATTCAAAATTCAATTTTGGTCAACCAAATGTGAAAACTATTGAGACAAGTAATCCGTATTTTTCATTTTTTTAAAGAAAACAATGGTCTCTTTGTTTTTTGTTTTGTTTTTGTTTTTGTTTGTTTTTGTTTGTTATGTTTTTTGTTGTTTTTTTTGGGGGGGGAAGGGGGAGGGGGTTCGGTAAGAATAGAAAACAAATAACTATTTAGCCCACTGATTTGTTTTTGATTTTGGCTTGGGTAATGATTAAATATTTTTTAAAAATTGACGATTTTTTCCTATATCGGTGCAGTTCTAACTTTAACTCCTTGATAAAAACACTAAAAATCGGAGGTTTTTTTTAAATGAGAAAAGGGGGATGGATGGGTTACATTACCGTCATGGTATCAACATATAAATTTATTCCTATACATTAAGTTGTAATCATAAAGTATTGCTTTAATCATCTTTTTAATAAGACTATTATATCATTAATGTATAATTCACAGCAACTGATAGAAACTTGCAAAAAAGTAATGTTTTTTTCCTGCATTTTGGCCCAAAATCGCTAACGTCTGTTGACATGATTTCCTTTTACAAATGAAGTCTTCTAAGTTATTACATGGTGGTAATAATCAATATCTAAAAGAATCATCAATTCTGAGGCTATGCATGTCTGAACCCCAATGTAAAATGTAAGGTCCTTACAGAGAATTGAACTTCTTTGCAATTCGCTGTAAAAACAAGGTGAGTCATGGTGAAAAAATACACAAAGTCTTTCCATGAAAACTTATTCAAAATGTCACCCTAATTGTACCTGTAGCAATGACATTCAATTTTGTTTAAACTGTCAATAAGTCTTGTTATAAATTATTAAATTTATTGCTTCTATCCTGAAACAGTACATTGACTAAGGAACCTGTCACATAATCAAACACACGTTCTTGTATAAAGTCATCTAAATCTAATATGGTTATCATACATTGTGAAGAGGTGGAATTATAATTTAAATCATTTGTTTTTCAGTAAATGTAGACTTTTTTTCGTTTACGCGCTCTGTTTACTCTAATACAAGGTAGTTATAGTTAACTTACCTTCAGGATCTGTGATTGAATATGGAAATAAAAATATAAAGAATCAGATGCGTGAAAAAAAATCATGTGAAATGTAGAATAAAGATAATAATCAATTAATCACAGATAAAAGAGATAATACAATGTTATAATGACGCAATGGAAGTGTTCTGATTTGTTATTGTTATTGTTCTTAGTGTTTAGTTAAGAATATGAACTGTGCATCTACATGACGTTTCAAAAATGTATCATACTTTATGCGTTAGAGAATGCACATAAATTGGAGTTTAATTTTATTTGTGAATCAATATAAACAACTGTAGAGCATCTGTTATTAAACGTAAATGAACATTACGCTCTAATTTAAATGATATATTTCAGTTTAATGATTTTTCTCATGGAGAGACATTCATAATATGTTCACGAATGAACAATATATACATATATTGAAAACAAATATATACATGTATTCGGATTTTTTATGGGGGGTTCGGTAAGAATAGAAAAAAAAACTTCTTAGCCCATAGATTTTTTATTGATTTTGGTTTGGGTAATTATTAAGTATTTTAAAACATTGACGAATTTTTCCTATAGCGGTGCATATTTACCTCTAAATCCTTTATAAAAACACTGAAAATGGGGGCTGTTTTTGAAAATGAGAAAATGGATATGGGTTTCATTGTCGTCATGGTATTAACATATAAATTTTTTCCTATACATTAATTTGTAATGATAAAACTTTGCTTAAATCATGTTTGTAATGAGACTATTACATAATTGATGTATAATATATAACCAATGATAGAAAATTACAAAAAATAGCGTATTTGTTCCTGCATTTTGGCCCAAAATCACTAAGGTCGGTTGCCATGGGAACCGTAAATGTTATAAAGACGTAATGGGAATGTTCTGATTTGTTATTGTTCTTAATTTTAAGTAAAGAATATGAACTGTGCATCTACATGACGTTTCAAAATGTATCATACTTTCTGCATTAGAGAATGCACGGAAATTGGAGTTGAATTTTATATGTGAATCAATAGAGTCAACTCTAGAGCATGTGTTATTGAATGTAAATGAACATTACGCTCTGATTAAAATGATATATTTTAGTTTTATTGATTCAACACATAAGATCTCCTCATAGAGAGACATTCATAATATGTTCACGAATGAACCATATATATATATATATATATATATATATATATATATATATATATATATATATATATATATATATATATATATATATATATATATATAGGTAATCTGTATCATACTAATAAATAGATCTGCAACCAAAAATAATTCTGTCCAAATTCTTTAAAGTCAAGGGCGTAGCAAGTACGGCAGGCAATAATTTTCATGTCATATATAAAAAAAGTGGAAACAAGTTTAAACATAGCAAGGTTTCCTTCCCGCCGTACGAATCGGGATTTGGGTGCTAATCCTTTTTTTCATAATGACGTACATGTACTGTATGTAATTCAGTCAGAGAAGTATTCTCGAGCCGTCAAAATCTGTCAGGAACTATTCTATTCCACGTTTCTGTTCTACTTACAGGACTAATGACAAATTATGGCAGAGCTTGTCCGAAGTCCCGACAGACCCTGACAAGGTGTGTCGCGTGTCAAAACAGTTTCTGACTGATCGACGTGTTAGATAAAACGGTACCAAATGATGTTTCTTTGGGTTATCTCCGCGTGTCAATCGAGGTTCTGTCGGTCAGATGTGCAAAAAAGGTGAAATATCATCATTTTTTTTCACAAATTAAAATACGCCAGTAAAATAATAAGTAATAAATGCCACTACGAAGGAGTGTTACACTAAAGTTTTTTTAGTGCGACTGTTTGTAATAAATAATCAAAATTTCCTCTGCACTTGTAACTCTCATTCTTTTTTCTGCCAGTTAAAATGGCAGATGTTTTACATGGAAAATACATACTCGCTAGTTCTACTGACAATGAATATTGTAGGGTGGATCTAAAAAATTATATATATATATTACACGACATTCCATTCTTATAATCATATATAACAAATTAAGCCTATATCAATTTTGGAGAGGTTATATCGGTAGGCGAGAATACGAAATAAACAAAATATTGTCAATCGTAGCATTTCATTTACAGTAATTCAAGCTGAATATTTCAGGAGGACCTCTATTTGTTACTGTCAACAGGAATGTTTGTCGATGGGAAGTCGGTTTAAATATGATTGCCAGTGTATTGGTATATAGTTATAGCAAAATCCAGTCAGTACAAATGTCTGTAACAAAGACTAATTCATCGAACATAGTGAAGATGTATGATCTTATCATCAATCAGGCGTTCGTGGAATCATTGGATAGAATTACGACCCTGTTCGAATTTTACGAAATAACATTTCATTATCCAGTCACATCTCTAGGTGTTAAAATGTTGAATTTGTGGGTCAATAATAGCGTGGGTTTTAATGTTTTCCCATTTTATGTAGACGTTAAAGGTAAGTATTTACAAATTACTTAAAAAAACGGTATTGTTTAAACAAATACGGAAATTGACTGACCTGAGTAGACAAAATGGTCTGTGTGGACATACTGTAAACAATACTAATCTTAGAAAAAAATTTTCTTGTTTGCATTAAATTAAACATTTATGTAAAACTATGAATAAAACGTTGGAGCCGAAAATTCAACCCTCATTGGTAGATGGTAATGAGCAGTGAGTAAGGACCATTTATTTATTGTAGAACAAACATTCACACATTTGTACATGATTTTTAATTTAATTCTAATTTCCATTTTGCCAGTTTAGGAAGGAGAGGGTTTTACTCATGCCAAAATATTTCCACCCCATCCCATTCTTGCGCCTGTCTGAAGTAAGAACTTTTTCTCGCCGCCAAACTATTTCACTGTATCTGTGAGTACTGTTGTTTTGGAGCCAGCCACAACCAACCCTTCCCGGTTTTTCTGTCGTGTAGTAATATATTTTTATACGATCCTTAATTACAATGTATTTACACAATCGGCAAACCATCAAAGGAAGTAGTCAAAATGAAAGTTTATATATTAAGGCAAAAACCACAAGGTTGGAAACAATCACACCTGGTATTTTGAATAGACATGATTGGCTCATCAAAACAACTGAATTCAAAGATCAACAAGTACTCTTTTGTTAGTGTCGTCTCAGGCTAAATTCATGGTGTATCATTAAAATTTATGTAATGAAAAGTGTTATACACCGACACAAAATGATGCACACAACTAAATGTTAAATAACCAGCATAGTCCGATCATGAACAAGTACTCCTCTGTTGGTGTCGTTCTATGTTTAGTTGGAGCTGCAAGTATCATAGTTACAATATTTGTTTTTTGTTTCCTTCTGGTGAAACATGGAGTTTTATCTATGGAAAAAAACGAGAGATGGGAACATGTGTATAGTTACGATGTAATAGGAACATTGGATTATTACGTCATGACTGTCCCTCCACCAATACTTGGAAGGTTGACATCACAAATGAGGAATGAGGATGAGGCAAATAAACTAATTAAATAATATATTGACATTGAGGACTCTTTCGACAGCCAGATCGAGAGTTCCATACCTATCGAAATCAGATACTCCCATGGACATTCCTTATCGGTGAGTGGTGAAATTCATTTGGTAACTAGTAATCATTTGCGGTGGAAAATGAAGGCACTCGAAACCGGTCTTCTAGTAATGAAAGACAAGATGTTGATGATATGCATACAACAGACAACTGTGACTTGCAAAATGTCGTTACTTTTTGTATAACAAAACAAGCTGAAGACCCTTCAGAATTCAGTCTTATGGATAACATTCTTCAATGGAAAACAAAATATCTTCGAATTCAATGAAGAAATTAATGATTAACCATTGGAAGCGGCCACACAGATAGACAATAACAACAATCTTTCGTCCCTTGAAGTCTACGAAACTATCTTTGATATCTGATCTTAATTTCAATGCTCGCACAAACGAAAATCTGGACAATTCAAGTAGCGACAACGACAGTTCATCTAGAGATGATGCTCCATTACCAACTGCGGACCGATAGACAATCAGAATATGTTTCTAATTAATGTGTTTCCTTTGAAAATGATATATATATTGTAGAATTTGTCATCCATGCAATGTTGCAATCTCAATCTCAGGTCGTCTTGATTGATGAAAAACGTCGCCATAGACTACATACGATTAAAATAGAAAAGAGTGCTATTCATTTAGAAAACATAGTTTGTGTTTTCGTATAACTAAATATTGATATATGTGATATTTTTTTTCCATACATACCATTGCTCTGATTTATTTTTTATTAAATTTGAGTGTCCCATGTAGTCCAGTTGTATTAATACAACTGTAATCATCTTGAAGTGATCTTAGTGCATCCAAAATTGGTTATGAAAACAAACCGTTTTATGTAACACGTGGATAGTTTGTGTAAAACAAACATATTATTCTGGTTGAGTCCTACATATATAGGTAAATAAAAATTTACAAAACATATATGCATTGTATATACCCCCCCCCCAAAAAAAAAAAAAAAAAAAAAAAAAAAAAAAAAAAAAAAAAAACTGACACAGTTTCCTTTTTTTGGATTACTTGTCTTTGATGTTTTTCTAGACGAACTTTTGCTATCAATGTTGTGCTACATCTCCTTATCGTGCAACATTCCCCATTCCCATTAAAGCGTGCGTCGTGTGCTTCGTTCTTCGTGTATCGTTAATGTTCATCATGCAACGGTGTGTGTCGTCGTTGGATGTTAACCATAGCTTCTATGGTAGGTCAATTTAACGGACTACCATTGTAATTTCGTTTTCTATGCCAAAATTATTGTACTTTTTACCATTAAAAAGCAGGAATCAATACACGTAGGAAATAATTGGTTTCAAACATTCGTACATCATTTGTACATATAATCAGTAAATAATGAAATACTGCCAAAATTTAAAACATATCATGTATAATAAAATTGACATTTCTTTCATATCAGTAATGCATTATAATTTTTAGACTTATAAGATTGCATCACATTAGTTAAAATAGGTAAATCATTTCAAAATATAGTACTTTTCACCAATACTTTATGAAATTGGTATTTTTATTCTCCTGAAAAAAGGAAATATGTATTTCCAATTGTCCATATACAACACATATGGACATTGATGTTTAATCCTATAATATTATATAAATATGTGTAAAGTTGACAAAGAAAACAACAAAAACCGTAAAATACATTGACCGCTCTGTGGTCACGTTATTCGATCACCAGTTAAATGGATCGGTTTGACAGATCGATGACTGACCGGAAACTGATCGGTTATCGATGACCGATCGCAATTTTTGTTGCACGGATCGGTTTAAGTACTGTAAGGATTTCAACAGAGACCAATAAATCAGCACCTAGCAAGCATGTAACTAGGTTAATAACTTTAACACACAAAATATCTATATCAAAGCGCTCACTTATTATCAAAAATGAACATTCTTACATCATCACCAGGCCAGCATGTAACTAAAATGATCACTGATCAGTACTTTGACAAATAACAAAATTTATAATATAGCGCTAGTTAATAATCAAAATTGAACATTCTTACATTCATGCCATACATACCTCCTGAAATATTTCTTTTATTTGTTTTATTTTGCTATTGAGTAATTATTATATCACATTCATAGCAACACAAACTATGCAGTAAGATACTCTGTTACTTTGTTACTTTGTACGTATTAGTTTAGTTACTTTATGTTCTTTTTTTGATGGACTTTTGCCCATGCCTTGTCTTTGTTCCTAGAATATATTGATTTCCGTTCGATTCTTGGTCTCCTCGATTGTTTTCTCATAATAAGCCAATATCAAAGTCACCCTTTCATGTATACCTTTTTATTCTGTCAGATTTACTATTCCAGGTTGTGTAATGTTAGGATTACTACGAACGTGTGTTACAGCTATATTTTCATTCAACTTGTTTTAAGTTATTTACATCTAATACGTCGATAAGCTTTTGAAAGCAAACTTAATTGTTTTTTTTTTTGTGAGGAACAGCGTAATTTACAGTATTTATTTTTTCTTCACTACATTTGCATATGACACGTTTAACAAATCAGTTTTCATAGTGCAGATCTGTAACAATCCACGAGTTCATGATGACGACCATAAAATTTATGCAGTGATTATTTCAATATTGTAGCAACACAACCCTGTTCCAGAAACCTAATAGTTAAGAGTCTAGCGTTGTACAACAATGTCTGTGTAGTTACAGCAAGCTCTTGCATAACATATGACAATTGCATACGCATGTGCTGAAGGGATGTTACCACAGTTGAAACGAAAGTTGACAATTCTAAATGAAATATCATCGCGTTTGTCGTTTGGTCTATTATTCTTTATTTACCATTGATCTCTAAGTGTATGTCCATATATGAAGCTAACTGCACACTGTCTTTTATCTCAAGTTAGTTGGAATGTGTGCGATGTATACGATATAAGATAACTAGGCTTGTATAACAGAAATAGTCATCTGTACAGTGGAAACTGAGATCAAAGTATCTGGATAAATAGAAGGACATAGAATCTTTATAATGAAAAAATATACTGTCATGATGTTTTTTTTTCTATAATTAACATTTTAATTACCATTTATTCTATTCATTATAGGTAATGCCTCAAATTTTGATATCAAATTTTATAACACGTTCTCGTGTTACCTTCTATCACAACAGTATTCATCACTTAAGTGATTTTTCCTTTTAAACCCTGTCATAGCAATCCTACCACCGGAAACAATAGACTGAGATAAGTATTTCAAGTGTAAAATGTTTCCTTTTGTACTTGTCATGATAACATGTAATCTACTCACAATCCCTAAACCGATCCGCGCAACTATTTGACGGATCGGTGATCGCTGACTGATTTTCGGTGATGGATCGATAACCGTTGACCGATCTGATTGCAGTTTCTTTTATGGACGGATGATCGGTTCATGTAAATGCAAGAATTTCTACTGGAACGAATCCAATATACTTCCATATTGAATTTACCTTATATTTAAGATATTATATCCACATAGTGTATATTGTTAAAAATAGACCAAACGTATAATAAACAAAATAATTATTTGATGTTTAAATCAATTCAGTTATGTAAATAGGTGTAGGAATTTACATACGAAACAAAGAAATTCGTATAATACATTGACCGCGCTGTGGTCACGTGATGTGACCGATTAATTGATCGATTTGACGGACCGATGACTGATCGGAAACCGATTGGTGATCGATGAACGATCGCAAATTTAGTTTCATGGATCGGTTCAGGTACTGTATCACTTCTGGTTTTCTCATCCACTATGCCCTTTCATTTTGATACTGATTTATCTGGTTCAAAATAACGGGTTGTTTAATTTTACATTGTGCTCCTTTGCCGAACACACCATATGCATGGAGTCCGAGTAGTTTCTTTACTTGTGTTACCTTAATTTCCTTATTACTCTTTTTATAACACATGGTATGGAGTGAACATATTTTCGCTGGAGTCCGAGTAGTTTCTTTACTTGTGTTACCTTAATTTCCTTATTACTCTTTTTATAACACATGGTATGGAGTGAACATATTTTCGCTGGTCAGGGAGTATGAAAATTTCATAAAGTTGGGGTAAACTGTATTCAGTTTTAGATAATCAGATATTTTCTACCTATGCAATACCATCTAATTATTCTTAAAATAAGCATAAACAGATTCAAATTCGTAAAAAGGGTCCAGTACTGTAAACATATTAGTTATTGAGGTGTACTAATATTTGCTATTAATGCAGTGGACGGATGACCTAAAACATTATTACCAGAGAAATTGATTTTAAAACCATATAGTCCTCATATATTTGCAAAATTCGCAGAAATTAGTACGTATACAGTATAACTGAGGGATCAGTATTTGAAGATATTCTCATATTTACTTGATAGTGTCATCACTACAGAAGTTATATGGTGGTCATCATAAACTCGAAGATCGTTATGGTGTATCCATCTGCGCCATGAAAACTGATTTGTTCAACGGGTCATAGTTTTCCTTTCCTCGTTTGTTTACCCCAGACTTGACTTTTTATAAGCAACTCGGCGGGTGTTTATGAAAAAGCAGAGGACGTTTACCCTTCCGGTGCACCTGGTCCATGATTTTCTTTTATTCATTTACGCACCTTTAGGACATATACATGAAGGGAAAGGTAGTACTGGAACTTACATAGTTTTGATAAAATATAATGTGAGAATCATAGGATTAAAATTGTAGTTAAAATCCTTATCTATCAAACTGCCAGGATATATGTATCTTGATCTATATCTAGCATATACTATTACAATTTTTTGTAAAACTCCTGCAACTTGAAAATAAACATTGAGCGTGTTTTGTTTAAGTACCAAACGTATCAGAAATCATCAGTAGACAATACGATTAATCTCAGTAGGAAACGGATTTCTGTCCCATTCCTCTGACATAATACACACCAAAGAAGTAACTAATGTAGATGAAATGACATTAGGTATCTCAAACCGTGACAGTATAGACGACAGTGTTGCACATGGATCCATCTCAGTCAAGTTTAAACAAATAGTGTCAAAGAACAACAGGTGCCTTGGATACCTCGTAAGGAAGTGAATCGTTGAAATCTTGATATATATTGTATACGGCGGCATATCAAAAAATCATATACAAGCATGACACAGTAGGTATGTGGCATATGTTTCATGCATTCTCGGACAAGAACAATTGCACCAATCAGTCACGTGTATTGTGCATCAAATAACTGCATTTGGCTACGCAGTAAGACTCTTTTTACCAAATGCGATAAAGGTTGGCATAATACGATGTCAATACATAAATGTGTCTTAATTGAGGTTTATTATTTATTGACGTGATGCAATACATTCAGTATGTGTCTGATAAGGATTCACCAAATAATGAAATAAACGACGTCCTAGATAATAATTTACATAAATCAGTAAAAAAGACCAGAGTTGTCTCTCTTAAAGCGTATAATGGACTGTTACGGTTAAGTTCGTATGTAATATTAGGAAACAGAAAAAAAAATATTGATTACTAGTCCCTATATATTAAGACACATTTGCAAAACCAGCCAGTATTTGTAATATCAAACCAATATGTATTTTAATCAACATAAAAGTTTGAATGTATTGACTGATTCTGTATTGGTAATAAAGAAAATGCATTTTCACAACGGAATACGGATGATATTGAACTGATATTTAGACTCCACTAAAATTTGGAGCATGGACCAGGCGCAGTATTTTTGTTTTGTTTTTGTTTTTTTGTTTTTTTTTTGTTTTCTTTGTTTTTGTTTTTTTTGTAAATCTCAATTTAAAAATAAAGATAAAGGATTAAACAAAAGTTGAATGTGTACGATCGGATCATGCTAAAGTGAATATTCCGATGTTATTCTCCTTTAAATTCTCAAATGACAGAACTTATTCCTTATAGCTGTAATCCCAAATTATCTTCAGTATATTAATTGTTGTGTTCTAGTAGACTTTCAATTACTACATTGACACCCGAGTAGGGGCACTGATCCGACAAGGAGACGTCTGTGTCACTTTCAATACTTTAAGTGAACAGGGGCTCCTGGTAATTACATTTTTTCAAGAACGTTGTTTTAATATATAATGTAGAACATGACAGAAATTGAGAATATAAAGTTTCACATCTCGTCACAATATCTTTGTCGACGTTTTTGTGGCCATGTATTTTTCCATGATTTATAAATGGGATTAACACTGTGGTGAAAATTGTCGTGGCGAAAATCATAAAATTGGAACAACCATTCATAATGTTCGAAAAGAACATTTTTGATTAAAAATATTGGTCAGTATCAACAATCCGCTTCAATAGTTAATATGCTAACCATATTTTAGTCTTATTTATTTATTTCCGTAATGAATTTATAGTTTATTTTTACATTTTAAAACATGTCGTCTACACTACAAACCAAAATACTCACAGACACGTGCCTTGTTCTGTGATACTGCTTAATTCATTAGTCTGGGTCTGCAAACAATGGTATGGAAAGTGTATTATTTCCCTGGGGTTCATTGTGTCAGAGTATACTACCTAAATGACAGTGTTCTAGACGTATTAACAAACAAGAACGGTCGGTTGTTCTTGAAGTAACTGCGTATTTATCCATTATGAGACTAACACCTTAAATTAGTCGTTTACGCTTTTTTTATGTTTTCTGAACACAGATTTACTATTTTTACTTTCTGTATTATATATATGATAATCCATAGCTTCATAGTTACATGCATTACACAGTTCACGTTGGTTTTTTTTTAATTTCGTATGTTCAATGTTAGTCATGTGTTTCTTACACATCCACAGTTTGGTTGTTTTAAAACAAGAACAAATGTCACAATGATTCATTTAATCAACTTAAACCATCATTACCTTGTATCTAATGTGAAGTCATACAAATCGTACGATATAACTTGATAACTCTGATATTGACATGGAACAGATTTTTAAAAAACAGATATCATCACTGTGTTAATAAAGCACATTATTTATTACCTATCGTTCCCTTGTGTCAGTAAATACAGTACCTAAACTTTAAAAGACTTCTTCTTTGGTTTGAAATAGCTATGACATAAATATACTGAACAGACAAGTAGCCGAGCACTTTTAATTTGATAGACCAAAGCTGTCAATAGCCTATTTAGTGAGATTTTTAAATAGTTCTGCACTGTGTTATAACCAAGTTTATTTTAGTGCCATGATCAGTATGTCAGAAATCTGTTATGATAGTGCTGTTCTTTGAGCACTATTATTCTGAAGAAAGCCCTAAAATTATACTATAGACTTCCTACAAAGTACTTATTTAGGACTTCATTTTTATCATTTTGAAGTATGCACATGTGATTTATGCCAATACGAAGGCAGATAGGTTTTTAAATAGCTTGTTAACCACCTTTCACTGGGGGAAATAAATGTGATAGGTGAATTGACATCTTCTTCGTTAAACAAGATAAAGATCCAACTATAAACCTTTCTTTGCATGGATTTGTCTGAAGTTTTGTATACCACAGATCAAGGAAAAAAAAAAAAAAATTGTTACACGTAGAGCAAAGTTGTTCCTCCAACTTTCAAGTTGTAGAAAATTTAGTCATTTATTAATAGTACGACTATGCATTTTAAGTTTTTTTTTAACAACGGTCATGGTCTTTATCAAATTGAATACGTCTGATTGAGGCTAAGACCATATATCTTCCCTGTGTAGCCATTTTTTATCTTTTTTGCTTGAAGTCAAGTCCATGTAATATAAACGATAGGCTGTGATACTGCAAAAATACTTTAATTCATTGATACACAGTTTTCGTGGATAAAGGAAATAAAAACAAAAGTTCGTGGATTCTTGAATTCGTGGTTTTGAAATTTTCAGTACTTAAACCAATTGGAATACATTATTTGTTGGGAACCAAATTTCGTGATTTGGACTACCCGCGAAAACCACAAAAAATGGTACCTCATGAACAAAAATACTTTCGCAGTAAATCAAAATATTATTGCATTGAGGGTGCCCTTTCTAATCAAATCGTCTCCAGATACTGGAATAATGTATATTTAAGATTGATGAGGCAAATAATGAAACATGATTGAAAAAATATTTGTATGACTAACCAATGAAGATTCTTTTAAAATACTTAGAGTAATCAAGGAAGCAATATTCTAGCGGAAATCAATAGAATGTAATCCAGGGACATATTACAGGCAATCACAAAAAAGAACATAAGGTAAGAAAAATATCACACAAAAAGTCACATAAATAGATAAACAACTCGGACTCCACTAAAACTTGGGAGCATGGACCAGGTCCACTGGTAGATCAGCGTCCTCTGTTTTTCTAAAGAAAAACACCCGCAAAATTGCTCATAACAGTCACAAAAGAAGCTATACATATCATATAAATTTGAAGAAAGCAAAATATGCAAGTTTAAGTGATAGATATAAAAAAAAAGAAACATAACAAAAATAATGCAGACACTGGCAAATAGAAAATATAATTTTAAACTTCAAAATACAAAACTGAAAAGAAGGTAATCATTGTAGAATATACAGTAAATGTGTACTTTTTAAAATTAGATATTTCTACGTCCAAAATAATTTCCAAGAAAAAAAAATGATTCCAGATAAAAAAGGAAGTGTTACACATTTGAACTGTTTCGACCCATTCAATGGTTCCGTTGAAGGCCGACTTGATGACGCTTAAAATGCCGTCAATGAAGTAGATACTTGTGTCATCAATTTTTAAAAGCATTCATTGTAAGTATGTAGATGACACGAATCCCAGAGGTCATTTAAAAAAAAATCAAATTTCTAACACAAGCCTTACAAATCATAATTAATGAAACAAGTTTGATCATTTTAACACGTTTACCCATATTGTTTATATAAGGACAACTATAATTGGTATTTCAAATTGTATTTGCAGGTCTTTGCCTTCAACGAAGGTCACAATTGATTTCTTTCGAAACTCAGAAACTGTTCATGGGTTCCCGATAACTTGAGCTTGACCTCGCTTTTCGTTATGTTTTCTTTATTTTAAGAAAAGAAAAAAAAAATAGAAATATCAAAAAGCAGAAAGACAGGTCAAAAGCTGCAAATCGAAAGAAAACATAACAACTTCCAGGATGACTATTAAACAATGAATGGTGAAATTGTATTTCTTGGCCCACAATCAATGTCACAATTGATTTCTTTCGAAACTCAGAAACTGCTCATGGGTTCCCGATAACTTGACTTTGACCTCACTTTTCGTCATTGTTTTCTTTATTTAAAGAAAAGGAAAGAATAGAAATATCAAAAACCAGAAAAAAAGAACGGAAACAACTTCTTAACCATGAGTGGTGAAATGGATTCGGTTACTAAAAATAATATTTTTGTTAAGATAAAATCGTTTCCTACAATATAAGAATTAAAGATAGGGACACCCTTATGAATTGTCTAGGTATGAAAGACACGTTGATGATAAATTATTAATTATATGCAACAGACAATAGCCTTGATTTTGAAGAGAGAGTCATTTTATGTCAACATGTTGAGCTGGAAATAATATAATTCGACAATTCAAATGGTTTAATGGACATCATATATCATTGGAAAAATAATGTTCATATGTTCGCATCCACTGAAGAACTTCATGTTTCGCCATCGTCTGAGGCGACACTAACAGTCAAACAAGCGATTTTTTTACATTGAAAATTGACCATATGAGTTCAGAAACTATATTTGCCTGCAGGTTTTGGTGCGGATAATTCAATTTTATTAGCGGTGCATTGCTTTGACTAAGATGTTTATTGCACCGAAATATAGAACGGCTATATTTGGTATGGATTTTCAGAAAAAAAAAAGATCATTCTACTTCAAATCAGAATTGTCCTACAAACATATTGTTGTCATAAACGAAAAATGTGTTGGTGTATTTGAGGGCGCCATATTTCCCTGCACAATTACAGGCTGTTAAAAAGTCAATTTTGATTATAAAAACGTTAACAAATTGTGAATGATCTAAGTGTCTCTCAAAGTAAGCACTTAGCATTACTTGAAGCTGGATTTTTTAATTAAATATTGTCATGGACAAAAACATAGACGTAGTTTTGCAGACCGTATTTGTGTGCAATTGGATGAAATTTGTGCACGTTTTTTGACCACAGTGGGTTTAAATATAAAGGATATGTAACCAAGTACCTTCTGAATGAACTCCAATTTTGTTTGTAATGGTAGATATATTTCAATTAGTAAACAAAAAGGTCAATGTCGGTGATAGAAGCTACCTTTAAAAAATTCCCCTGCCCCGTGTATTATCTACCGCATGTTGTAGCCAGCCAGTACGTTAAGTGAAAAGTTCACTCTCGTGTTGTTGCATTTTGCTTATGATATGTTGTGTATTATTCATTATTCTAGGATTATTTTTGTTTAGTTTGCAAGAAAGCTTCGATATATTTTTGAATTCGTGTTCTTATCTGAATATCCGCTTATTTATTTTTTTCAAGTGACATTTATAAGACTCGGACAAATCTGAGTATGATACGTTTTAATTCTGGATTATAACAGTCAATGTGCCTACTTTCAAACTTTCAACGTCTAGGAACCTCCTTCCTCTCAAATACTTATGTTGGTACCTAGTGAGGAACATGGACTCCATATACATGTACATCAAAATAGGGCTAAATTGATATTACGACTTTTGTATATAAATTCAAATTTGCAGTTATAGTTATATAATAAGCCATAATTTTGAATTTTATATCATTATGAAATTTAAAAACAAGGACACAAGGAGTCTTGGCAATATAAAAATTATCTGCCGCTTATGCATACAGTAACCGAGCGTGATACAGTGGATTCCACTTAATCGCATACCTGTTAATTGAATAGAAACTAAAAGAACAAAAACAGTTTGGAACGTCTTATCTCTGTAAAAAAATATATATTTTATTCATTAAATAACCCCCCCCCCCAAAAAAAAAAAAAAAAAAAAAAAAAAAAAATTAAATTAAATAAAATAAATAAAATAAAATAAAAATTTCTCTTAACCTAATACTTTATTTTCAAAATTTACTCACAAATGTATTATATGGGTAGGAATAATCAAGGGAAGCAAGGTTAGAGCGGTAATCAAAAGAATGTTATCCAGGGACAAAGACAATAAATGGAAACAGACACACACAATAAAGAACATGAAGTAACTAAAATCATACATACAAAGTAACAAAAGCAAATAACAAACTCTGACTCCATTAAAAAACTGAAATCATGTACCAAGTGCATCGGTATGGTTAGCGTCCTTTGCTATTCTAGAAACACCCGCCGATTTGCCGATTATGCGATTAACATGAATCAACTGTATACCTCAGCGAACGAAGGTTTTACAAAAGAAATCAAAAACCATACTAATGATTGTCAGACCTGTGATGGAGTCTGCCACTGATTAATAATTTCAAGACGTGTAAAACTGACTGTAAGTTTATTACAAGAGTAAAAGCGAGCTCTCCAAATATACAAAATGTTAAAATATATATACTATGCAAATTGATAGGACAACAAGAAATAATAGGAAGGTTCGCTGGGGCTCTTTTGAGTTACCAAAACTCCATGTTTATCACAAACTTTGTCAAAGCTGCTAGTTTTTTTTCCTTGAATATACTATTTATTCTTGTATGAGATAGAATTTTAGCTGATCTGATGTAAAAAGTTTGGAATTTTGCTAACCAGCAAGGGGAAGTAAGTCATACAAAACCGATACATTATTTTTTTTTTAAATCACATGACACCATTTGGTAAGAGACATGACCATAATCGATGCGTACGACATTGACATTTCGATAGAGCTTGAAATTAGCATTCCATCAATAGATAATTTAGCCGTATTATATTCCGATGCAATAAATTTAAAAAAAAATCGAAAAAAAAAAAAACAAAACAAAAAACAAAACAAAAAGAAAAACAAAATGTCCAAATTGTCAGAATGTTCAGTAGAGAAACAACATGTTCTTCTATGACTGTAGAGAAGATAATAACAACTATCAAACTTTAAAATCAAATATCAACACATTATAAAATAGACTTCAAATAGTTTCTTTGTCATCTAGTTGTCTGGAAAATTAAAGGAATTACATTAATGTAGAATATTTATATATATATCGAACGAAACGGTAAACTGTTACATATATTAGTATTTTTACATGTTATAACGATAGACAGTAAAATCAAAAATCAGTGAATTGTTTTATGTTCTATTGGATTCAGTCAACCCATATCTTTGTACGAAACAATATTTTGGTTCTAAATCTAAATCACACTTTAAATGTAAAAAAAAAATGTTTGAACAGAATGTTTACTCTGTAGCACAATTAACATATTTGTAGATTGAAACATTGATTATATGTTTTTTTCGTATTGTCAAAGGGATCACATTAATTATAAATATGTTCTGGTGCTCTATCTATCGGTATGATAATGTAAGGACTTTCGTATCCGTCAGTCGTTAATTGAAGATCATCACTAGATGACGTGTCATTGTCACTACTTGCATTGTCCAGATTTACATTTGTGAGAACGTTGCCATTAAGATCAGAAATCAAAGTTTCGAAGGTAGATTGGTCGATTTCAAAGGTCAAAACGTCGTTTTTATTGTTTATAAGAGTGATTTCTTCCAATGGTGAATCATTAAGTTCTTCATTTAATTCGAAGATATTTACATTTGTTTTCCATTGAAGAATGTTATTCATTATACTGGATTCAAAAGGGTCTTCAGCTTGATTTGGATGACAAAAAGCAACGACATTTTGAAAATCACAGTTTTTGATTGTTGTATGCATATTATCATCATCTCGTCTATTTTTACTGGAAAATTGCTTTCCAGTGATTTCATTATCAACCGATATTGCATCACTAGCTACAAAATGTATTTGACCATTCGACGATAAAAGTTGTCCTGGGGGGTCTCTGGTTTCGAAAGCTACAGAACTCTCGATCTGCATGACCTGACTGTCGAAAGTGTCCTCAATGTCACTAAAATCATTATTTAGTTGATTTGCGTCGTTGTCCCTCTTTGGTGATGTCCTACGTAAGACTATTGGTGGAGGGGCAGTCATGATGTGATCATCCAATATACCTATCTCATCGTAATTATACACGTCTTCCCTTCTCTTATTTTTTTCCATAGACGTTACTCTTTGGTTCATTGGACGGAAACAGCAAGCCATCGCTGTAACTACGATTACTACAGCTCCAACCCAGCTCAAGACAATGCTAACAAAGGAGTACATGTTGATGACTGAACTCCTATGTTTCTCTAGACAAAAGGTTTCAATATAAATAAATTAAATATTTTTATGAAACCGTGATGAATCAAAAAGTTCAATTGAAAAATATCTGTACTAAGTTGTGATTGTTTTTAACCTTCTGTTTTTATCCGTGATCCACAAACTTTTATTGTAACTACTCTTTTAATATTACCTAAAGTTTATCGGTTTACAGATTGGGTAAATATATTTTAATTATGGATCTTATAGAATGTATTACTATCTAAAAAAAAAGAAAAACGTCATTAGAAAGTTTCAATACAAAAAAGCTATATTGCTTTTAGACAATTTAAAGGGACGGATATGGGGAATATGTCCAAAAGAGACAACAACCAGGAAAAAAAATAAGTCGGCTCTAGCTCACGCAATGGTTTTTTCATAAACGTCAAGGAAAAACTTATACCACAGGGAAGGCTACATCTGGCCGCAAACATTTAATATACATACAGCGAAATCGGTTTCTTTATATATATTGAAGCAACATGAATGAAAACAAGACAAGACATACAGAGGCCATAAACTCTTGAAAAATGCACACAACTATCCCCTATACAAGCTGCTTACCGTGAAAAAAATACATAATTATGCATAACTACATGTAAAAAAAACTCTATTCAGTATGAATACTTGTTTTATAATAATTGCATATTCATAACTCACTGCTTTCACCATCCATAAGGGTTGACGAGTTTGCCAGACTCAAACGTTTCATTTTAAGTTATTTTGACTTTAGGCAAACAAGAAACTTCGTTTTTCAAAGATTGGTATTTAACACACTATATACGCATATACTAAGTGGTCTATTCAGCTCAGTCAATTATCCTCATACATGGATTTTAAAGCAGTGCAGTTTTTGCCAATTAACTTGTAAATACTACCTTTGGCGTCAACATAAAATTGGAAAGTATTTAATCCCGCGCTATTGTTAACCTCCAAGCTCATCAGTTTAACACCTGAAGTTGTGACTAGATGATAAGTAGTTATCTTGTAACATTTGATTATGGTCATCATCTCATGACATGATTCCACTGTAGCGATACTATCAGAGATTTTCTTTGTGAATAATGATCCGTTCTTTGTTTCATAAAGCTGTATTGAAATGTTGCTATAACTATATACCAATACACTTACACTTATATTTGATTCGACTACTCCTCGATAAACATTCATGTTGGCAGTAGCAAAAAAAGGTATTCCTGAAAAAATCAGTTGAATTATAATGAACGAAATGCTAATTGGCACTGTTTTGTTTTTCTACATTTAAAATTTTATAATTCTCGCCTACTGGTATATTTTCCCCCCAAAAATGATACAGGATTCATATTAATATGCTTTGTTTGATTTGTCAAAACCGCCAACCGGTACCCAGTCTTGGTGACTTACGGAAATAACCAAAAGAATCGCTTTATGTCATTCAACAATAAGGTGACATATTTTAATTCAAATTCAACAACAGAATCGTACACATACGGTTAAGACTACTTAATTTTCACAACAAATGGTTAACAACTAAAGCAATATAATATAGTGTGACACTTTTGAAACTAAAATATATTATTTATGAACAAAATTGTTTTTCAAGGAATATAATAGCATACACAATTGTATATCATACATCATGTACATCTATCGTCTGTGTGTAATGCAATCTATACAAATAGCGTTATAATACATTGGGAATCTTTTGACAAAGCAATGCCGGAGATACCCTGATGTTATTGCACAACGCAAAACACAAAGAATGTAAACACTTTTGTGTTTGATATTTTTGAAATAAAATTACACTGACCTCGATACTGATAGACAAGTGATTTGTTTTGTGATACTGCTGATTTATTGTTGTCTGTATAACTAATACACCGATAAACACCATTTATGTAAGAGGGTACCAACAGCATTGGTAAAGACAGTGTCTTATTCCCTAGCGCCTCTATTTGCCTGATAAGGCTACCATTATACCAGTGTTCTAGACATTTGATTAAACCAGATTCAGTAGGTCTTTCAACACATGTCGCTGAGCATTGATCAATGTCAATGTCTACATCTACAATTTATAATTAACTGAAACTTAAGTTTGCTTTTTACAGGTTAGTACTTTTGTTATCTTATTTACATTATTTGCAATTCAAAATCAGATGTATCGAAGTACATGCTTAAACATTTGTTAATCAAATCATTTCCCAAATAAAACGAACAATAGCAGTAAATATGTTAGGATGCATGATTTATATTACTACATTCCTTGCTATTACAACAACGGTAAACAAAGAAACAAAAAACAAAAAACAAAAACAAACAAAACAAAACAAAACAAAACAAAAACAAAATGATGTTGTCACTGAACAAATTCTGATTACGAAAAACAACTTACAAGACCTTAGTTAAAGATGATTTCCATGCATCTTTAGTTCCTGAATAATGTTATAGGGAGAATAAACAACGGAGATATGACATATAAAGCACCATTTATGTTCATCTGTAATGGTGACTTCTTATAAAAGGGGAAAATATACTTTAGTTTCGATTTAAATAAATTGTTAATAACTATTACAATTCCCATTTTTTTATTTCCCTTCCTTTTGTCATTACAGCACTCTGTGCAATATTATAAAAAAGGAAATGAAACAAAAATAAATTAGTAAATTGCTTTTACTATTTTTGACATTGTTAGATTGTCTTTAATCAGCAGATATGAAATTCTTACCATAAAATTTAAAGACTTGGAATATGAGAGATTCTTCAATCGTATCGTTATAAAATAAATAACATTTGTCAACTTTATCCCACAAGCGAGTGTCGACAACACATTCTGCTTTGTCCTTACATGAAATATGACCATGCTATTAATTCGTTTATCCTTTGGCCTGATTTGATAGTAGAAGTCTTGATCTATGAAACTGTCAAGGAATATATATTTTGATCCGTATCTAACATACATTACATCGAATCTTCTATGTAATGCTCCTGCAACTTTAATATAAACATTAAGAGTTGTTTTATGGAACACTTACTAAAACAACATAAAACAAAAATAAAAAAATCAAAGAAAAACATCTACTTGGCCAGGATTTCATCTTATCTAAAATCTTACTTGGCGTATATAAAAAAAGTATATTAAAATGGTTATTAATTGCCGATTATGTTATGTATGACTCTCTTGAAACTCCTCAACAACGTTTTTGTAAGTAAAAGGTTATTTTGACGTAATAACATGATTGTTTTAAGTGGATAAAGTAAATATAATAAACACTTAGGCAATTAAATACTATAATTTCACTTAACAGTATTTTCATTTTTTTTTCACAGAGATTCGAATAATTGTAAGTAGGTAATCAGTAGGATCAGAAAAATATAATAAATGTTTTTATTGATTGTTAGATAACTACACTTACTTGATAATCCGATGACTGACAGAAAATAGGGTCGCCAAAAGTTACAACCTATAATGTATAAACCGTCGTCCTTTTCTGTTGTATTACGTATAGTTAAAGAAATGTATCCTCCTCTAAAAGTAAACCTTGATACTAGTACATTATATTTTTCTTTTTTTCTAGTTGAAACGACACTACCAGATATCTCTGAAATATGCATTACCCTTTTAAAATTTGACACCCACAGGTAAACATACACGGACCGATCACAAAAATATGATCGGCTTTCAAAATGAAAATGCAGTGTTACATCTGTTCCTTTCCTGGCTGTGACTGTTTTATCATCCCAAAATCCGTTCAGCCCTAAAATTGACATGTTCTAACTTTAGATTGGCATGATATTATTGTTTAATTGTTTGGTTCGGCTATTGTTTCTTTTTTTTTCTCTTCGCTTAACTGTTACCATTTACATGTTATGTTTAGCAATATCAAAATTTATTATAAGCATTATTACAATTGTTGTTTGTATTACATATATGACAACAGTAAATAAGCCATATGCAGAATTTACTGAGTTTGTTATTATTTATTATTCTTTGTGATGCAATTTAACAGACACTTGATACTATAATTTCCAATGAATGAAAAAAAAAGAACGCTTATTTTTATGGGGTTGGCTGTATACACTAAAGAATGAAAAAAAAAGCAAAAAAAAAAAAAAAACAAACAAACAAACAAACAAACAAATAAACAAAAAAAACAAAAAACAAAAAACAAAAAAAAACAAAAAAAAACAAAAAAACAAACAATGCTGTTATCACTCTTGTTAGTTCTCCTCTGTAATTATCTTAATAAAATAAATAAAACATATCTTATTATTCAGTAAAGGAAAATAACTGTTAATTAACTTATTGAAAAACAGAATAATAAATAATTCATAACTAGGTAACTGAATTACTTTGTTTTCAAAGTGATAAACGATCAGAAATTTTATTCAAAATGGTAACGAATAACGCCTTATACAGTAGCATAATTATTATTAAAATATGACAATTACAAAATACATGTGCTGAGCAATCTTTCAGTTGAAATAGAATTCATTGTCCTTCGTGTTTTATTGTTGTAAATGAAACTATGTTTGATGTATTGAACTTTAATTTTCAGTTAAGAAAATCGGACAACAGACATAACTTAACATTACTCGACATTACCTGACATTACCATTGCTTCCTTATGTCGAACAGTAATTTCAATTAATTTGATTTATCTCGCTTTACCCAGAAATACAAATGTCATTTATGCATGTCAGTTTGGTTAAAAAATCATTCCTCTTTTCTCAACTGGAATTCTTGCGTTACATGAATGCACATAAATGACTAGTGATTAGTATATTTTGTTCAAAACATTTAAAAATAATGTTGATTTATAGAATAAGATAGCAATAAAAATGGTATATTTGAATTTACCATAAAAAATGCAGTTTGTTTGCCAAATTCATACCTAGTAAATAAGTCCAAAATTTCATACACATGTACAATTCATTTCAAAACGCTTTCAAAGTATTTTTCGACTATCATCACCCATGTCAATAGCAAAATATTATTTTATTGTTTACTCTCCTCTCATCACATCTTCTTCCATGTTTCCTATCAGCCTCTCTTTCATTCCCACTCCTGGTTTCCCTAGTATCTTCATTCCTCTGGACGCCTACATAGTAAACTTTTCCCAGAACCTCGCCCTTTTCACCTTCTCTTTTATATTATGACATTAAATCTGCCATTTTTTCGCCACATCTTATTCAATATTTCTTCTTTTTGTCGTGGCTATAATGAGATTCGACTACTCTGCTGTTTTCCCATGTCCTTTCATCATCACTAACATCAACTCAATTTTCAACTCCTTTGTATTTGTCTAGATCTTTTCTATCACTTTCCATGGAAAGTCGCTATATTTTTAGACGAGCAAATGACACTCTTGACCAGTCCTCCTTATTAGTATTATTTTTTTATCCGCCCTAGAAATCTCTGGACCCGTGATCCTTGGAAAAATGGTACGTGTTCGACTGGATACAAATCTTAGATTAAACAATAGTAAGTTTTCAAAACTTCGTATGATATGTGAAATGTTGAGCGTCGAATGTGATGAACATATTGAGAAGTCAATTTAATAAAAAAAATTAACTCACTGTATTAACCTGAACTGAATTGATAACACGTACCTTAGCTGACAACTCTTTCCACCTCACCGGATGAGTCCCCGGGAACGGTCTATACCTCCTCTACACGATGTTTCTTTCTGCTATGAGTTGTTTCATGTCTTTGTTGGTTGTGATATATCCCTCTTTGATAATGTTTTTAACCTACCCGCTCATTCGCCTTTTTGACCTTTGAAAATTATTCGCTGCTGTGCAGGTAAGCAGCTGCAGCTGGCAGTTTTTGTTTCATATGTTGTAAAATTAGTGGCCAGTTGCATCGATTATTAACATATTTTTTTAAAATAAATCATCGTTCTTCATTTGGTGATTGTACATGTGTTTTTCTACCCTTATCAGTCATGCTTGTCACTTTGATCGAGTGCTCGCCAAAAGATATACTTCTTGGTCATTATCAATAGACCACGTGTGATAGGTCTATAACAAACAAGGTGTGCAAAAGTTATTTTAACTTACTAAAAATACAAATAAAAAGTTTAATGTATGTCAGCAATATAATGTTAAGGTCTAAGCAGACAGACTGCAGTGACCTCCTGTGGAGAGCATAATAATTGCAAGATAACAAGAAATGATGATTATCCAATGTGGTCCCTACAGTGCGGCCAGTTTTTATTATCAGTCAAATGATGAAGAAACAAATTTTGATGAAGATTGCTTGCTTCATTCCTCGAGTTCTGATTTGATATAGTACACTTATAACCTTCAAGTATGGTAAATTTTGTAATGATATATATTTGTCCTAAAGCATTTTACTAATTGTCATGGTATGATATGTCTATTGGCCGAAATGTCCAGCATTCATAGGGAATTATTGGTTGTCATAGTCCGAAATATATTTTGGTCGAATCGCCCGTCACAGGTCAACATTATGTTTCTTATAATTTGCGAAACTTCTTAAAATATTTCTCTTATTGCATTTAGTTTCGCTTCTTTCTGTTTAATTTTGTATAGTTAAATTTTGTTTTTATAACGATTTGATTCATTTTATATAATTGGTTCGTTTTGATTCTTTCTTTTATCAATTATTTTCGTTTCGTTTTGATTCGTTCTCGTTTTGCAATGACCCGAGAATTATGGATATTATTGATTATGTAATTTTCGTAAACATCCGGGAGCAATACTGCAGACTATAAGACCAACCCTATCTTGGAAAAGCAATAATTCGATTTGTATTTAATTATCGAAACTAACAAATATTTTTTCCGAGACTGGTTTGGTTCTCAATAGCACACATACAAGTAAACGCAAATGAAGCTGCCATTATGCTGTTTTTCAGCTCCTGAAAATGCAGATACAAACTGGATATTGATGCTTTTTGTTGCCATAAGTATACAGAACCTGAAAAGAATGTGGCTAATTCTATGGGAGGAGTGTTTACGGCCTGAATTGTGGCCTCCTATTCATTCGTGGCAGGATATTTAGTATTTGGCCAGAAATTCAGAACGTTTTAGGATGCATCGATTGAACTTACCATGAAATACTGACTCCATCAATTGAGCCCCAGGTAGAGTTTTACAGCGGACATAGAAAATATCATTGTTTCCATACACAGGTATGTTAGAGATTTAGGTAACGCAAAGTTAGCAGAAAAACAGATTAGACATTTTACGAAATACTTAAAACATATTGCTGATTTCAATAGACACAATCTCAAACATAGGAAACCGTTTGAAAAAAAAAATGAACAGAAAGAAAATCACTGAATGATGACTGTGTTCATCCCCTCTTTGATCAGTCAGGGCGGGTGGCTCTTACGTTATTCACTACCCATATACACTTCTCGCGAACGCTTTTTATCGTAACATTATTCCAAGACAGTTATAACTGTTTTCTTATCTATTAATAATTATGAATTAACTTAAAAGTAGATCATATACCAATAACACGGATTATTTTCCTGTCATCTATCACAATAACACATGCGTACATGTATGTATATTTAATTAATTAAACGCAGTAACTAAGGAATACTAAAATTATGTTATAACAATTTTGACATTAAAAAATATATTGTAAAATTAAGAAAAAAAATCTTACGAAGGGAAGCAATGGACGGGAAAGTTCCCCAGCCAAAGGAGAGAAAATTGGCTGAAAAAAAGTTAACAATCTGAACTTTCTAACCTTTGTAGCTACACAAAATGAAACCTCGGAGGCACAAGGTGGTAGAATCTCTCCGGATTTTGACCGATCCGATTCTAAAATTGTAGTTTTACTGGTTGACTGGAACTACTCCGTCATTTCCGATTACTTTTTTTTACCTCTTTGCTTCGCGCCTAAATTCTTTAAGAGAGGCCATTTTTAGAGTAATATGGCTTGTTTATCATTGTTCTTATTAAATATTTATTTAATAAACACCCATCAACTGACTTCGACCATGACAAATAACTTAACAAACGATAAATAGTTAATTAGCCCTAATCATTAAGTCGCAACAAATACATATTAAGTGGTTAGTCGAAGTCGGAGCTTTTGTAAGATATGATTATTATATCAACGAAGAAAAAGGCATTGCACTTTATTTAAAGGGAACCAATGTTAGATGCAATCGATTATCCAAGTACTTTATTTGTACCCTAGGTGATTTTCTGCCTTCCGAGTGATATACTTTAATAAACTTCATATACTTGTTCTCTTCGGTATTTTTTCGTGTTTTAGATAATCATTGACTACCAGAAAAAAAACAACATATGTTATATACATTCTAGATTCCTTGGCCACGACAACGATGCACTTGCATTCAGGCAAATGAAGAAAATTATACCGGCCAAGAACTTGACTTTCCGGCGAATTGTTATCTGTTAGTGGATAGTATATATAGTAATAAGAGGCCCCTTATAACTCCCCTACAAGACTGAAAATGTGCTGAGGCAAAACTAGAAAATTCGAAGGCAAAACAGTTCAACCTACTTCAACAAAGACGAAGGGTTTATATAGAATACGTAGTGAAATAACTTATAACATTGGAGTAATGGGGGCACTGTACAGGCATCTGCGATGGGAAGTGGCTGCTTTAGTTGAACTTTGTGCAGGACTTGTCAAAAAGAGAGCAGATTTGATTAGGAGTATTATATATC
The DNA here is from genome assembly GCA_037379345.1 of Perna viridis. Lineage (NCBI taxonomy): Eukaryota > Metazoa > Mollusca > Bivalvia > Mytilida > Mytilidae > Perna > Perna viridis. Next base: position 24,276,336 of record CM074525.1, read on the forward strand.
AACTAAAGAATAATCGAATTCACGTGTTATTGTTTTCTTTGTACATGTACATGAATCCAAACAATACACAAAACATTGACATCACTAAATGGAATTATGTTTATAGTATATTTTGTGGAGGCCATACTCTCCCAAATGTTAGATAAAATATGTCTGTTTTTTTTTTTTCTTTTATTTTTGTTATTACTGTTTTAGCAAGGAACTAGTATGCTATTTTCACAATAAATAAAACAAATGAGTAAAATTTTAACACTACAGTCTCGCGCAAGCGAAAAATCAAAATCATTTGGGAATAATACACTACTTGTGGCATTAACGTGAAACGTTAAAAATAAGTTAATAATAAGTATTGATTTTAACGATTTGGCATAAGTCGTTATTTGTTTGTTTGTTGATTAATGCCCTTAGAATACAAATGGTGAATATGACCCATGCATTGCTCTGGTCACACATACTTTGTGAAGATATCAAGTAAATATCGTTTGCTCTAAGCTCCATCATATCTATAAAACGAACATAAATATGTGTAAAATGTTTGCATATACATCGGACATTTTTTGCGATCGATTTGGACAAGTTTGTAGAAGTGACAGCGTGGTCATTAGATAACAATCTAATTAGACTTAATAATTGTCCCATTCTGTATAAAGGATCTAACAACACTCAATTTTACTTTCTGTTCTGATGGAAATACAGAAAATGGAATCTTTCCTTGCATTATAAATGGGTACGTTTTCTTATTTAAGGCCGCAGAAAGCATTATCATAACGGTAAAATACGCCGATTCAATCGATCTTAAAACTGACTGTTAGATTGATAGTAAGCAAATTGTGTACTGATCTTAATCTGAACAGTTTATTACGACATCGGATCGAAAGAGAGAACACATAAACGCAGAACTTTGGTCAGACGGTATAATAGTAATTTTGAAAACCGTCTGGTGTAATTGTTATTTGTAATACAATAAATTAGTTGTCTATGCGGCAGATTGAAGGAACTGAGCTATAGCTTATCAACTGAGAATACGTTAATGCTTGATAAAAGGTGCACTGATCAAAATGTAGGATTGATTGCAACCATAGACGGATCAAAGGGTTACCTCGGACCCGCCTCCGTGGGACATATTGGCCCGTCCCCGTCCCCTTTAGGCTAAAAACCACTAATTCCACTTTCCATAGGCTTCTATGCTAATTTCACAATATTCAATGGCTTCTCTGGACTTTACCTTAACTTTAACCTGCAGAGGACTATATATCAGCATGATTCTACATATGTCAGCTCACAATCCTCAGAATGGCATGTGGGGTTAGCAGACTTGCAGTGCAGTACTGGTCACCGGAAGTGAAGGGTCTATAAATAGCATGGGAAATCCCAGTGTTTTCACAAGATAGGGGTATATTTAAAAATCATTATGGAGATTAGGCTTCACATCACAAGAAGCAAAATGCACCTATAAAATGTACAGAAATGTTTTTCCTTTCAGAAACTGTTTAAATGTTTTAAATAAGATGAGAACTTTTTTCACAGCACTATGAGGAACAGGGGTAATTTCTGCGTAGGACTATTTTTGCGTACGTTCCAAATGCTCATTGGTTGAATTGGTGGTCTGTAACCTAAAGAGTCACTTTTTGTCTTAGAAAAAAAATAACTATACAGGTATCTTCCTACACACATAATGAATGCATTTGCAAAGTTTCAGTGAAATGTGACAAGCACGTTTTTAAATATTTGATTTTTAAATATAGGGTAACCAAGTTGTGCGAGCAAAAAAGTGACAATATTCTACCATACTTAAATGCATTAAATATTTGCAAAGAACTTTTTCTGACTTTTCAAATAAAAAATATCAATCACAATTTGTTTTTAACCATATCAATGAAGAAATAGTTTTAAAACTAATCATTTTCTGAGAAATTGGTCTATTTTTAAAAATTTATTTCTGACATGCCTCCCCCTTTTTCTTGATCACATGTCAAAAATCCTAAATCTTTAAATGTTCACAAAAGGTGATATATTTGGCTTTAAATTTGTGAAAACAGTGTTTTCACATTAAAACATGACCAGTAAAGGGCACCTAAAGCAAAAAAAGTACTCAATAATGGATTTTCCATGTCACTATAGGGGAATGCTGATATGGCCTTAACCGCAGTAATGAAAGTGAGTTTTTCCTCATTTCTAACCTAATTTTTGCTCAAATCTACACAAAACTTGATTTCAAGTGCTTATTACCACCATATTTAGGTAAATATAGCCCTCAAAATTTAATATTTGATATTTTTACTAAATTTTCTACACTTTTTACAAGATAGGACATAAAAATCAGCCAAAAAGATCAATTTTTCTATAATTTGGACCTATAACTTAAAAAAATGCATATTTTGAAGGATGTTTGTAGTGTATTCCTCTCATGGCAAAGTTAACAAGATCTTCAAGTAGTTTAAAGCTATTTCAAGAAACTTTTCATTTTGCCATGGCTTCATCTTAAGGCTAAAAACCACTAATTCCACTTTCCATAGGCTTCTATGCTAATTTCACAATATTCAATGGCTTCTCTGGACTTTACCTTAACTTTAACCTGCAGAGGACTATATATCAGCATGATTCTACATATGTCAGCTCACAATCCTCAGAATGGCATGTGGGGTTAGCAGACTTGCAGTGCAGTACTGGTCACCGAAAGTGAAGGGTCTATAAATAGCATGGGAAATCCCAGTGTTTTCACAAGATAGGGGTATATTTAAAAATCATTATGGAGATTAGGCTTCACATCACAAGAAGCAAAATGCACCTATAAAATGTACAGAAATGTTTTTCCTTTCAGAAACTGTTTAAATGTTTTAAATAAGATGAGAACTTTTTTCACAGCACTATGAGGAACAGGGGTAATTTCTGCGTAGGACTATTTTTGCGTACGTTCCAAATGCTCATTGGTTGAATTGGTGGTCTGTAACCTTTATCAATTGAAAATTAAGTTAAATACAACATATTTTGTGGTTGAAGGAATGTATTAAAATGTGTTTTTATCAAGGAATTTTGGTGTCCCTAGCCCCCTTTTGTCGGGTATTTTTATGATCACTCATTTAGGCAAAACATCTGAGTTTTGTGCGAAGTTGTGAGTTGCCTATGAAAGATGTATTTTTGTTGTGTGTTAGATACCATTCGTATTGGTGAATTTAAATCGAAGACTTTAATGTCAGCAGTTTATGACAAGATTATTTTTATATACGTTTTAAGATGATTCTGATTCTCTCCTTCTATATCTAGTTTTTTTGCATTTTGCCGATTATTTGAGACGTAAAAATTCGAACAAAAAGATACACAGAGCCAAATACTTTTTTTACGTAAGATTCATTTTCATCGAGCTTCACACGAAATTTACGTGAATTTCACATACAATTAAAATGATTTTCATGTGAAATTCACGTAGCATTAATTTCATGTGAACAATTCACGTGAATTTCACATGAAAGCTATATTCATCCAAATTTCACGTGAACTCTGTTGCAAAGTTTATTAGCTCAGTTCGGTAGAAAATCATGTGAAATTCATGTAAAAATCACGTGAAATAATGTTGCCTGTGTAGATAAGTTCAGCACAGGAGTACTTTGAAATGCATTTTCTTAACAACAATACACCTCAACTTTGCTGTCATTAATTAAGTTCTTAATTACAGTGCAAAGTACAGTTTCACATTAATAAATACAATATCTTGCTGTTGTCAGGGAAAAGTTTGTCGAAATAAACCTAGAAAACGTTTTTGAAATGCATTGTCAATGAAATTTAAATGTGAATTTGTCAAATAAACTGCATTTTTCTGTTTTATGGTAAAACAATACATATACCATTTTCATTTTTGTCTAATTCTACAAATCAAAATTATTTTCAAAGTCGTAAACAGTATATGCTAATCACTAGTCATTTATGCGCACAATACACGTATTCAATCTAGAAAAGGGAAATATTTTTAAACCAAACTGGTATGCTCAAATGACAGTTTTATTTCTGGATAAAGCGAGATGTTTTAGATTAAATAAAATTACTGTTCGACATATGGAAACAATGGTACTGTCAATTAATGTCGAGTAATGTTAAGTTACGCCCGTTGTAAGATTTTCTCTTTTAAAACATTAAAAAAGTCAAGGGGAACATACAATATTTTTTTCATATATGATAACACAGTTACAACACACTGCATTTTTTTTTTATCAAATTGGTTGTACTAATTAAGAACCCGAGAAAACATGGGTAAATTTAAGATCCCTGTCACAAGAAAGAGTCTAATTTGTATTTTCTTCGCTTTTTAACAGTGAGATTTATTGATAAGTAAACGATTTAAAAAAAAGTTCTTTTTTAGAAAATTATCTCAAGAGCGCAAACGAAGAAAAAGACCCACCATTTGATTTCAGTCATAATGTCATTCAAAGTCTTCTTAGGTCTTTAATTGATAATAACTATACAATTCAAATGGAGATAAATGAAATACACAAATGAAGGGAGAATTACGTTGTCTGCTGCCAAACTATTTTACCAGATTTGCTTTGAGTTCTCCACGCAAGTTACCCGTATGCTTGTCCAAATAAGGAATTTTCTTTGAAATATTCAAAAGTTAACATGTTATTTACAATTTGGTTGTGCCAGAATCAATGTGACAAATTTGGCAACAGAATTTTGACAAACAAATTTCATCCTTATTACATCCTTTTAAACTAAGTAAATAAGAAACGTATCACTTCGATAGGAATTTTGGATTGTATCTTATCTAATTAGGATAAACATTTATATTTTTAATCCACAAGAAAAGAAAGACAAAACATGGTTAGCGAATCCTTCTTTTTTGTACAATTTAATTTAAGGCTTATGTCGGTAATGCAGAAAACATACTCTAGAAGTAGGCAAAAGAAAGGCAAGTATTAATAGTCTTTATAAATAACAAACAATAGTGCAATTGTCATTAAGTGAATAGTGAACTATTAGCAATCGATACTACCCAGCCCTTCTAATTTTAGAAACAAAATTGATATGACTGGGTTCGATGTGAGTGAACTGAAAGTAACAAAAAGAGAAGTAACGATGTGTGTAGATACACGTACTGTTTGTGTTATGATTACAAATAATCGATATCATAAAACCACTCTGGCTGGTAATATATCATGTGTATATCTATGCTCAGTCGAGAAATAAACCAAAGAATATCAAAGTAATTTTCAAAATTTTCTAATTTAACTTTATATCTTAATCTTGGCAAGTCAAAACCAACTAAGTACCAATTTCCAATAAATCTAAAACTTTCACAACTATTTAAATCTACATTCCACATGGGTAACAAGCTAGCTAGTGAACAGCATCACCTTTCCAATAGAAAATAACTTGACTATGACGAAAGATAAAGTTCTGGCTACAAGACTAACGATACAATGACTAAATCAAAGTATATTTACCAAGATATACGACTTATCATAAAAAAATAAATTCTACAGTAATAAAAAAAAATGTATATACATAACATATGTATAACAAAAATGACGCGTTGTTTCTCTATTTTAAATCACTTCTACCATAAGTGGTGTCTAAGTTTTAAATTAACTGGTACTTCGAATTATTGAAGTAATATTATTTAGGATTTACTATTGTGATTCGTATAGTATAAGAAAACCAAGCCATATACTCTAAAAAGATATAAGTAACACACATACCACAAAGGAAAATCAGCACCAACAGTAGGGTGACGAATTTTACTCCCATTTCTCTGACAAAATACAAAAAAAAGAAGTAACTAATGTAGAGAAAAAAATCGTGTATCTCATTCCGTGACATTAAGTATAGACGACAATATAATAGTGTACATTGATCAATTTCAGTCAAATTTAAACTAATGTTGTCGAAATTCTGAAGAATTCAATATAACAACAGGTGTCCTGGAGACCTCATTAGAAAGAATGTTGAATTTTCTACGAATAAGTGTTTGGTGAAATTGACGAAAAGATGGCATCATGACAATAAACGAACAACTGTAAAGAAGAACAAATATAAAAATAAAAAAAAGATAAATGAATAAATTGTTGACCTACCTTTACTATGATATCCAGTTAATATCTTTTTGTATAGTTTGCGATATTTTAAACACACGATTGGAATAGGGGTACTGGATATGTTTCCTGGTGTGTGATACATTTATATATTAATCGTTATGATGAACTTTTTTTTAAATACTATTTTTTGTATTACATCAATTACCGAATACAAAGAGTTTATTTCCGACATAATGCCCTAAATCGGTCAAGCATTTCATTCCATGATAACTTCAGATGATAGCACAGTAACTATATTTTGTTTTGTTTTTGTTTCGGTTTTTTTCTCGCAACAAAAGAGGATTACCACATTCCGAGAGAGTTATGTTTTCTACCGAAGGTTCAACTTGTTCGTTTTATGATTTGTTTTAATTTGTTTTCTTGTTATATGGTTAATTTATGTTATTTTCCGTTCCTTACGCCTTTAAACTTTTAATAGAAAATATTTATAAGGAATTATATCTCATTTAAAAGTATTACACTCCTTGGTCTGGAAATCATCAAATGCATTAGTTTCCATTTTAAGTCTGTTATCTTTCGGATGAACGAAAATAAAATGCAATGTTTTTTTTTCTACGATTAAGTCGCTCATGTTACATCGAAGCAATTGTTTCGACATTAAAAAACAGTTTTATTGATCCACCCTGTATAAATTAAACGCAAGTGTGCGTCAATATCAATCATTTAAAGTCCTCTCTATAGATAATTTCTGTTTGGAAAGTACTGTTGTTTTAACTCTGTCATGTTTTGAATTCTAAATGAAATTGTAAATTAGAGTTTTAAAATTTTGTTATACTTCGTTGTTTATTGCTGTATTGGACGGATTAGAAATTTAACAACAGTTACTCTTCCAATGATGCTTAAATTTCGTTTATTCCAATTAGGTAAAGTCTTTTCGCACTTGATCATTTGTTTTTCAAAATTTAGATTTTGGCATTTCTACATTATTATAACAAACAAAATATATTCCAAGTTTTATTTTTATTGAAACAGAGGACCAAGTTATGTTTTCAAAACCATTTTCCTTCAAATGTGTAGTCTGCCTAACCAAATGCCAATCATTTTTTGTTCGATTCAACTTTAAGCCAGAGTAGCTTCGACATTGTTCTATTAGATTAAGAGCAATGCTAATATCTAGTTTTGGACATCCTTGACGTATACCTCGACAAATACTGAATTTATCTTAAATCAAACCATTACTAGCAACACAACCTTTTATATCAGTATGCATTAAGTTGACCCATTGAATGAAGCTATCTTTAAAACCATTGTTTTATTCAAAAGCTTTAGTAAAGTCTAGAAGTAGAATAGTTCCATTAACGTCTTTGAATTTTCCTGAGTAATCAGTGATGTCTTGAATTTGTCTAATATTGAAGCCAATATATCTATTCTTTCACACATTGCACCTAAAATTTTCAATTATAAAAGGTTATTGCAGAACCTCGAGATTGAGAAATTCAAGGCTGATCCACCTGACTGTTCTTGCAAAACCTCTCCATTCAAATATGGTCCTCCTGATTTAACCATCATCGAAAAAGAATCTATGCGGAATATCCTTTCTAAAGGTCCCAAGTACCGTGAACCACGCTCCATAAATTGGAATTTTAACTTTAAAGTTTTTATTTAAGAACATGGATAGAACGAGAACAAGAAGACATTGATTTTTGTCAGAGTGGTTAAAGGCCGTGAGGTCTTTAATTTTGAAACGATTGAAAGTTTTAAGTAGGTCAATGAGTGCCAAGGCTACATCAGGTTTTAAAGACCACGATGTAGCAAAAACATTGTCTACTATACATGACAAATATGTTGTCGTACCAGCAGACAAAGCCAAAACAGCATTGTTTTTGTCTGTTTTAATCCAATGTTTATTATCAGAGGTAGACGTAGAAAATAATAGCAGTGATAAGACCTATACTGCTACCACACTTTCCAAAGAAGAGATTGTGGAAAATCATAAAACTGTGCTATCCTCTTTTGGTCTCTCTACCAAGGACGATGATTGTGATTTACCATCTATGTACTGGATTCCTAAGAATCCACAAGAATCCATACAAACAACGTTTCATAGCTGGATCTGCAAAATGTTCCACCAAACCGCTTTCAAAACTTTTAACTTTTATACTCACAACTGTCAAAGAGGGTCTGCAGTCCTACCACAACACTTGTTACTCCCGTAGTGGTATTAATTCAATGTGGATCCTGAAAAAATCAAAAAATCTTTTGGAAACAATTAGTTCAAGAATATTATTTGAATATAATAGCATTAAAACCTATACAGTCAAACTGTACATTTCTATTCCCGATACTCATTTAAAATCCCGACTTATCCCCGAAATATTATACATCGTTGTTTTTCAAAAAAAAGATGGAATACCTAGATACAAATATATAGTTCTTGGTAGAGATTCCTCATAAGTAAAAATTCCAAATCATCCTCCAATTATACAGAGGAAGAGGTTTACCAAACGCTGGGATTTTTAATCGACAATATATTTGTCCAGTGTGGTGGACGTGTTTTTCAACAAACGGTCGGCATTCCATTGGGAACATATTGTGCTCCTTTGATTGTTGACATATTCCTTCACTCTTATGAGGCTGATTTTATAGTTGATCTGATCAGAAAGAAAGAATATCGTTTGGCTAGATCCTTCAATCTCAGTTTCCGGTATATAGATGAGGTATTATCTTTAAACAATCCTAATTTCGGGGATTTGATACATCGCTTCTACCCAAAAGAACTTTAGATAAAGGATACTACAGACACTGTGAACTCAGCCTTATATCTGCACTTAGAAATCGATGGTAAAGGAAAACTATTGACCAAACTTTACTACAAACGTGTTAAATTTTCATTCAGAATTGTCACCTTCCCTTTATCTGTGGCAACATCCCATCAGCACCTGCGTATGGAGTGTTCATATCACAACTCATACATTATGCCAGAGCTTGCCGAAATTACGCAGACTTTTTGTATCGCACTAGAACTCTAACAAATAGGCTTCTGAAACAGGGTTATGTTGCTACAAGATTGAAGTCATCACTACAGAAGTTCTATATTCGTCATCATGAACTCGTGGATCCTTATGGTGTATCCATCTGCACCATGAAAACTGATTTATTCAACGGGTCATAGTTTTCCTTTCCTCGTTTGTCTAGCCCAGACTTGACTTTCATGAGCAACTCGGCGGGTGTTTCCAGAAAAGCAGAGGACGCTTACCCTACCGGTGCACCTGGTCCATGCTCCGAGTTTTTAGTGGAGTCCAAGTTGCTCATTTGCTTTTAGTACTTTGTATGTATGATTTTAGTTACTTTATGTTCTTTGTTGTGTAGGCCTGTTTTCCATATCTGGTCTTTGTCCCTGGATTACATTCTTTTGATTACTGCTATAACCTTGGTTTCCTTGGTTACTCTTTTTATGTAACTGTTTGATCCGTATGGGCAATTTTTATGGAGTAGCGGTTTAAGGCTCTCTGCTAATGCATAAAACAAAACTTTAGCGTCATAATTTAAAAGGGTTATTGCTCTTTAACTGTTTACTAGTAATAGGTCGTTCTTTTATACATTAGAAAGATAAGTCCTAATTTTTTTGGAGAATTTGATAAGTTGCCCTTTTATTAGCAGAAGTTAAACACTTTTACTATCAGTTTTAAAATGTCGTCCCAAAAGGTCCTATGGAATTATACATTGAGGCCATTTGCCCCAGGGGCTCTAATTTGATTACTCTTAAGATAAGTTAATTCAAAATATTTTTACAATACACGGATTCTGTTTAACCTTTTTAGCGATATATAATACATTATTATTTCAGCATATGCCCAGACCTACACTCACAGTGAACAGTAAAGATACTTTATGTCATAACCGCTTTATATTAATGTTAAGTGCCAGTTTAATTTCCAAAAAAACGCGTACAAAATTGGTCTCATGTGTCCGTGTGGTACAATGTAATATGTTTAAATTATACCGGAATTTTCGAAATGGACAGCTAATATCACCTGATTTTTATTGATATAATTCATTACACCACTCATGTCAAGGATAAAAGGAAACAGTTGATTGTTGAAGTGCTTTTTGAATTTCAATTGGCTCCGGTTTAGTCGTCATGCCGTCGTCATAAAGGAAAATCATTACTTGTGTTATCAATGAGCTCCAAATTAGATTTCTATAACAGTTTTGAATGTATACGTTCGTCCTGTAATAATTTGATAAAATAAAACCAAAGAAATATCATTAACAGGTTTTCTATCAAACAGGAACATTTTGAAAATGTAATACATAGTATAGGTAATTTGAGGATATTTCACCAATCTTATTTTTACAGAGCGTCAGGGAGGATGTCTTATAACACGGGTGCATCGCTTTTAAGTCTGGAAATTACGACTTTTCTTTTTTATTTGTATTTCTTAAAAATACCGAATAATGGTAACAAAGGGCACACACACACACACACATACACACACACACACAAACATGCACGCGCGCGCAAGAACTAAAAAAAACAAAAATAAAGCGAGAAGTCCAATACTCATTAAAAGTTGAACTTGAGGTTTCTGTGAAATTTTTGTGTGTGTTTCTTTCTTCAAGTTCAAAGAAAAAAAATTTGCTATTTACATGTATATTCAGCTCGTTCATTGAATTGCAAACATAATGTCTTGCAGCTCGGTCAGTTTACAAGTGATGTATGTTGCTTTTGCCTATGTTTTCATTTTTGAATGAAATTATTAAATCTGTCCTTTTAACAGAGTATTTCTTCATGAAATATATAAAAATAATTGTAATATACGTCTTTACATATGGCGCTCATGACTAAATAATTACATTTACTGTGCATATCATTACAATATGCTTATCTCATTGAATAATCTGATTTGCATGGGATTTTAAAGAATGTTACTTGAGTCGATAAAACATATGTTCGCTATTTATATAATCCTCGCCCATAAATAAGGAGACTACTTTTATTACTATTAATTGTCTATTTATATGTACATCTAAAATATTACAGAAACAAAATGAGATACAAATATGAAATGTAAATATTAGATAACAAAGGTATCACAAAAAATCCGAACACTAATCCGATTCATAATGAAGTCAAGTCCAAACACAAATCTGGCAAAATAGATAGCACAACACCAGAGCAGCTGCTACCGCAAAAGTCATATCTAGATACAGGCAACTCAAAGACAATGTTGGGTTAAATCAAGGTTTTAGAGCGCGCTAAACCTCCCTCATTGAATGTTTTATGTTTGATATTTCATCGGCGTGTAAAAGCGTTGACTTTTTACATAAAGCGCTCTTCATTGAAAATGAGCAAAGTTCAACGCATTAAACGCCAATGAAACACCAAAAATGAAGCATTCAATTCTGAAAAGATACATTAGATCGGTGTACTTTAATTGTGCACTTATAATTTTGACACAGAATAGAATCGTCACATTCTGAGACGTTTGTATAATATTGATTTGTTGTGACATGCATCATTAACTTGATCCTCTATCCTACATAATAACATCTAAGTGGACTGTCTCGTACTACCATACATTGTGTACTAAGTTACAGCCCTAGATTAACCTTACGAGGAGGAATGACCCGGCTAGCGAAAGTTATATTTTTTATATAGCCTAGCTGGCCGAGTGGTCTAGGGCTCTGGACGGTGTTGCCATAGATGTCACAGCGGTACGAGTTCGAGTCCCGCGGAGAGAACGACCAAAAATTTGCATCGCAAATTTGAGAGTTCTAACATCGTTGGGATTTTTTCAGACCCTTCTATATATATATATATATATATATATATATATATACAAAACTTGAATAAGCTTGCATATTAAAATATCATATTATGAAATAATATTTTCATTAGCTGTGACGATGTCATTGTTTAAGTGAAACCCTTGATTTGCGCATTACCGGTAACAGAAAGAAACGTATATATTTGAGATGAAAGGAACACATATCGTTATAATTTCAACTCCTAAATAACTATCAAAAACGTGGTATCAGCAAACAATACTAAATTAATAAAAAAATATCCTATATAACTTGCCGAGATGACCTGGGGAACTGTGCAGTGAATCATTTGTAATCGTGCGAAATATTAAACGAAACATATTTTACAGTGAAAACAATACTCTATACATGTATCTTATTTCTATTCGTTAATACGAAAAACAGTAAGTTCTGCACATATTTCTTGCAACGTTCCAAAGGTCATAACCACCACTCATCATTTTAGAAAAAAATAAACAAAAGGTAATATATTTTTGCCTATCTAGAACACAATTTAAAAGTAAAATCCTTGCCTCAACATCATGTGTACTTATAAAAATCTGGGTCAAAACATTATCATATTTGTACATTAATATATTGATTTTCCGTTGATTTATTGTCATTATTGCTTTCAACATTTTTAAAAAGTCACATGACCTATAAACATGTCCTGACGGCATGTCAGTGTAATGATTGTTGTTACATCAATTGGTCGTTGATGTAGTATCATCATTAGATGAATTGCCGTCGTTAAATGAATTAACCAGTTCTGTGTTCTTGAGAGCGCTGATATTTATTTCCGAAACCAATGTTTCCATAGTTTCTGAACTTTCATCGGTGATTTGTCGAGATGGAATCACGCTCATAATGTATTCAATGTTCATTTCTTTCAACGGCGACTCGAAATGTTCTTCACCTGACTCGAAGATATTTACATTTGATTTCCACTGAAGAAGGTTTTTAATAATAACACTACTAAACTCAGATTCCGAAGAGCTTTCATCTTGATCTGGTTGATGGAAATAAACAACATCTTCAAAATATAGGTTGTTGTGTATCACATGCATTGCATTTTCATCTTTTCTCTCATAACTTAGCGACCAATTATGCGTACCCATATTTTCATCTTGTTTTCCGTTACTAGGAGACCAATTTTGTGTACCTTCATTTTCGGTGAGAATTTTATTTCTAGCAATTGATTCTATTTCACCACTAAACGGCAAATATGTAGGTAGTTGTCTTTGCAGCTGCCTGTTATCTATAGGCATGAAGTGGTTTCTTTGACTTGCAAAAGAATCATCAATGTCGCTATATTCGTTAATGTGTTGATTTTCCCTGTCTATGTCTCTCATTGGTGAAATTTGTCGTCCAACAATTTGCGGAGGTACAGTCATAAGACGATAATGTATCGATTTCATCGTAATCATAACAATTGTCTCTTCTTTCATCTGTCGCTATAGATTTAGTTCTATATTTCATCTGACGGTCACAGCAATACATCGCTGTAATCATGATGACCACGGCTCCAACCCAGCTCAAGACGATACTAACTATCATTGTTGTTTCTCTACAATTAAATGATATCAATATTAAACTTCAATAAAATAAAGGCACATCTCAGTGAGTGGTACACTGTACCCTCTCCCGGAAATCAGATAAGAATCCTCATACATTAATAAAGGCATTTCGATGGAAAACAATATAAGATGTAAATAATAATATAATAATCTGTGAAACTTTCATCTAATATCATTCAGCAATGTCAGACGAGTTGTTCGAGGAATTTAGTATGATTAATGTGAAGAATCTGTGTCATTCATGTTTTCATCTGTTGTCCCAGAACACTTATTTTATTATTAGTTTATACGGTATATGGTAATTTTTTGTAGATCGAATGACAAATAAACATAATTTGAATAAAATGAAGGTCAGTGCAGTGATCAGGCTGAAAACAAAATTGTAAAGTGACTAGTAAGTAATCATATTAACTTTTGCAACAACATTTTAGTTTTGATATTATATGAAGACAATTTTATAAAAACATATTTACCCTCGGTGTCAACGTAAAAATGGAAACTACTATATCCCGCTGTATTTCTCACCCTCATTTTCATCAATTTTGCCCCTGTAGATGTGCTTATAAAATGGCACATGATCTTATAATATTTGATTAAGACTGTTTTCTGATGGCAGGAATCCTCTGAAGCAGGACTAATAATTATACCAGACATTTCAGCTGTATAGAACGATCCATTTTGTAATTCAGTGACCTGCATTGATTGTATATCTTCGAAACTGTACACCCATACTGGTGTACACATACATAATGGTGATATTTGAATCCATTTTTCCCCGGAAAACATTTCTGTTTTCACTTGCAAACACGGGTTTTCCTGAAATGAAGATAGTGATATAACAAGTTTTGTACTATTTGTCCGTTGATTGTTTATGAGGTAACCCGTGTTTATATAACCCCGATGTAACTTTATCTACTTTATCCTAAAACAATCCTAAAAGCAGGTATCAATTGTTAATAAATTATTTTCGATTTTCCAACCAATCGACAAATATGTGTTTCATTACACTGAACCACAATGATGTTTCTCTTGGTATAAGAGATTAGATATATATCATTTATATTAAAATCTAATGATGTAGCTTGTGTATCCTTTATTTTATTTACAACTTTGTTTTCAAAAAATTCTTCACAGCGAAAAAGAATTCTTTTGATTTTTATTCGCGTGTTCCAATTTGCTGAAATGTGTTTTTCACTACTAAAATTCATCTAACAATAGTTCCTGATAAAACCTTGTCAAACCAATCATTTTCATGGAAAAAGCCTGTACCAAGTCAGTTGCGATTGTTTTTATATTTTTCCTTGATACACATAATTTCATTTTGACTAATTCCTTTGACAATTTCCTTATTTGTATTAATAATCTTACGACATTTACTTGCAGAAGAGAAATGTATGTTGATCTGCAAAATGATAGAAACTGTCCAAATTATTTAAATGTGTCGTTTATATGATATTCCTAAGACATTATTGCAAGAAACATTAAACGGGACAAGAGAAGTTAAGGCAAATAATGTAATGTTCTTAAGAAATAACCGAATTTTAATTCAAAGTATTCGGTAATTCAGATATACAACTATTGATATACAACTGCATTCAATTTCTGTAGCTAATTTAAGTTGATGTTTTAATCATGTTAAATTCCCGCCAAATTCACTATAATTTCTCATTCACAAACAGTTCCATACCTTACAATCAGCCCCATATTTATACTCAGTTGTTGCTCTTCATGTCAGGTAACACACACACACACACACACACACACACACACACACACATATAGTATACAGTATTTAATTGTTTTGGCAATAATATGACCACCCGTCAATAACTATATTGTTATTTTATTTCCTTAATAGTTCATATTTGTCATACACTGCTCCAATCGGTCACCTTAAAATATTCCAGCAAGCCAATTTGGTTTCTTCATTGACAACTCTGGTAATTATGAGTGTTTGTTCCCGCTTACGGCATAGAATTGGTGAATGGTTCCATCTTTTAGTTTAGACTAAACTGTATTTCATTTTTCATACACCGTTGATATGCTTCGTCATTCGTTTTACGTTCTTCGCCCGGGTATAGCTGAAATATTGCTCCTTGGGAGTTAAACACAAATCGATCATCAATCAATTTTATTTTTGAAAGTTCACAGTAATGATCATAGTTCAGGGTCTCTCTAGCTGATTTGTTTGGTTGGCATCAGTTAGTTGGTTAATTACACCCAGTATAAATAGTGAACATAAAAGTTGTGTTGGCAGTGTCAATGACATAAAGCGTTAAATTAATGCAAAAATACCCATTCATCTTTTGTCTTTTCCACAAAGCACGAACCCTGATTCAAGTAATGGTTTATCTCAGGTCATTTTGATCTGAAATCAGTTTGTGAGTCTCACAAGGCACCCGCCTTGAAGCTTCTTGATGTTCATTAAAAAAAATTAAATCATTGTTTGGTATCAAACACTATTTTTTTGTTATTCTACAGTATGACGTTTTAGATGGATTAACGAATCTTTTCTATTTGTTCAAGCGGCTGGAAAATCATCATTTCAATTGTCGTAAACTTGTAATGTTTGGGGATTTTTGCACTAATTTACTGCTTCGTCCTTCTAGAACTGTACAATGTTTGCATACGATTGGCAATGCTCATTAAAACGTGTGTGTGAACATATTGCATAATTTGTGTAGAATTATCATGTATGTTTTTAAGGTAAGTTTTTTTTTCAGAAAAAAACAAAAAAACAAAAAAAAACATAATTGTATTTTACATTATGCATGTAATCCTGTTTAGGTACAAATAATGACATAATGTTTGAACAACATTCATATATTTCTCATCCTCAAACCAACGTACTTACTGATTCCAAATACATCATGTAGTATCCTAAAAAGATCGTTGGAAAATCTCACGAAAGGGTCACTAATGATGTATTTGACATAGACAAAAATGAAAATTAATAAATGGTTTGAAAGAGTAATCAAGGGAACCAAGCTTATAGGGTCATCCAAAGAATGTAATCCAGGGACAAAGACCAGACATGGGAAACAGACATACACAACAAAGACCACAAAGCAACCAAAATCGCACATACAAAGCAACAAAAGTAAATGAGCAACTCGGACTCCACTAAAAAACTGGGAGCATGGACCAGGTGCACCGGTAGGGTAAATATGGCATATTATCAGCTATTTATTTGAACATCATTAAGTCTAAAGGTTGTTATAAAATAGTTTGAGACATAAGACTTGACCGTGAATTATTTATGTAATGTCTGTGTCATTAAAAGTGCACAATTAGTGTGCACTGAACTAATTATGAAATATGTTATGTTTCGTTTCAGAATTGAATGCTTCATTATTGGTGTTTCATCGGCGTTTAAAGCGTTAACCTTTGCACAATTTCAATGAAGAGCGCTTCATGTAAAATACTTGCGACCAGTCAACCCCTTTACACGCCGACGAAATATCAAACATTCAATGAGGGCGGTAAGACGCGCTGTAAAACCTTGATTTAACCCACCATTTCATTTGAGTTGCCTGTACCAAGTCAGGACCATTGCGGTACCAGCTGCTCCGATGGTGTAATATCTATTTTGCCAGATTTTGTTTGGACTTGGTTTGATTATGAATCGGATAAGTGTTCGGTAACTTTGTTATTCTTTTTAATAATTACATTTTATATTTGTATCTCATTTTGTTTCTATAATATTTTTAATGTAAATAGAAATAGACAACTTATAGCGATCAGTAAAATAGTCTCATTAGTTATGAGCGAGGCCTATTTAAATAGCTCGAACATATGTTTCATTGACTCACGTAACATTCTTTGAAAAATCCATATGGAGTAGATTATTCTATGAGATAAACGTATTGCAATGATATGCACAGTATATTTACTTATTGCGGCATGAACGCCATATGTAAAGATATTTATTCTATTTTTATCTGTCAAGAAAAAAAATCTACCAGACGGAAAGAATGGATCCTATAATTAAAAAAAGTTGACAATAATGTTAACATAGGAAAAACAACATACATTACTTGCAAACTGACTGAGTTGCAGTATATTATTTATGGAATTCAATGAACAAGCTGAATGTACATGTAAATAGCAGAACTTTGTTTTATTCTTTGAAAAATAACGATAAACTTGCAGAAAGAAACACATAAAAAACTTTATTTTTTACGTAAAACTGAAGTTTGTAATAGGTATTGCACTGCTCGCTATTTTGTCTGTGTGTGTGTTTGCCATTGTAATCGTTGTTTGGTGTTTTTTTTTAAATGCAAAACCCTGCTTAAGAAAAAATATTATTTCGAGACTTATAATTATTACACGCGTGTTATAAGACATCATCCGTGACAGTCTCTGAATGCAAGACTGGAGAAACACCCTTAAATTAACTATAGTATTTATTAAATTTTCAAAATATTTGTGTTTGATAGAAAATAATCTGGTAATAATATTTTCTTTTGTTTTCTGTTTTCGAAAAGCACTTCAACAGTCAACTGTTTCCTTTTATCCTTGACATGAGTGTTATTATTTATCTCAATGCAAAATTAAAAATCATTTCGAATCTTCTGGTATAATTTAAACGTATTACATTGTACAACACGAACACAAGAAACCCAGTTGTGTACGCATTTGTTTGCAGTGCATCCTGGACTTATACAATCAACATAATTACAAATAGTTGCAATTACTCAATACATTAACAATGTCGCTAGTATAAACTGAGTGTTATTGCATTTCTGTGCTCATCTGTAATTATTTTTTTTTAAATTTTACTTTTAAATAGCTTACAGAAAAAGCAAGTACTCTTTACGGAAGATTTTAGCACCATCGAAAACTACTTTTCCGTAAGGTCATTTCTAAAGATCCAATGTACCGTAAACCACGCTCCATAACTTAAAATTATAACTTTATTTTTGCCGTGGATAAAATGGAAAACAAGGGAACAAAAAGACATTCATTCTCTGTTAGATTAGGTAAAGGCCGTGATGTCTTTAATTTTGAAACGTATGAAAGTTTCAAATAGGTCGATGAGTGTCAATGCTACATCAGTTTTCCAAAAAAACCTCGATGTAGCAAACACAAATGTTGTCGTTTCTGCAGTCAAAGCCCATAACAACATTATCTATGCAAAACGTATTACATTCAATGTTTTTTTTTAATTAGAGGAAAATTAGTAGAAAATGATGACAGTGATAAGACATTTAATGCCTGTCACTACACCCTCCAAAGAAGAGATGATGTGCTTTTGGTCTCTTTACCAAAGACGATGATTGTGATTTTACGTCTGTGTACTGGATTCCTAAATTCCATCCAAAAAATCTACAAATTTAAAACATATGTATTTTCATTGAAATCATTTGAGTTCAATCAAGTTCGTTACGTATCACAAAAATATATAATTGACTTTGATAATGTACATATACGATACCAAATATGCGATGGGGATTCTATGAGGACGGGGATTTTTCAACGGGAAGTTGCGAAATCTCATTGGGGATGGAAATAGGATATACTATCAATAGCTTTAATAGTTTAATATTAATATCGAAAAACAAAATACTGTAGATATTCGTTTGCATTTTTAAAACTGTAAGGAATATTAAATTACCCCATGCATAAGTAATTGAGCAGATTAAATACATGTATACTATCTTATCATGAAGCAAAACGAACAGATAATTGATACTTTACCAAACTAAACATGATATCATATAATTTGAACAATTCCAATTCGATGAGAAATGGACTTGTGAAAACAAGTTACATAAAATCCTTTACTTTAACACAATTTATTAATTACAAGATGGTAAATTATTTTTAAACTTGTATTTCCAACCTAAGTACCTGACGCCGGATGTGAAACAGCAAGGCCTAAAAAAAATTAACGTCGTATAGTTTAATCTGATATTTATATTATAATAATGGCTTATCACAATGTAAAACAATATTAGATAAGGTAGCGATTAGAATACCGTAAGCTGTAAAGTTTGTATTTTGCTTTGATATTAACTTAAGATGCAAAGAGAAATAAAGACAAAAAACAAAATTATCGATATTTCCTTAGTACGTTGATATTACTGTCAGTATTATTAGATATGTACTATTTGTGTTGAGTAAAATACGGTTATTATACATTTTTTTATTGATCAAATAATAATAGTTACCTGCAAATATGGCTATAGTGACGGTGAGAGGTAAGATTCTATCATGCAGTCATCAATGCTCAACCAGAACATTCAATCCATTACCTTAACACAATTTAGTAATTACAAGACGGTAAATTAATTTTTAACTTGTATTTCCATCCTACGTGTTTGACGCAGGATGTGAAACAAAAAATAACGTCGTATAGTTTTATCTGATATTTGTATTATAATAATAGCTTACTACAATGTAAAACAGTATTCGATAAGGTAGAGATTTGAATACCGTAAGCTTTTAAGTTTGTGTTTTCTATTTATCAAATAATAATAGTTACCTGCTCATACGGTTATCGTGAAATTTTGAAATTATTTAAAATAGGGGACGGTGAGGTAAGATTCTATCATGCAGTCATCAATGCTCAACCGGAACAAAAACAATTAAATCAAGTACGTTAAGTAAATGCTGTTTCCTTTTCATCTTCAACATATAATAGTACTGGAGTAAATATATCAATAACAGACATATGACACAAACATTACTGGCTTTTCCTTTTCCTTTTCACATACCCTCTACATGTTCTTTATTGACTAAAATTTCAAACAAATGCATGCCTTAAAATAGTTTTTTTTTTAAACACACATTTCTTTGAAAAAAAGTACCATGACTACTCCTCCATAAAACAATGTCTTTCTACTTTTTATCCAGTAACAGTTACAGATCATATGATCAGTCTTAGTTTGTCATTTTGTTATGTCACTTTTGGAAAATAATATAATTGAATTGTTCATGAATTAGCACTGCGAATGAGTTATAGCTTTAATTGTAGTGATTTATAAGAGAAATGTACATTTGGTCACACACACACACACACACACACACACACACACACACACACACACACACACACACATTCGATTTTACAACAAAAGCGTAAATATTGACGTCGACATGCTATCTTCTGCCATCACTTAACGATAATTTTACAATTTTGAAGTTTGATAAAATTGATCACAGATTTGAAGTCAAGATAATTTCATCGAATGAATGGGCGGTAATGACAATCCAGGTGGCACCCAATTATTGTGTTCCATTTTAACATGTTCAAAAGTTTTTTTTTAATGAAAGTTCGAAAATAAAACGTTCCATCTATGACAAAATATTTATATCCCTCTTTGCTTTTTACACGAATCAGGAAAACCATAATGAGAACAACTTAAAAGCAGGAGGACCAATTTAAACCAAATTTAATTTATACTTCCATTGCGTTTCCGAAGGCTTCATCTCAACAAAACAGTTTTGATAATACTAATAATTATTTCCGTAATGCTCTCTCATGCATACTCCACGAAAGGCAATCCAATGGCGTATAACATAAAAAAAATCAGTACCTTGTAGGTAATTTATCTTAAAAGTTTTCCAAATATATAGAAAAAAAATATTATTTACTGTTCTATGGATAAATAGTATATGTCACAGCAGTAACATCGGAGTCGTGTATATGCAGTCAAAGATGGGTTTCCGTTGCATGATTTAATCATATGATATACACAGTGTTGAACATTCCACATTAATGTCGTAGGATAATCAATCACACAAAGGTTTTATACAGTGGGTTAGTACTTCTCATTGTTCATAAGTGGAAATGATTTTTTTAAAATATGTATTTGTTTCGTAAATGAATGTATCTCTATATTTAATATATTTTATCAAATGATGAGTATAAATAACCGGCTGTTAGTTTGTTTATAGGCGAGTTGGTTTTTTTGGCAATGTTTGATCTGATTGTACAAGTACCAAACTTTCCGTTACAACGAAAATTCCGAATGTATGTCCAAAAAAATTATGGGATCTGGAATGATGGGTTTTGGGTTTCAATATTTTTGCGTGTTAAACAGATCGTTTATTTTGCGCACCGAAGACAGTCCAGACAGTGCGATAATTGTATTTTACATACATTATCGATACTGTATTTGTCGAGAGATTCACGTCTTTTTCTTAAGGAAATGTAGACAATCGAGTCCACAAATGAGGCACAATCAACCAATCAAGAACGAATCACCGACACCGGGAAATATAGTTTAATCCCAAAGACAAAGATCCAATTGGAAACTACCATATTGAAAACAAGACTATAATTTAATTTTGAATACATTTAATACATATGGAACACTATCAAAAACAATTGTTGGAAAATTAAAAGAACTTGATTTTCTAGCAAGTGAAAAAAAGATTGATGTAGGTTACTTGACTTGCTAATCATACATGTTATATGTATCTGATATCACAATTATGCTGCAGTTTCAATTTACCTGTGGTCCTTTAAAAAAAATGTAGATGTAAATCAGTCGTAAGTTATGACGTCACAGTATATTAAAGTATTGTGACGTCATAAGTTACGACTTATTTTACTCTTACGATTTTTTTTTGTGAAAAAAGGCCACTGTACTTTAGCACTATATTGAACACTGGGAATTAATGGAAATTGATTGTTAAATCAAATGTTGTCATTTTTTTTAATTTACCTCACATTTATTACTTTACATTTATTACATAAGGAATTACATGCTACAACTCTTATTTGATTTTAGTTCTGGGTCACTGAGTTGTAATGCCGGACATCATCAGATAATTATTCCCTCTTGTTAAATACGTTTCAAACAAAAAATCATCCTGCTATTTACAAATGTTTTATGTCATTGGTTTTCGTGTAAGTTGCATTTGTTTTACCATATAACTACTGTAACATGACAGTTTAATTTCTAAAATTTTTTGAGAGAAATTTTGGAGTTATTTTCCTTTGGCCAGATCTTAAGCAGAAATGCGGAAAGATAAAATTTGCAGTATTTTTATTTTTTGACTAAAAGGTTAAAGCTATTATTTTTATTATTTCAAAAGAATTTTTGATTATCCATATTTTTCATAAGTTAATAAATTCCATTTCTTTAATCAAGTGTGAAAATTACAGGTACATATACGAGTCTACGCACTCATCAGCGTTATTTTCGGTGGACATTTTGAAAGTCAATTTTGCCAAGGCCAGCCCAAATTTTGTCATGTTTTGGTAGACAATTATCTGTAAAGTCAAGTAAAATTATTCCTAAATAGTGAGTGTTACACTATTTACTTGATTTTATATGAATTTTACGCTGTTAACAGGTATAGCAGTGTATGTAAGCTTGGGAGAGAAACGCGTTCACGTGCACATGTATGCTAGACGTATGGAGATTTGAGAGTTATGGTTAAAAGAATCTGTATCTTGTTTTCTCATGAATTAGAAGACAACATTTTATGCAAAGTTTCTTTGGAATATTATCAATGAGACATTTATTCAGTTAAAATATGAATTCATGAGATAATGAGGTTTCACGGAAAAGTATTAGGTCCGTTTCCGTCATTTTACACAGATTATGTATTGATTTCTGGTTAAAGTCTTTTGAGCGTTTTAATGAGTCAAGGTAATTATGATGCATCTATGGGGTATTTTGACGTCGAGAAAAATTTAAAAATTTTGTAATTTTGCAATGAAAACATTATATTTTCATGGTAAGATGTATGTTAATTGATAAACATTATTTATAGGCTGCCTTGACGAGGTTTTGTAATACCACATAACATGTATTTTGGGTCAGAAGGTGAAACACAGTCTACTATATAACCTTATTTAGGGTATGTGTACTGATTGTTATTTTTCACCGCTGTTTGTGAATAATGTTTGAAGTTAAGATACTGGTGATTAAAAGCTTATCAAACTCAGTAATTATTTAATTTTAGATGGTTGTTTACATTCTATAATAAGTTTATTGATCATACTTTGAAAAAACATATTAATTAGAAAAAGTATTCATAAAGGGATATATTTAGTAGGAGAGATAACTCTCACAGATGGAAAATTTTAGTTAAAGATAAAATGATCAGTTTTCTTACAAGGAATAAAGTTCAAATGAAGTTTATATACAATTATTGCAATGTTTGCTTGGGGTAATTTAGATTTGTTTACAAAAGTTGATATTTTTAAGTAGCAAATATATGTATGTGATTCAATCTGATATTCAAGCATTCGGAAAGATATTTAAACATGAAACTTTACACGGTAAAACAAAATTATTATGATTATTGACTTATTAGTACAACTTACTTATGATATGTTATTTTCTTTCTTTTTGATGAATATTAGACGTTGCCGTTTTTTCGGAATCATGGAATTGATATTGAATACATTCATCAGAATTAATTATTGAATTGTTGGAACCATCTTTTATCATGTTTATCATGTGACGATAAAAATGTTCTATATGTAAATCAGAAACCTCAAATAAACGTATATTATACAAACCTTATTATTTACGCCTATGCGTTACAAATGGCGTCGTCGACAGGATGAAGAAAATTCAAAATTTAATTTTAAGATACATTTGAAACCTTTGGCAACGTTTAGTAGACAATTATCTAGGTCGCAAGAAAAGATGTCGAACCAAAAAGAAATTGAAGCCAAATGAAAAGAACAGATATCGATCATTGAAAATGAAAAAGAGATAAATGAACGTTTAAAGTATGAACTTACTATAAATACAAAATTAGTCGAACATTTACAGAAAGCAACAAAACCAGTATTTGTGTCGAGAGAAAAGAAACTTCACAAATTCAGCGGTCGACCGGTGACATAATCTGATCCGGTTGTATCTGATTGGATAGATGATGCTCGAGAACATCTATCAACATTAAGTGATGAAAAGATTTAAGTTTAATTTTTACTACAACATTTAACTGGTTCAGCAAAAGACGAAATTAGAGTCTGTGAAAAATCAGAGAAAGACACTTCCGATAAAATTTTAAAATTAAATTTAATAAAAAATATATACGATGAAGGGGAAACGATTAGCCAGTTACAACATTTTTTTTTCAAAGAAATCAGAAAAAAGTGAATCTCTTGAGGAATATTTATTACATGTACTGAAAATGTGTAACCAAATCATGAAGCGAGATAGTTATGCTTTAGGGAATTCAGATGTTATCTTAACCGAAATATTCATTGAGGGAATTTCCGATCGTCAATTGAAACGTGAAATTAAAGTTTTCATTTAGAACACCAATCCTTATTATTCATTGAATTTTGAAGAGAAAAGTGAAAATGGGTCAATGAACTGAATGTTCATGAGGTCAAATACAAAGTATGTCAACAAGAGGCAACCAGTGTGACTGAAAATGCAACCAAAGTCGAAGAAAACAACAAGGAATTGATTGAAATTAGAAAATAATTAACAAGACGACAAACTATGATAGAAAAACAACAACAACAACAACAACAAAAAAAAAAAACAAAAAAAAAAATAAATCGGAATGCTATTGCAACCAAACACAAAAAGAAATAACAACAAGTATCGTGATTATGACTGTTATGACAATGTTTCAAGTAGTCTTGTAGGTACAGACATACCAGATATTGATCAATGTTACCGGTGTCATGGTTTCAGACACATGAAGTTTGAATGTGCTACACCAGCTAGTCTAGTTGAACAAGTACCGGGTAGAACTTATAATAGAAGTCGAGGCGAAGGCCGAGGTCGATATCAAAATCGAGGTCGAAGTCAAAACCGTGGTCGAGGTCAAAGTCAAAATCAAAGCGCTTCGGGTTCAGGTGCTAATTCACAGTCTAACATATAACTCTCAGTGGACAGAGTTAACCATTGGGAGTAAATACAAAATATTCCTCTGTTGTAAGCAATGATATTTGTAAGAATTGTACTGGTAAATGTCCTGAAATTGACATTAAGATAGCAAATAAGCCCGCGATATCTTTGATTGATACCAGGTCACAAGTTTCGACAGTAAGCGAAGAATTTTTTCTATAACCTATTAGAACACAAGCCAATTTTACATGACATTCCTAAATGGATGGAAGTTACTGGTGCAAATGATTTACCGATCAATACATAGGATACATTGAAATAGACATTAGTATTTCAAACACAACAATACCGAAAGTTTGAAGGTAAGTTGTCAGATATTCCGTTGAATAAAAGAAAAACTGTGTGTATACTTGGTAGTTACTTTTTCAAGAAAGTAAAAGACAATGTAGAGTCATTTAATGAAAGTGAAAAAGAAAAAAACAATTGGTCAACCATTGTATAATATTCTTCCTTTATATAACATTAGTGTTGAACAAACTGAAAAATCTTATGAAACAGATATTGTATCTTTTGTTAAAATAGCAGGAAGTTGTTCAGTTCTAATTCCAGCTAAATCGATGCAGATGGTGACTTGTACTACTCGCAAGCGAAATGACGAAGACAAGAGTTACTTTGGTACAGTTCAAGCTTTACAGGGAACACAGGGCACACTCAACAGAAACATTCTGATAGTTGACAGTTATTCCGAAGTAATGAACCGTAAAGTACCTGTACGTTTAGTTAACATAGGGCCAGCAGATACTTGGTTAAATCCGAAAACCAGAGTAGACATATTACAAAACGCAGACGTCGCTCATGAAAGTCCGATTGAAGAATCAATCGACATTAATGTATCACAATCAGAAATTCAAGTTCATGTTTCGATTAACAAGAATGAAACCAAGATTTGTGAATCAGTAGATCTTCAGAAAAAAACTTTGACATTAAGAGACATTGATGTTGGAGATGTGCTGTTTACACCTGAGCAACGTTCATCTCTTGAAACACTTATTAAAAATTATAGTGATGTTTTCTGTCTCAGCGAAAATGATTTTGGTTATACGGATATAGTTAAACATGAAATATATACAGTCGATTCAAAACCTGTTGCTGTGCTGCATAGACGTATACCACCTAATCAAATGGAAGAAGTCCGTGAACATATTCAAAAAATGATTCGTCAAAATATTATTAGAAAAAGTTGTAGTCCTTATTCTGCGCCAGTTGTTAATCTGATAAAAATCTAAGACTATGTATTGACTACCGTTTACTGAATAAAAAGACTATCAGGGATTCTTATGCGTTCCCTAGAATAGAAGAGGCATAAGACTCTCTAAATGGTACACAATTCTATAGTTCGTTAGATTTAGCTCAAGGATATTATCAGGTCGCTATGGATTCGAGCCATATAGCTAAAACTGAATTCAGAGTAGGTACTGGAGGATTGTATGAGTATCTCCGCATGCCAATGGGTCTGTCGAATTATGCAGCCACATTTCCAAGAGTAATGGAAGCTTGTTTCAGTGATAACAACTTTGAGATCTTATTAATATATTTTAATGATCTTCTAATCTTTTCTAGAACAATTGATGAGCAAATTCAGAGACTCCAATTTGTGTTTGAAAGACTACGTAAGCACGGTTTGAAACTGAAACCCTCCAAGTGTCATTTCTTCAAGAGACAGGTAAAGTTTTTAGGACATGTAATTTCGAACAATGGTGTGATGACCGATCCCGAAAAAACCCCTACGATCGAAGAACGGAAAGTTCTAGAATCAGAAAAAAAGAACTTAGATGTTTTTTTCGGAAATATGTTCAAGGATTTAGTACAATTGCAGAACCTTCACATGCTTTATTGACTAAAACAGAAAAAAGGAAAGGAAAATCTAAAACTCTCAAAATGTTAAGTGAAAAATATTTTCAACCGAAGTGGACGGAAGAATGTCAAAATTCATTTGAGAAATTCAAAGAAAAACTCACAAACTCTCCGATCTTGGGTTATCCAGATTTTAAACTACCATTGAGGGTGGAAATTGACGCTTGTTTAGAAGGTTTATGTGCCGTTCTTTTGCAAGAACAAGGAGATAAAACTGTTGTCATTGCGCATGCGTCGAGAAGCTTGCATCCGAACGAACGAAATATGAAAATTATAGCTCAGTGAAACTTGAATTATTAGCTTTAAAGTGGGCTGTCACGGATAAATTTAGAGACTATTTCCTCGGAGGTAAATTTATCGTGTACATTGACAATAACCCGTTAAGTTACATTAATTCAGCTAAATTAGGAGCTACCGAAATGCGTTGGGTTTCACAACTTGCTCAGTTCAATTTTGAAGTGAAATTTTGTTCAGGACGTTCAAATACAAACGCAGGCAGCCTGATTCGTAACCCAGTTAATTCTACTATCAATCAAATCACACAAACATCATCGTTATTAGAGATTAAGGAGAAATCAGACATTTCAAATTCGGTGGAAGTTAATCAAATTCAGGTAGAACAGGAACTAGAATGCACACCAACTTTTCCTGAATATTCTTATGAGGAATTGCAACAATTACAAAATACTGATGAAACATTGTCTATTGTAGCTAAATGTGTAGCAGAGAACAAGAAACCAGGGATACAGATTCTTCAAAACCAGTCAAAGGATGTTA
The DNA here is from genome assembly GCA_037379345.1 of Perna viridis. NCBI lineage: Eukaryota > Metazoa > Mollusca > Bivalvia > Mytilida > Mytilidae > Perna > Perna viridis. The sequence continues at coordinate 24,304,221 of CM074525.1, forward strand.
AGAAATTACTCAGAGATGGGAAATTTGACTCATTGTGTTTGATCAATGAAGTTATTTACAGATCAATCGATGATCCAAAAATTGGTAAATGTAAACAGTTACTAGTACCAAAATCGTATGTATTAGACATTATGCATAATAAGTCCGGTCATCAAGCTACTGAACGACCTTATGCTGTAAAGAAGAAACGATGTTACTGGTTACATATGCTCAATGACATTAAAGTGTGGATTCAGAAATGTGAACGTTTTCTACTTTCTAAAAGTCCGTTACCGCAAGTCTGGACAACTTTAGGATCATTAACTGCAAAGAAACAATTACAAATTTTGACAATAGACTTTACTTTATTAGATAAATCTTCCGACGGTCGATAGAACGTACTAGTTATGACAGATGTATTTTCGAAGTATACTCAAGCTATAGAAACGAGAGATTAGCGTGCTACAACAGTTGCAAGGTCGTTTAGTCAAAGAATGGTTCCATTGTTTTGGAATACCAAATCACCTACACAGTGATCAAGGACGCAATTTCGAAAGTGTCGTTATCAGAGAACTTTGTCGGATTTACGATGTAAAGAAGTCTCGTACAACTCCGTACAATCCAAAACGGTCAATGCGAACGTTTCAATAAAACAATGCATGATTTACTAAAAACATACTCACCTGAAAAAAAAGTTAAATGGACTGAATGTTTACCAGAATTAGTATACATCTATAATTCTACACCTCATTCTACAACCGAGTACAGTCCGCATTTTTCTAATGTTTGGACGTGAGCCGAATTTACCGTTTGATCATCTGTTTTGTACTCCAGAAACTGTTGTTAGTTCTAACATTGATAATTACTTACACGAACACCAAAAAAACGTGTTACTGAAGCAGTTAAACTAGCCCAAGGAAATACAGAAAAGAAAGCAGTAGAGCGACAAGAAGGACGCGAACGAATAGTGAATGATAAAACTATCGCATTAGATTCTGTCGTCTTACTTAAAAAGCACGAAAAAATGTCGATGTAAAATTCAGGACAATTGAAAACCTATTCCATACAATATATTGTTAATATTTTATTTCCTTAATAGTTCATATTTCTCAAACACTGCTGCAATCAGTCACCTTAAAATATTCCAGCAAGCCAATTCGGTTACTTCATTGACAACTCTTGTAACTCTAAGTGTTTGTTCCCGCTTACGGCATAGAATTGGTGAATGGTTTCACCTTTTGGTTTAGACTTAACTGTATTTCATTTGTCATACACCGTTAAATATGCTTCGTCATCCGTTTTACGTTCTTCGCCCGGATATAGCTGAAATATTGCTCCTTGGGAGTTAAACACAAATCGATCATCAATCATTTTTTTTTTTGAAGTTCACACTCTGATCATAGTTCAGGGTTTCTCTAGCTGATTTGTTTGCTTGGCATTAGTTCGTTGGTTAATTACACCCAGTATATATAGTGAACATACAAGTTGTGGAGAGTTAGTTGTGGTTGAGCGTTAAGTTAATACAAAAATACCCATTCATCTTGAGTCTTTTCCACAAAGCACGAGCCCTGATTCAAGTAATAGTTTACCTCAGGTGATTTTGATGTGGAATCAGTTTGTGAGTCTCACAAGGCACCCGTCTTGAAGCTTCGTTATGGTAATTAAACAATAAATCATTGTTTGGTATCAATCACTATCTTTTGTTATTTTACAGTATGACGTTTTAGATGGATTGAAAACAATACTAACGAATCTTTTCTATGTGTTCAAGCGGCTGGAAAATCATCATTTCAATTGTCGTTACCTTGTTATGTTTGGGGATTGTTGCACTAATTTACTGCTTCGTCCTTCTACAACTGTACACTGTTTGTATACGATTGGCAATGCTCATTAAAATGTGTGTGTGCGTGCATATTGCATATTTTGTGTAGAATTATCAGGTATGTACATTTCAAACAACTTTTGTAGAAATCTACTTCTGGTTAGTGTATAAGTACTCAAAAGTCACATGTATGTTGATTTATTTATTTTATTCAGAAAAAAAAAAACATAATTGCATTTTACATTATGCATGTAATCCTGTTTAGGTACAAATAATGACAAAACAACATTCATATATTTCTCATCCTCAAACCAACGTACTTACTGATTCAAAATACATCATGTAGTATCCTAAAAAGATCGTTGGAAAATCACACGAATTTCACGCATCATTAAGACTAAAGGTTGTTATAAAATAGTTCGAGACAGGAGACTTGACCGTGAATTATTTATGTATTGTCTGTGTCGAGATTAATAGTACACAATTATAGTACACCGAACTAATTATGAAATAGATTATGTTTCATTTCAGAATTGAATGCTTCATTGGCGTTTAAAGCGTTCACCTTTGCACAACTCAATGAAGAGCGCTTCATGTAAAATATTTGCGACCAGTCAACCTCTTTACACGGCGATGAAACATCAAACATTCGATGAGGGAGGTTAGACGCGCTGTAAAACCTTGATTTTACAAACCATTTCATTTGAGTTGCCTGTACCAAGTCAGGACCATTACGGTACCAGCTGCTCCAATGGTGTAATATCTATTATGCCAAATTTGTTTTTGGACCTGGTTTGATTATGAATCGGATTAGAGTTCGGTAAATTTGTTGTTACCTTATTTTTCTAATAATTACATTGTATATTTGTATCTCATTTTGTTTCTATAATATGTTAGATGTAAATAGAAATAGATCAGTAAAAATAGTCTCACTAGCTATGGGCGAGGCCTATTTAAATAGCTCGAACATATGTTTCATTGACTCACGTAACATTCTTTGAAAAATCCATGTGGAGTAGATTAATCTATGAGATAAACATTTTGCAATGATATGCACAGTATATGTACTTATTAAGGCATGGACGCCATATGTAAAAACATTTATTCTATTTTTATCTGTCAAGAAAAATACTCTACCAGACGGACAGAATGGATCCTGTAATTAAATGTAAACATAGGCAAAAGCAACATACATTACTTGCAAACTGACTGAGTTGCAATACATTTTAATGCAATACAATGAACAAGCTAAATGTACATGTAAATAGCAGAAATTTGTTTTTTTTTCTTTGAAAAATAACGATAAACTTGCAGAAAGAAACACATAAAAAAAAATTAAATTTTCACGAAAAACTGAAGTTTTCAACGGAAAAGAAGTACTCTTTACGGAAGATTATACCACCATCGAAAACGACTTTTCCGTAAGGTCCTTTCTAAAGATCCAACGTACCGTAAACCACGCTCCATAAATTAGACTTATAACTTTAAAGTTTTTTACAAATGCCGTGGATAAAATGTAAAACAAGGGAACAAAAAGACATTCATTCTCTGTCGGATTAGGTAAAGGCCGTGATGTCTTTAATTTTGAAACGTATGAAAGTTTAAAATAGGTCGATGATTGCCAATGCTACATCAGTTTTCAAAAAACCTCGATGTAGCAAAACAAAACAAAATGTTGTCGTTTCTGCAGACAAAGCCCAAAACAACATTATCTATGCAAAACATATTACATCCCATGTTTTTTTTAATTAGAGGGAAATTAGTAGAAAATGATGACAGAGGTAAGAATCAAATGTAAACATGTTCGAGTCTTATGAAGAACATAACGAGTCACCCTTAAAAGAAACAAGCATATACTTCCGTCTTACTGTCTCCTCTCTGACACCAATATACACAAAAGGCATGCTCTTTTAAAATGAAATCGATCTCACCTAAACTACCATTTTTTTTAAAATTTTTTTTTTGGTTTTTTGGTTTTTTGGTTTTTTGTTTTTGTTTGTTTGTTTGTGTGTGTGTGTTTTTGTTCGTTTTTTTTTCCTTTTAAGAATAGCTTATAGACCATAGAAAAAAACCCGCTTACATCTCAGATTGTTAGAAAGATTGTGTTTTGCTGTTAACAAGTTTTAACATTCGATTTTATAACGTATGGGCAAAGTGAAACGAGCATAATGACGTTTTTAACATGTTCATTGTTATACATGTAACTTGTACAATTTTGCACCAACTTTTCTGTTGTTTTTTTTTACTAGATAGAAAGTGAACTTTTTGTATAGGTAGATGTCAAACATATAACCACGGAGGCGTATTAGCGTCAACTTAACAGTTAATTGTTTTTTTAGTGTTTGCGTTATCTTCTAAACGTGGAATACCCGATACAGATTCTGAATACGCATCCAAGGCCGTTGAATAAAACCGGAATCTCTGAAAAAGACGAATATTCTTCAAAGGAAAATATTTCTTGACTAACTTAGCTATATAATGGTTGTGGATAGCTTTAAGGCTTCTTATTATTATTTATTTTTTGTTATTCCTCTTGGCTTTTGTTCATTATTCGTTCATCTGAAAGATAATATTATCGCAAATAGTTCAAATAAATGAAAACAAAAATTTAAAAACAAAACAGTTAATAGAAAATGTAAAGAAAATAAAAGAAATAAGACAAGCTTGAATATACATATACATAGATAAGCAGATAAATATATCAATAAACTAATAAACAAATGACGAATAAAAACAAAATAAATAAATCAATCAATCAATCAATCCAAATAAAATAAATAAAATAAAATAAAATAACGATTCAGTGATTATATCGTATATCTATATGTGTAAGCAAAATAGTAAAAAAAAAGAAAAAAAATAAATAAAACAAATAAAATAAAATTAGTTAATGATTCAGTAATTATATTATATATATATATATATATATATATATATATATATATATATATATATATATATATATATATATATATATATATATATATATATATATATATATATATATATATATATATATATATATATTTTTCGACAGTACGTGATTTTGCCTTACCAGCAAATGAGTAAACACTTCCTCTGTAACCCTCACAGGTTTAATACAGTAATTGAATGCGATGTGCAAAGATATTTTGATCCCTCTCCTAAAATTTATCAAAACACGGATAGTCGTATAGTTCTACTAAATGGCATGCACTGACAATCAGTAAAACACTTGTACTTACAGGGAACAACAGGTCAGTGTACTGGTTCACATCTGTAGCATCCTCAGTGTACTTCATAACAGTGATAACGACAAATGTTTCCTACTAATATGGTTAAATGGTCATTCAGTATGTATTTAGAATATAGTGTATACATAATCGATGACAATGGTAGTTTTATTTGTCATGAGCTAATTGTCAGGGGTGTATCATTTGGACATGTATGTAACAAGTCTGAAAAGTAAAACTCTGCGTCCTCTTAGTCGAAACTGGTGATAAGTAGTTTCAACAAAAGTTGTACTATGACGGTATCTTTTACGATCTTTGCAGTCTAAATAGGTATGTTACTGACGTTTCAATGTTCTGTCCACCCAAGCAGTAATCAATGTATTTAGAAGGTAGTTGTTTGCAATATCAAAGAACAGATATCTTATCATGAACCTATTTGTTCGTCTTAAGCAGTTATTTGAGTTATTTCAAAAAGAAAGCATTTAAAAAAATTATCTCTTAAAATGAAATTGCATATGCTAAATAAAAAACAAAATTTTTCACTCAAGCGAAAGCAACTTCGGTTATTTTTTTTAAATGTATTGCTCGTTAACGACGTCAAATGCACATGATTTAGTAAGTTTCAAAGCTGGGATTACCCGGTATTTTTTTATACCGGGAAAACGTGTAATAAATTTTCGATTGTTGACTGAACGTGACACATCAGTGCAGATGAGATATTGTAGCAAGTCTCATATAACCGTTGTTTTCTTTCTTGTAACAATACATAAAAAAATATGTCTTGACCGAATGCCACTTTTTTTTTCAGAGCTAAAGCCTTTCTTAACGGACAATTCTATACAATATGTTGCAATCTACATGTATAAGGTATCCCCGTCAGCAACAATTTCAGGAACGTGTATCTTACTGTTGTTTTAGTATCATAAATAAGTATAGCTCGGCCTTGAAACTAGGCAAAAGCTTATAAAAAGTGATTCATGATTTTTTGTGATTATCAACAAATATTTTTGTTTATTGCAAAACCTTTTGTAGCCTCTCTATAAACTGTATTAGGAAATGTGAGTACTAATAAAAGTGGTCGACTGAAGGTATTAAAACTTAAAATTTGGTAATGTCCTACTAAGAAAAAAAAACAAGAAAATTTCCCGCTAGATATTTTACAAAACAACCAGTGAAAACAACTTTTAAGGTAAATAAGCTACATACTAAAACCCAAATAGTTTTGATTGGAAATCGTTCAGTAGGCCTCATAGAAACTGTATTAAAAAATAAATGTGTAAATGATAGTTCCCTACTGGAGATATTAACCTTGGATTTAGCTTATGATCTACCAGTCCAAAATTATTTCACAATAAATAGCAGATCCAAGGACACTGACATAGGAAGAGTTGTTGTAATGAACTAATTAATGTATTTATAGAGTTTCATTGATTATTTTAAGATATGACATGTATGATGAATCACAACCTGCCTGCTTTTTTAGGCAGAACCATACTTAACTTAAAAAAGTGTTTGACCGCATAAAACATTTTCTATTAGCGCTAATTTCTACTTAAACTGATGTAGTGATATTCCTGTGCAACTCCTTTACAAACCTTGGTGATTTTGCAGGATACATAGCAAGCAACAAGTAAGATGTTCGACATACGAGCAGTTAAGCGGGAAATTCACTTCCTTATTCATTGACCGATACTCAGACAGAAGAAACAAACTTTTTTTATGATATTCGAGTGAATTTCCGTAATAAAGCTGGTCTATGTGACACTGAAAAATTGTGTAAGCTTCTATCCAACCATTAGCTATGCAAGCTTGTCGCAAACTTCATCATAGACAGTTTTCCCATAAGAACTGTAATTTCTTGATAATTCTCTGTGTAACACTTACATTCATGTTCGAATTTAAAGTATCATCTTTATAAAAAGTATATATAATAGTGCATTATAAAACTAATATGTCTGACTGATGTTCAATATCGAATAATGTGTTTGTATATATTTTTATATTTTAGTTCCATTTTCAAATACACATCCTTCGCTTCTTCTTTATAGATCTCTATATAAACGTATTTTAAGTAATTATGAAAATGTTGTGCCGTTAATTGTGATTCCGACTCAACACTTCAAAGACATGATATAGCGCACGAAGACCGATACAAAGATGTTTTTTCTCAAGATGAAATACTGTAATAAAAATGGGCAGTGCGTGCGACAATGTATTTAATGTAATAAATTCATTATAAAGGCCTTCAAGGCACGTGTCGGCAATTACCTTAGTAACAGAGCGTAACCATGACTTTCGGATACTAGTGGTACGTTCAGGTCCGACTTAAAATTTCTGTTCCATGCTTTATTTCTATTATTAAATGACATTAAAACATGAATGGGAGGGAACAATTTGAATAACAAATGATATCAAAACCATTAAAAAAAAATACTCATCTCGACTTAAATTTTCGTCAATTCTGAAAGACATGAATTCATCTCAATTGAAGAAAAACATTTTTATAGTTTACGACTGATATAACGTGAATGGTTATAACGAAGCTGAATAGAGAACAACCCAAACAGGATGAAAATGTCAACCCAAGGCCACCCATGGGTCTTTTCATACACAGGTACATCGAAATATTTGCCCCTATATATTCTAGTGATATCAAACAGAAAATGAAATAAGTCATACAGAGGACAGACATTCCTGACTTTGGACAGGCCCCAAAACAAACACCTCCTACACTTTTACGAGGACAAAATTTCACGACCCTCCCAAAGTTTTAATACTTATGCCTTTTCAGTTTCTCCAATTCTAAATTTATACCAACCATATAGACACCTTTGTTTTCATTTCAGTTCCGAAAGATGAGGGATGGTATGTCTAATGAAATATACCTTCACGAATTCATATTTAAATGCGACCACGAAACAAAAAGGAAATTCGAGTTGACAAAGAGGTGTTGATTAGAGTAATAGAAAGTCACAGCGTATAGGAAATATCACAAGATACCCTTAAGTCTTAAAATTTGCATTTATATTTGATCAATAGTCGAATATCGCGGGTTATCAAATAGTGCAATAAGCACACCAATCATTTCGGATAGCACATTGCGTTGGGTTAAATTTATAACTCTCATTCTCTCTACTTGTGGCAGGTTTTCTCGGATTACTTCAAAAAGAAACTAAAATTTTAAAAAAATTACTAAATAATCATTTTAAATTAAAGTAAGCAAAGGGTTTAACACAAGATTATTACAATTTAATTTCACTAATGTTGTAACCTTAGTATTGTAGATCTGGTGATATTTTAAAAAAAAAAGACCTGTAAGGCTTTTTTATAAAGTATGCGGCTTCTCTTATCTTCGCACAGGTCGGCAGTCCGTGACACATGTTAAAAAACAAAAATGACTAACTCATTCAATTCATTACGCAAAATAGAATGACATTACATAATTTAATTCGAACATTCCGAAAACAAGACATGTACATATACAGTTACAATTTAATTCGCCTACTTACCGTTTGAAATAAATCGGCATTGTGTTTTTAAAAACATAAATTACTTATATCTTAAATGACTTTCGCGTGGAAAATTTAAAACATTATACGGCATTACAATTAAATTACAATTAAACGAAAACAAAAATAGATAAAATTATGATTGGAATTTACCGGATTCTTTAATATTTGTTTATCAGTTTATACTAGCGACATTGTTATTGTGTTGAGTAATTGCAACTATTTGTAATGAGGTTGATTTTTTAAGTTAATGAGACACTGCATACAAAAATGCTTACAGAATTGGGTTTCATGTGTTCGTGAGGTACAATATACTATGTTAAAATTATACCAGAACATTCGAAATGGACCGTTAATTTCACATGAATTTTAATTTTGTAATGATATAACTCATTAAATCACTCATGTCAAGGATAAAAGGAAACTGACTTTTGAAGTGCTATTCGAATTTCAATTGGTTCCGGTTAAGTCTTCATGGTAAAGTAAAAGTATTACTGGTGTTATAAATGAGCTCCAAATTAGATCTCTATAACAGTTTTGAATATATACATCTGTCCTGTAATAAGTAAAAAAAAAAAAACAAACAAACAACAAACAACAAAACAAAACAAAACAAAACAAATATTATTCCCACATAATTTTCTATCAAACAGGACCATTTTTTAAATATTTAATACATACTATAGATAATTTAAGGGTGTTTTACCAGTCTAGTCTGAACAGAGCGTCACGGAAGATGTCTTATAACACGCGTACATTGCTGATAAGTCTCGAAATAATGATGTTTCTTAAGGAGGGTTTTGTTTTTGTTGTTGTTTTTTTTTTTCAAAAAAAAAAAAAAAAAAATCAAACAACGATTACAATGGCACACATACACACACACAGACAGACAGACATGTCACATGTCATGTCATATTCGATAAAACAGATCGATCTCAGTTTCCGCTATACAGATGACGTACTATCTTTAAAGAATCCTAATTTCTGGGATTTGATACATCACATCTACCCAAAAGAAATTGACATAAATGATACTACAGACACTGTGAAGTCAGCCTCATATCTTGACCTACACTTCGCAATCGATGGTAAAGGAAAGCTATTGACCAGACTTTACGACAAACGTGATGACTTTTCCTTCAGAATTGTCAACTTTCTTTTCATCTGTGGCAACATCCCTTCCGCATCTTCGTATGGAGTGTTCATATCACAACTTATACGTTATGCCAGAGCTTGCCGAAACTACGCATACTTTTTGTATCGCTAGAACTCTAACAAATAGACCTCTTGAACAGGGTTATGGTGCTACAAGATTGAAGTCATCACTACCTAAGTTTTATGGTCGTCATCATGAACTCCTGGATTGTCATGGTGTATCGATTTGCGCCATGAAAACTGATTTATTCATCGAGTCATAGTTTTCTTTTCCTCGTTTGTCTACCCTGGAATTGACTTTTCATAAGCAACACGGCGGGTGTTTCTAGAAAAGTAGAGGACGCTTACCCTACCGGTGCACCTGGTCCATGCTCCCAGTTTAGTGGAGTCCGAGTTGCTCATTTACTTTTGTTATTTTTTATGTATGATTTAATTACTTATGTTCTTTGTTGTATATATAAATGTTTTCCCTGTCTGGTCTTTGTCCCTTGATTAAATTCTTTTGATTACCGCTATAGCCTTGATTCCCTTGATTACTCTTTCTTATATGTACATTTACATTAATATGTATTTGCTTTAATAAACAGGTTCGATATACACACCGTCCGTTTATGTTTCGATATAAAATAACTTTCATTTCCATTGTACATCATACGTTGCGAAAAACATTTTCATTGGTCTGGGCAAGGAGTTAAACATATATCAAAATGTGACATTGTTCAAATGCACGGAATCGTTCGTTTAAACATGCTGGGAGCGTTTGTTTATCGTTTAAACGCACGATAGAAGCGTTCGTTTATCGTGCGTGCGTTTGGTGAGCGTTTAGCGTACGTTTGGGTATCGTGCGTTCGGGAAACTTAAACGTGTCAAGAAGTGTACATTAATTGGTTTATAAAACGTTTGACGTAATGACTTTGATACATATAATTGATGTCAAATGAAAAGTATTGTTTTACTTGTTGAATGAAAAAACACCAGGTACAACATTGTACCTAAACAAAGATCAATCATTTTTTTTAAATACATTCTTAATGTTTTCAATTTTTTTGGAAATTGTAGATTTACTAGAAAAAAATAGATATTGTCCTGTTTAAGGAAATTTCAAATATTTCTTCCTGCCGACCTGACTCAACTGCAAATACTTCCTTACATTATATGATACAATTCATGGAACGGAAGGAAATTTTATATATTTGGTATTTGTTTACACAATATGACTCAAGTCAAAAACGTGGTCACCATATATCATGCAGAGAGAACGTCGCCATTAACAGTCACTATATAAAACTTTGATAATAAGTCAGGCTATGAATAGTAAATAGTTTGATATATGTTTGGACATAAGATAAAATACGTTACAGTGTGCGTTTAAGCGCACGATTAACGCAAGCTCCTAGCGTGAATGCACGATAGACGAACGCTCACAACGTGCGTTTAAATGCATGATAGGTGAACGATGACAAATAATAACATTAACAAATAATGACGGAAGACAAAAATAGGAAATTGAATTAATGAAAATATATAAATTTGTAATGGCAAATAATATAAAAATAACAGTTTAATCAAGGAAATAGTCAAAGTACAAAACTAAACGAACGCTTCCAACGTGCATTTAAACAAACGCTCGTATCGTGCGTTTAAACGAACTCTCCCATCGTGGGTTTGAACGAACGCCCCCATCATGCGTTGAAACGGACGCTCCCAGTTTTTGATGTTAATGACCATCCCATTCTGTTTGAATGTCTCCAAAGTTCCTACGGATACAGGACATGCATTAGCACTGATACATTCTTATGCAAATATGTCAAACCATGAATATCGGCAATGCTCAATCAGCCGAGAAAACTCTCTCCTTTTGACTTCCGCAAGGTTCAGTGTTGGGCCCGAAACAAAATACTGTATGTTATCGAAGCCGATCGGGCAGATATGTAAAATAAACTATCACTGTTTCGCCGACGGAACCCAAGCGTACCTAGTGATCCAATCTATGGCTAACTAGACTGACATAGCTATTCGCATGAAGGCTTGTCTCACTGATATTAGTGCGTTGACGATGTCAAATATGCTCAAACTAAATCAACATAAGACTGATTTGATAATGTTAACTACGCACAAAGGAATTTCAAAAATTTACTGTAAGCTTTGATGGTCTTCAGTTGTTAAAACCTTTAGCGTATTCTTTGACAAAATCGCAACATGGGAAGTCAAGTAAGTTTAATTTCAAAGTCATGTATTGCTCAAATATAGAAGATAGGACGCATTCTCTCATACATAACTGACGATGCCTGCAAAACATTAGTAAATTTACGTGTGACTTCATGCCTATGGGAATGCATTATTATATTGAATAAATGTAAACCATAAATCTGTGCTATTGTGATTTCCCGTCCATGTACCGGATTCCTAAACTTCACAGGAATCCATACAAACAACGTTTGATAGCTGGATCTGCAAAATGTACCACCAAACCTCTTTCAAAACTTTTAACTTCTATACTCACAACTGTCAAAGAGGGTCTGCAGTCCTACCACAACACTTGTTTCATCCGTAGTGTGATTAATTCAATGTGGATTTTGAAAAAAATTGAAAGATCTTTGGAGACAATCAGTTCAAGACTATTATCTGAATATAATAGCATTAAAACCTATGATTTTTCAACACTGTATACTTCTATTCTCCATACTCAGTTAAAATCCCGACTTAAAAACATTATACATCGTTGTTTTTCCAAAACAAAGTGGTACACCTAGATACAAATATATAGTTCTTGGTAGAGATTCCTCATACATTGTAAGAAATAATTGCAAATCATCTTCCAAATATACAGAGGAAGATGTTTACAAAATGCAGGAATTTTTAATCGACAACATATTTGTCCAGTGTGGTGGACGTGTTTTTCAACAGACGGTCGGCATTCCAATGTGAACAAATTGTGCTCCTTTACTTGCTGACCTATTTCTTCACTCTTATGAGGCTGACTCTATAGCTGATTTGATCAGAAAGAAAGAATATCGTTTGGCTAGATCCTTCAATCTCAGTTTCCGCTATATAGATGACATATTATCTTTAAACAATTTAAACCCTAATTTCGGGGATTTGATACATCGCATCTACCCAAAAGAACTTAAAGATAAAGGATACTACAGACACTGTGAAGTTAGCCTCATATCTTGACCTACACTTAGAAATCGATGGTAAAAGAAAGCTATTGACCAAACTTTACGACCAACGTGATGACTTTTCATTCAAAATTGGCAGCTTTCCTTTAATCTGTGGCAATATCCCTTCGGCTCCTGCGTATGGAGTGTTCATATCACAACTCATACATTATGCCAGAGCTTGCCCAAACTACGCAGACTTTTTGTATCGCGCTAGAACTCTAACAAATAGGCTTCTGGAACAGGGTTATGTTGCTACAAGATTAAAGTCATCACTACAGAAGTTACATGGTCGTCATCATGAACTCATGGATCGTTATGATGTATCAATCAGCATCATGAAAACTGATTTATTCAACGGATTATAGTTTTACCTTTCCTCGTTTGTCTACCCCGGACTTATGAGCAACTCGGCGGATGTTTCTGGAAAAGCAGAGGTCGCTTACCCTACCGGTGCACCTTGTCCATGCTCCCAGTTTTTAGTGGAGTCCGAGTTGCTCATTTACTTTTGTTACTGTGTATGTATGATTTTAGTTACTTTATGTTCTTTGTTGTGTATGTCTGTGTTTCATGTCTGGTCTTTGTCCCTGGATTACATTCTTTTGATTACCGCTATAACCTTGGTTCCCTTGATTACTTCTTCCAATGTGGAATGACTAGCACTTCGGTTACTTGAAAAAAGAATTGACAGAATATCCAGATACGGATCTCCGCTCCTTTACTGCAGCTTTAGTTAAATTTTTCAAATAATACCGGTCAAATATGTCCACAACTGTACAAGCATGCTGCAGACACGCAAGCTGTTAACGAACATGATATCTCCCAAGATCGCCTAAGGTGTTGTGTTTTTAACGATATAAATATTGCCATGCCATCTCGAATATGAACAATTTTGGTTAGTTCACATTCTGGCAGATTTGTAACAATTTCTCAATCATTCTAAAGTTTATTAAGTAAATCAGTCATGCAACAAAGCTGTAGGTACTATTGGAGTCGATAGGAAATGACAGTACAGACTCCACCTTTACGTTGTATATGTTTGCAAGTACCACGGCACGACTCAAAACTAGTTCAGAGTTTATATGGACATCGAGTTTTTCCCCAGATTAACATTTCAGCTTCATTTGTTTAGTCATGTCCTCAAATGTTATAGCTTCGACCTCTAAATAACTCAGTTTAAAGCCTTTTGTTTTAATTACATAGTAATTTATTCGGAACAGACTTCAACCAGCTTATCACAGACTGACACCACCATAACAGTTTTGGCGCATGTCTGAAATAGTCTGAATGTGTTTGAACCGGTACTTGATATGACAGACTGAACTAACTAAACAAGACTGAACACGACTAAAATGGTTACGGCCAATAATAGTCTTTACAGCTACTGAACGACTGAATTAATCTAAAAAAGAATTGTTTAGACAGGTCAAACTTGTTCAGACCGATATAGCTGTTTGAGATTTAACTTTTAAGTACTAGTTTAGCTGGAACAAAGTATATGTAATGTCTTTTACAAGTTGATTACTTGTTCCGTGAGTGAATATATTATATGTTGGCCTGTATGTAAAGTTTTCAGATATAAACTTGACAACCATCAGATCCAAATCTGATTGGATTTAGAAGAAAATGTGTTGCTCGACGTTAACAGTTTTGTGATTGCATTGTATGTATTTTTTAGGTTTGTTGTACTTATAATTGTTAAGTGAAATATTCATTAATGCAGAAAGCAATTTAAGTTATTTTTAGAACGACTTAAGATTTCGTAGATGATAGTTTCAACAAACGGTCGGCATTCCAATGGAAAGAAATTGTATTCCTTTACTTGCTCACCTTTTCCTCCGGCTTTATGAGGCTGACTGTATAACTGATCTGTTCCGAAAGAAAACATATCATTTGGCTAAATCCTGCAATATCAGTTTCCGCTATATAGATGACGTATTATCTTTAAACAATCCTAATTACGGGGATTTGACACATTGCATCTACCCCGAAGGACTTGAAATAAAGGATACAGCGGATACTTTGAAGTCAACCTCATATCATGACATACGCTTATCGATGTTAAAGGAAAATTATTGACCAAATTTTACTACAAACATGTTGACTTCTCATTCAGAATGGTCAACTTTACTTTCTTCTTTGGCAACATCTCTTCATCACCTGCGTATGGAATGTTCATATCACAACTCATCCTTTATACCAGAGCTTGCCGAAATAACACAGGCTTTGTATCGCGCTAGAACTCTAAACAAATTGCTTCTGGAACAGGGTTATATTGCCAGAAGATTGAAGTCATCACTACAGAAGTTTTATGGTCGTCATCATGAACTCGTTGATCGTCATGATGTATCCATATGTAGCATGAAAACTGATTTATTCAACAGGTCATGGTTTTTTTTTTCTTCGTCTGTCGGACTTGACTTTTGTCATGAGTAACTCAGTGAGTGTTTCTAGAAAAGCAGAGGAACCTAACCTTACCAGTTGACCTTGTCCCTGGATTACATTATGTTGATTACTGCTATAATCTTGGTTCCCTTGATTACTCTTCAACTTTATCGGGCACCTCAGATAATGACGGTACACCTGGTCAATTCTGTCAGTTTTTAGTGTAGTTTGAGTCGCTCATTTACTTGTGTTACTTTGTATGCATTATATTTGCTGTATGCTCTATGTTGTGTTTGTCTGGTTTCGTTTCAAAATCTGATCTTTGTCACCAGATAACACTATTTTGATGTCTGCTGGATAATTCTGAATGTAAATTTTTCTCATTTCTTTCAATTTTTATACCGCTTAATCGGTGTTGGAAAAATGTTCTCATCACTAGTGACTTTTTTTGTTCTCAGAGTTCGATTAGGTTAGAAATCGATTTTCGTGGACTCCATCTTGAATCGCATCGATTGCCATTATAGTTATATTTCTGTAAAATGAGAAAGGTTTGGTGTTTTCTGATCTTAAATGAGACATAGGAAGGGACTCAGGAAAATTTGAAGTGAACAAAAATCGTCTTGTTTCTTTTGTTTGGAATTTTTGCATTTGTGTGACGTCAACATGTCTCCTATGAAACGGAATCATAACGTTTCGCGCTGTTTGTTTTCATGTTTGGGTAAATTTTGCGATCCGGGCATTAGAGAAACGGAATATATACACAAAGCTTGTTGATTATGTATTTCGGACATCTCGTGATTAAAACTATAACATATATTTCACTCGATGTCAGAAATACCTTAACAAACTCGTTATCATTGTATATTCTATATTTAAGGAACCTTCCATCTAGTTTGAAATGTATCAATATGTGCTTCAAGTCATTCGACCAAAAAGTAGGAATGTTTAGTTTGATGTTTAAATAAAACATAATTATGCATGTTGCAATTAATAAACATCAAACGTTTTAATTGAATAAGAACATCTAATGTACACGTATATGAATTAAGTAAATCAACTATGACAAGGATGGAAATAAAATAAGATAAAAAACATGTTATATCAAATGTCTAGTTTAGAGTGTTATAAAGTGATTTGTGAAAAAGCACGTCACAAATTGCCATGATGGTAATGAAGTACATAATGAAGAATATATTGCACGCACACATGTAAATGTTGTAAATGTTGATCCTAACGAACACAGTTTATACTTGACATATTTGTACATTTCAATTGGTTCCAGTTTAGTGGTTATGTTGGAGTCATAACAAGGAAAAATATTTTTTTTTGTGTTAGCCATATGTTCTTTATCATTAACTTCGGTTGTAACTGGTATTTCATCGTTGACTTGTGAGAATAAAAACAATTCCCCCGCAGGACAACCTGGGAATGACCTTGGTTTAAAATGGGTGTGTGCGTTTTTAACAAGGACACATCGACAGTAAAAATGATATCACATGAATAAAAACATATTCAATTCAAAAATCTAAAAAGAAAAAAAAATGAACATGACAGGAGAAATTATGTATTTGTAATGAGCTGCATGCACCCCCCATCCCCCCCCCCACACACACACACAAACAGAGATCTTAGCAAATGTTAACTTCATTTAGTGCAGTCGCTAAATTAAGCTATTCCAAACCAATATTCTCCTGGATACGCTCTTAAACTATATTTGAAAGGATTGTATGTCAAAACTACAACGCATATTAGACAGTTTGATACAATGGAGTATTTATCCGCAAGAAGCACAGAAAAAGGTTCAAATTATCAAAATTTTCGAAAGAGAAATACTATCTGCTAACAAAGACTGTGCGATTACAAATCAGTTCGTAAGAATTATAAAACCCCGTAATCTTTCAAACATTAATAAATAGCAACACATGATGAAAACAGAAGTAAAACATGAAGCACTCAAATATTTGTGTCCTCTAGTTGTCTTGAAAATATATACAGTTTAAGGTTCTCTTCACAAACAAACTATTGAAGGGAATGTGTAAATGTTACGTTATATACCTATACAAATTTAACGAAATGGTAAAATGTTTTACCCATGAGTGTTTCTACATGTAATAACGATAGACGGTAAACTTGAAAATCAGTAAATCGTCATACTTTCTATTGAAATCAACTGACATATACCACTGTTCGAAAATATAAATTATTGTGATGCATTTTCATTAACTGAATTTCACTTTCAATATACAACATCACATTTACTGTGTAACATTACCATACTTTCAGATTGATATAATTATTATCCGAGGAATTGCTGTGGACATTATATCTTTCACATTTGTCAGAGGGATCGCATGACTTATAAACATGTTGTGATGGTATATTTGTTGGCATGAGAGTATAAGGATTATCGTACCCATCTGTCGTCAATGGAACATCATTACTAGAGGAATTGTCGTCGTCGCTACTTAGATGGTCCTGAATTTCATTTTTGATAGTGTTGATATTTATATCAGAAATCAAAGTTTCAAAAACAGTTTTGTCGACTTCCAAAGAAAAAACGTCGTTCTTATAGGCTAAAACTGTGACCTCTTCCAACAGTGAACCTCTAAGGTCATCATTTAATTCGAAGATATTTACATTTGTTTTCCATTGAAGAATGTTGTCCATTATCTTAGATTCTGAAGGTGTTTCAGCTTGTTCTGGTTGACCAAAATCAACGTTATTATGAAAATCGTAGCATTTGTCTGTTGTATGCATATCATCATCATCTTGTCTTTTATTACTAGAAGACCAATTTAGAGTGCCTTCAATTTCATCCACAGATTCATTTCTAGTTATCAAATGTATTTCATCACTCATCGATAAAAGTTGTCCAGGGGGATTTCTGGTCTCTATAGCTATGGAACTTCCAATCTGGCTTTCGATGAAATCCTCAATGTCGCTATATTCATTAATTAGTTGATTGTCCCTACTTCCGGCCTCCCTTGGAGACGCCCTTTGACTGACTATGGTTGGAGGGATGGTCAGGACGCAGTAATCTAATGTACCTATTTCATCGTAATTATACACGTTTTCCCTTCTCTCATAAGTCACCATATCTCTATGTTTTATTGGACGTAAACAACACGACATTGCTGTAACTATGATAACTACAACTCCAACAAAGCTCAAGACGACACTAGCAAAGGAGTACTTGTTGATAATTATATGCTCCTCTAAAATAATAATATATTATGTGTGATAATGTAAATGTAGATTGTGTATCATTTCATTATGTTTTCCTTTTTGTAAACTTTATTTTCATTTGTATTTGAATGCTTTGATACACCGAAAGTCATTTCTGAGTATTAAAATCCCTCAAAGAATAGTAATTGATAAAACCTTGATAAACTAATCATCGAGAATGCATAAAGTATATTGAAAGTGAACACAACGCAGGAAATACAGATACCACAAATTCCTTACATGGAACAGAGGCAAAATGGTATTGCAGTATTTTGGCGTGATCAAAACCCTCCCCATTTTTTAAAATGGCTACGGTGGAAATGAATATTACACGATTAAACAAAATACAAAATTAAGTTAAAAGGTCTGGATATTTGTTTAATACTCAATGCATATTCCTGACTCAGCCTATTACTGCTACCAATTAGGGTTGATGAGTTGTTTAGGCTAAACAATTTCATTTAATTTACATTGTAATTTTGAATTGCAAACTTTATGTATTCACATACTTACTGGTCTATTTAACTTAGCCGTATGACACCACCATTTGGATTTAAAATTCCCAATGGAAAACTGAAGCAGACTATCGAAAGAGTAATCAAGGGAACCAAGGTTATAGCGGTAATCAAAATAATATAATCCAGGGACAAAACCAGACATATAAAACAGACAGACACAACAAAGAATATAAAGCAACTAAAATCATACATACACAGTAACAAAAGTAAATGAGCAACTCGGACTCCACTAAAAACTGGGAGCGTGGACCGAGCGCACCGGTAGGGTAAGCGTCCTCTGCTTTTCTAGAAACAACCGTCGAGTTGCTCATAAAAAGTCAAGCCCGGGGTAGACAAACGAGGAAAGGTAAACTATGACCCGTTGAATAAATCACTTTTCATGATGCTGATGGATACATCATAACGATCCACGAGTTCATGATGACGACCATAAAACTTCTGTAGTGATGACTTCAAACTTGTAGCAACATATCCCTGTTACAGAAGGGATGTTGCCACAGATGAAAGGAAAGTTGACTATTCTGAATAAAAGTAATCACGTTTGTCGTAAAGTTTGGTCAATAGTTTTCCTTTACTATCGATTTCTAAGTAAAGTTCAAGATATGAGGCTGACTTCACAGTGTCTGTAGTATCCTTTATCTCAAGTTCTTTTGGATATATGCGATGTATCAAATCCCCGAAATTAGGATTGTTTAAAGATAATACGTCAACTATATAGCGGAAACTGAGATTGAAGGATCTAGCCAAACGATATTCTTTCTGATCGAATCAGCTATAAAGTCAGCCTCATAAGAGTGAAGAAATAGGTCAGCAAGTAAAGGAGCACAATTTTTTCCCATTGGAATGCCGACCATTTGTTGAAAAACACGTCCACCACACTGGACAAATATGTTGTCAATTAAAAATTCCAGCATTTTATAAACATCTTCCTCTGTATATTTGGAAGATGTTTTGGAATTATTACATACAAAGTATGAGGAATCTCAACAAAGAACTATAAATTTGTATCTAGGTGTACCATCAAAACAACGATGCATAATGTTTTTAAGTCAGGATTTTAACTGAGTATGTTAAAAATCACGAAAATTTCCCATACCATACGAAATAACATAGTTTGCAGCTGATTACACTTAAAACCTGTTGATAAAAAAAATGTATACCGACCTAACCAAGGTTATTGAGTATAACTTTTTCAATAATTAGAAACAGTCCTTGCATGCCAAGGCTATATCAGACCCCGATGTAGCAAAAAACATTGTGCTATACATGACAAATATATTGTCGTACCAGCAGACAAAGCCCAAAACAACATTGGTTATGTCTGCATAACGTTTAACACTCAATGTCTATTATCAGAGATAGACGCAGAAAATAACAACAGTCATAAAATCTATACTGCTACCACACTCTCCATTGTGGAAAACCATAAATCTGAAGCAATCCTCTTTTGGTCTCTCTACCAATGACGATGATTGTGATTTACCGTCTATGTACTGGATTCCTTAACTCCACAAGAATCCATACAAACAACGTTTCATTGCTGGATCTGCAAAATGTACCACCAAATCTCTATCAAAACTTTTAACTTCACAACTGTCAAAGAGGGTCTAAAGTCTTACCAAAACACTTGTTACTCCCATAGTGGTATTAATTTAATGTGGATCCTGAAAAAATCGAAAGATCTTCTTGAGACAATCAGTTTCAGAGTATTATCTGACTATAGTAATATTAAAACGTATGATTTTTCAACACTGTATACTTTATTCCCCATACTCAGTTAAAATCCCGACCTAAAAAACATTATACGTCGTTGTTTTTTTTTCCAAAAAAAAGATGGTACATCTAGATACAAATATATAGTTCTTCGTACAGATTCTTCATACTTTTTTAGAAAAAATCCAAATCATTTTCCAAATATACAGAGGAAGATTTTGACATAATGGTGAAAGTTTTAATCGATAACATATTTGTCCAGTGCGGTGGACATGTTTTTCAACAAGCGGTTGGCATTCCAATGGGAAAAAATTGTGCTCCTTCACTTGCTGACCTATTCCTTCACTCTTATGAGACTGACTATAGCTGATCTGATGCGGAAGAAAGAATATCGTTTGGCTAGATCCTTTAATTTCATTTTCCGCTACATAGATGGCGTATTATCTTAAAATAATCCTAATTTCTGAGATTTGATACATCGCATCTACCCAAAGAACTTCAGATAAAAGATGCTACAAACACTGTGAAGTCGGCCGCATTTCTTGACCTACACTTATAATTCGATGGTAAAGGAAAACTATTGACCAAACTTTACGACAAACGTGATGACTTTTCATTCAGAATTGTCAATTTTCCTTTCATCTGTGGTAATATCCCTTCAGCACCTGCGTATGGAGTGTTTATATCACAACTCATACGTGATGCCAGAGTTTGCCGAAAGTACGCAGACTTTTTGTATCGCGCTAGAACTCCAAAAATAGGCTTCTGGAACAGGGTTATGTTGCTTCAAGATGGAAGTCATCACTAAAAATGTTACGGTCGTCATCATGAACTTGGGATCGCTACGGTTATCCATCTCCGCCATGAAAACTGATTTGTTCAACGTGTCATAGTTTTCCTTTCCTCTTTTGTCTACCAAAGACATACTAAAGACGGAATGTGTTAAAAACCTATCTGATGTTCAAATCAAAAAGACTTTTTTTGATTGGCCGTTTTAATATTGGGGTAACAACAGTACGTAAACATAATCCCGATAACGTTTCTATACTGATGAGAATTGTCAGAATGCTTTTGGTTCAAGGCGATTTTCCATTGAAGAATTATTTGCTCCACAGCAGATTACTAGCTTTTTTCTAGACACTGTCGCACGAATGGGGCTGTGAGAGAGCAGATAATCTCTGACATTCAGAACAATTGACTTAGCAATGCATAGAAAGTTGGATCATGTAGAAAGAAAAATACCTATTATCCACCTGATAAGAGTAAATGAGCGTTTGATCACTATGAGAAAGCTAAACATGGAAATTGTGATAACAATGGAAATTTTTTATTTCATTTTTTTCTTGTAAAAAAGTGATAAAATTACCATGTTTATCCACAATTTGCATCTTTTTTAGAACATAATATACTGTTAGATGAACTGTATGGTTACTAAACTTCATTCAATGCAAGTTGATGAAGAATTGTGGTTAGTTGCTAATGATTTCCATAATGATCAAGCTTTAATTTATTATTGTCATAGAGTGTAAAACAAATTATCACTAGGCCGTACAAATATTACTAAACAACATAATGACTGACATTACCATACACAGTCGTTTTCTTGACTAATTTTGTCTACCACAACGGTAAAACATGTTACATCAGTCATTTTTTGTCAATCTGAACAACATAAAATGTTTATGTAGACACTTTTCAGATAAGATTACTAAAAAAATGTCGAGGTCAACGTTTATTGGGTTGAGTTAGACAAAAATGTCTACGTCAACATTGTCTGCGCTGTGGTAGACAAAATGTATCAAACTAAACACACTAGACATTCTGTGTGCTACTTCATTCTAAATTCACGTTGATGTTTTCAGACAACATATTTAAGTGTTGAGTTAGACAAATTGTGTGTTATATGAACATTTTAAGTGTTGATATGGTCAACATATGTGACATGTATCGAAGGCAAATATGAAAAATTCCCAACAAAATATGTTTAAAGATATACACGATTCAACACACAATATACAATGTACAAGTGCAACAAAACCAAACAAAAGTATAATATTTTCTTTTTAAACTTCGCAATGAAATTTTACAAAAAAATCAGACTTATAGTAGACTGTTCTACATATATGCTATATGCAAGTCATATAAAAAAGTTTTGCATTTCAAAAATGTAACCTAATACGATGGTGAACCGGTTGAATGCAATTGTTTGTTTTTTTTTTCAAATTGGACGAAATTGTCGAATTTTCTAAAACCCTTTATAATTAAAACGATATTTCTCAGTTGTTCTTTTTGTAGGTTAAACTTTAAAAGTTGAAGTTTCAACAAAAACATCTTATTATGCCCAATTAAGAAATTCTAATTTTGGACACCGTACATGTTGTTACATTTTATATTTAAACATATGTTTTCATTGAAATTATCATTTTATTGATTCATTTTGCTATTTTAATAGAATAAAGTAATGAAATATTGCAAAATATGTTTTGTTTTTTTTTCTTTTGGTTAATTTTGCCAACATAAATGTTGCTATGGTAACATAAATTGTTTTTGAAAATCATAATGACCCTCAAAGTACTTGCTATTCCAAAGGGAATATTTAATAGGAAAATGAGAAAATTCCGAGAGATGTCATTTTTTATTGATTTGTCGATTTGTAAGTGGTTACAAAGAATTGCTCTTAAGTAAGTAATTTTAGGTCCTCATATCAATTAAAAGTGCTCGCACTCGTACATTTTGCAAGAATATGACATTTTTTGAAGAATTTTGACGAAAATATATGTTTTTATTCATCCATATAATAGTTATATTAAGAAAATTAAAAAAAAAACTTTTAGTCAATAGTTTTAGACTATTATGGAAAATAAAACTAATGACATTCATACATATTGCAGATTTTTTTTAATGTGTACCTAAATAAAGGTGTCACAGTCACTAATATGAAAATAACATTTTTTTTATATAAGACCATGAAGGTAAATTGAAAGTTTCACACTCATATTTTATTTTATTTTATGAGTGTGAACACATTCAATTTACCTTAATGGTCTTATATAAAAAAATGAAGGTTAATTGAAAGTGTCCACACTCATATTCGTTGTTGAAGTTGGCATTTTGAATTATTTTGACCGTAATATTTCGGTATCAGCCAACCATTAAAAGCCAAAAATGTCAATTTTAATCAGAATGATTTGTGATCCTTATGTTACGAAAAGTAGTTTTCATTCAAAATGTACTTTGTCAATCTCGAACTTCGTAAGAAGTACTAAAGATCTGAAAGTTACAACGTTTCGGTTACCACTTTCGCTCTTGGAAACATTTTCTTTATTTCTAGAACCAATTAACTAGAAATATCAGATTTGTATCTTGGCACACACATCATCAAAGTAAGGACCCATGCGATAATTTCTTTCATTTCTTCTTTCTTTCTTTCTTTCTTTACTTGTAATCACTGTCACCACTTGCCAAAGGCATATTTGGATACAAAATTAAACAAACATTTACATTTCAAGCTACATATAAACATGTGTATGCATATAATAACTTTTTTATGCCAGAATTTAGTCATAATATACCTAGCAATATTAATGGGCATATTTTGAGACAGTAAAGAGCGCACTCTACTCACATAAGTACCTATTGAGAATATAATCCATGACCCGTATCAGGGTTAGCTGCCACTTTACCAACGGAGCCAAGATGAAACGTTACAGCTAATTTTAAAACTCAGTATTCATATTGAACCCGTTAGAGTTCTCAAGCCATCTGTCACTTGTTTACTAGACGCCTTTGATATGTATCTATGATTTAAATTTAAGTTATCATAACTAAATACACGTACAACGACCTACTTTACGTCATTTACTCCTTCTTCAAATAAAATAAAATGGTATGACACGGTACCTTTCCGTTAGAGATTAACCTTTTTCAAACACAAGTACTTGTCTTAAACTAGGTTGTACAGGTTGTATCAGTATGTTTTTTTTCAACTGAAGGTTTCGCTCAGTTTGAGCAAATGATCGGTTTACCCGGGTTCAATGCATATATATAAAGGAATCTACCAACAAGCAAACTTAACTTTAAAGCATAGAAGAAGGTCATTTGTTGACTGAAAATTTTGCTTATTATATATTTTATTTTAGTGTATTAACATCTTTATCGGTATCGTACAATCCTTTAGACTTTATATTTATTAAACAATAATATTTCCTGTATACAAATCTATATCTTAAGGAAACCCGTCATTATTCGTTTACTTAGAACAACTAAATCAATCCGAATTTAGAGCAATAACTCTTAGAAGACAAATTCCTTATATATACGGATGAATCATCAATGATGTTTCTGTTTACTGTCGTAACATTGTAAACACGGATGAATCATCAATGATGTTTCTGTTTACTGTCGTAACATTGTAAACACGGACGAGTCATCAATGATGTTTCTGTTTACTGTCGTAACATTGTAAACACGGACGAATCATCAATGATGTTTCTGTTTACTGTCGTAACATTGTAAACACGGACGAATCATCAATGATGTTTCTGTTTACTGTCGTAACATTGTAAACACGGACGAATCATCAATGATGTTTCTGTTTACTGTCGTAACATTGTAAACACGGACGAATCATCAATGATGTTTCTGTTTACTGTCGTAACATTGTAAACACGGATGAATCATCAATGATGTTTCTGTTTACTGTCGTAACATTGTAAACACGGACGAATCATCAATGATGTTTCTGTTTACTGTCGTAACATTGTAAACACGGATGAGTCATCAATGAGGTTTCTGTTTACTGTCGTAACATTGTAAACACGGATGAGTCATCAATGATGTTTCTGTTTACTGTCGTAACATTGTAAACACGGACGAGTCATCAATGATGTTTCTGTTTACTGTCGTAACATTGTAAACACGGACGAGCCATCAATGATGTTTCTGTTTACTGTCGTAACATTGTAAACACGGACGAGTCATCAATGATGTTTCTGTTTACTGTCGTAACATTGTAAACACGGACGAGCCATCAATGATGTTTCTGTTTACTGTCGTAACATTGTAAACACGGACGAGCCATCAATGATGTTTCTGTTTACTGTCGTAACATTGTAAACACGGACGAGTCATCAATGATGTTTCTGTTTACTGTCGTAACATTGTAAACACGGACGAGTCATCAATGATGTTTCTGTTTACTGTCGTAACATTGTAAACACGGACGAGTCATCAATGATGTTTCTGTTTACTGTCGTAACATTGTAAACACGGACGAGCCATCAATGATGTTTCTGTTTACTGTCGTAACATTGTAAACACGGACGAGTCATCAATGATGTTTCTGTTTACTGTCGTAACATTGTAAACACGGACGAGCCATCAATGATGTTTCTGTTTACTGTCGTAACATTGTAAACACGGACGAGTCATCAATGATGTTTCTGTTTACTGTCGTAACACTGTAAACACGGACGAGTCATCAATGATGTTTCTGTTTACTGTCGTAACACTGTAAACACGGACGAGTCATCAATGATGTTTCTGTTTACTGTCGTAACACTGTAAACACGGACGAGTCATCAATGATGTTTCTGTTTACTGTCGTAACACTGTAAACACGGACGAGTCATCAATGATGTTTCTGTTTACTGTCGTAACACTGTAAACACGGACGAGTCATCAATGATGTTTCTGTTTACTGTCGTAACATTGTAAACACGGACGAGTCATCAATGATGTTTCTGTTTACTGTCGTAACATTGTAAACACGGACGAGTCATCAATGATGTTTCTGTTTACTGTCGTAACATTGTAAACACGGACGAGTCATCAATGATGTTTCTGTTTACTGTCGTAACATTGTAAACACGGACGAGTCATCAATGATGTTTCTGTTTACTGTCGTAACATTGTAAACACGGACGAGTCATCAATGATGTTTCTGTTTACTGTCGTAACATTGTAAACACGGACGAGTCATCAATGATGTTTCTGTTTACTGTCGTAACATTGTAAACACGGACGATTCATCAATGATGTTTCTGTTTAATGTCGTAACATTGTAAACACGGACGAAACATCAATGATGTTTCTGTTTACTGTCGTAACATTGTAAACACGGACGAGTCATCAATGATGTTTCTGTTTACTGTCGTAACATTGTAAACACGGACGAGTCATCAATGATGTTTCTGTTTACTGTCGTAACATTGTAAACACGGACGAATCATCAATGATGTTTCTGTTTACTGTCGTAACATTGTAAACACGGACGAGTCATCAATGATGTTTCTGTTTACTGTCGTAACATTGTAAACACGGACGAATCATCAATGATGTTTCTGTTTACTGTCGTAACATTGTAAACACGGACGAGTCATCAATGATGTTTCTGTTTACTGTCGTAACATTGTAAACACGGACGAGTCATCAATGATGTTTCTGTTTACTGTCGTAACATTGTAAACACGGACGAGTCATCAATGATGTTTCTGTTTACTGTCGTAACATTGTAAACACGGATGAATCATCAATGATGTTTCTGTTTACTGTCGTAACATTGTAAACACGGATGAATCATCAATGATGTTTCTGTTTACTGTCGTAACATTGTAAACACGGATGAATCATCAATGATGTTTCTGTTTACTGTCGTAACATTGTAAACACGGATGAGTCATCAATGATGTTTCTGTTTACTGTCGTAACATTGTAAACACGGACGAGTCATCAATGATGTTTCTGTTTACTGTCGTAACATTGTAAACACGGACGAGTCATCAATGATGTTTCTGTTTACTGTCGTAACATTGTAAACACGGACGAGTCATCAATGATGTTTCTGTTTACTGTCGTAACATTGTAAACACGGACGAGTCATCAATGATGTTTCTGTTTACTGTCGTAACATTGTAAACACGGACGAGTCATCAATGATGTTTCTGTTTACTGTCGTAACATTGTAAACACGGACGAGTCATCAATGATGTTTCTGTTTACTGTCGTAACATTGTAAACACGGACGAGTCATCAATGATGTTTCTGTTTACTGTCGTAACATTGTAAACACGGATGAATCATCAATGATGTTTCTGTTTACTGTCGTAACATTGTAAACACGGATGAATCATCAATGATGTTTCTGTTTACTCTCGTAACATTGTAAACACGGATGAATCATCAATGATGTTTCTGTTTACTGTCGTAACATTGTAAACACGGATGAATCATCAATGATGTTTCTGTTTACTGTCGTAACATTGTAAACACGGATGAATCATCAATGATGTTTCTGTTTACTGTCGTAACATTGTAAACACGGACGAGCCATCAATGATGTTTCTGTTTACTGTCGTAACATTGTAAACACGGATGAATCATCAATGATGTTTCTGTTTACTGTCGTAACATTGTAAACACGGATGAATCATCAATGATGTTTCTGTTTACTGTCGTAACATTGTAAACACGGATGAATCATCAATGATGTTACTGTTTACTGTCGTAACATTGTAAACACGGACGAGCCATCAATGATGTTTCTGTTTACTGTCGTAACATTGTAAACACGGATGAATCATCAATGATGTTTCTGTTTACTGTCGTAACATTGTAAACACGGACGAGCCATCAATGATGTTTCTGTTTACTGTCGTAACATTGTAAACACGGACGAATCATCAATGATGTTTCTGTTTACTGTCGTAACATTGTAAACACGGATGAATCATCAATGATGTTTCTGTTTACTGTCGTAACATTGTAAACACGGACGAGTCATCAATGATGTTTCTGTTTACTGTCGTAACATTGTAAACACGGACGAGTCATCAATGATGTTTCTGTTTACTGTCGTAACATTGTAAACACGGATGAATCATCAATGATGTTTCTGTTTACTGTCGTAACATTGTAAACACGGACGAATCATCAATGATGTTTCTGTTTACTGTCGTAACATTGTAAACACGGACGAGTCATCAATGATGTTTCTGTTTACTGTCGTAACATTGTAAACACGGACGAGTCATCAATGATGTTTCTGTTTACTGTCGTAACATTGTAAACACGGACGAGTCATCAATGATGTTTCTGTTTACTGTCGTAACATTGTAAACACGGACGAGTCATCAATGATGTTTCTGTTTACTGTCGTAACATTGTAAACACGGACGAGTCATCAATGATGTTTCTGTTTACTGTCGTAACATTGTAAACACGGACGAGTCATCAATGATGTTTCTGTTTACTGTCGTAACATTGTAAACACGGACGAGTCATCAATGATGTTTCTGTTTACTGTCGTAACATTGTAAACACGGACGAGCCATCAATGATGTTTCTGTTTACTGTCGTAACATTGTAAACACGGACGAGTCATCAATGATGTTTCTGTTTACTGTCGTAACATTGTAAACACGGACGAGTCATCAATGATGTTTCTGTTTACTGTCGTAACATTGTAAACACGGATGAATCATCAATGATGTTTCTGTTTACTGTCGTAACATTGTAAACACGGATGAATCATCAATGATGTTTCTGTTTACTGTCGTAACATTGTAAACACGGACGAGTCATCAATGATGTTTCTGTTTACTGTCGTAACATTGTAAACACGGACGAATCATCAATGATGTTTCTGTTTACTGTCGTAACATTGTAAACACGGATGAATCATCAATGATGTTTCTGTTTACTGTCGTAACATTGTAAACACGGATGAATCATCAATGATGTTTCTGTTTACTGTCGTAACATTGTAAACACGGACGAGTCATCAATGATGTTTCTGTTTACTGTCGTAACATTGTAAACACGGACGAGTCATCAATGATGTTTCTGTTTACTGTCGTAACATTGTAAACACGGACGAGTCATCAATGATGTTTCTGTTTACTGTCGTAACATTGTAAACACGGACGAGTCATCAATGATGTTTCTGTTTACTGTCGTAACATTGTAAACACGGACGAGCCATCAATGATGTTTCTGTTTACTGTCGTAACATTGTAAACACGGACGAGCCATCAATGATGTTTCTGTTTACTGTCGTAACATTGTAAACACGGACGAGTCATCAATGATGTTTCTGTTTACTGTCGTAACATTGTAAACACGGACGAGTCATCAATGATGTTTCTGTTTACTGTCGTAACATTGTAAACACGGACGAGTCATCAATGATGTTTCTGTTTACTGTCGTAACATTGTAAACACGGACGAGTCATCAATGATGTTTCTGTTTACTGTCGTAACATTGTAAACACGGACGAGTCATCAATGATGTTTCTGTTTACTGTCGTAACATTGTAAACACGGACGAGTCATCAATGATGTTTCTGTTTACTGTCGTAACATTGTAAACACGGACGAGTCATCAATGATGTTTCTGTTTACTGTCGTAACATTGTAAACACGGACGAGTCATCAATGATGTTTCTGTTTACTGTCGTAACATTGTAAACACGGACGAGTCATCAATGATGTTTCTGTTTACTGTCGTAACATTGTAAACACGGACGATTCATCAATGATGTTTCTGTTTACTGTCGTAACATTGTAAACACGGATGAAACATCAATGATGTTTCTGTTTACTGTCGTAACATTGTAAACACGGACGAGTCATCAATGATGTTTCTGTTTACTGTCGTAACATTGTAAACACGGACGAGTCACCAATGATGTTTCTGTTTACTGTCGTAACATTGTAAACACGGACGAATCATCAATGATGTTTCTGTTTACTGTCGTAACATTGTAAACACGGACGAGTCATCAATGATGTTTCTGTTTACTGTCGTAACATTGTAAACACGGACGAATCATCAATGATGTTTCTGTTTACTGTCGTAACATTGTAAACACGGACGAGTCATCAATGATGTTTCTGTTTACTGTCGTAACATTGTAAACACGGACGAGTCATCAATGATGTTTCTGTTTACTGTCGTAACATTGTAAACACGGATGAATCATCAATGATGTTTCTGTTTACTGTCGTAACATTGTAAACACGGATGAATCATCAATGATGTTTCTGTTTACTGTCGTAACATTGTAAACACGGACGAGTCATCAATGATGTTTCTGTTTACTGTCGTAACATTGTAAACACGGACGAGTCATCTATGATGTTTCTGTTTACTGTCGTAACATTGTAAACACGGACGAGTCATCAATGATGTTTCTGTTTACTGTCGTAACATTGTAAACACGGACGAGTCATCAATGATGTTTCTGTTTACTGTCGTAACATTGTAAACACGGACGAGTCATCAATGATGTTTCTGTTTACTGTCGTAACATTGTAAACACGGACGAATCATCAATGATGTTTCTGTTTACTGTCGTAACATTGTAAACACGGATGAATCATCAATGATGTTTCTGTTTACTGTCGTAACATTGTAAACACGGATGAATCATCAATGATGTTTCTGTTTACTGTCGTAACATTGTAAACACGGACGAGCCATCAATGATGTTTCTGTTTACTGTCGTAACATTGTAAACACGGACGAGTCATCAATGATGTTTCTGTTTACTGTCGTGACATTGTAAACACGGACGAGTCATCAATGATGTTTCTGTTTACTGTCGTAACATTGTAAACACGGATGAATCATCAATGATGTTTCTGTTTACTGTCGTAACATTGTAAACACGGATGAATCATCAATGATGTTTCTGTTTACTGTCGTAACATTGTAAACACGGACGAGTCATCAATGATGTTTCTGTTTACTGTCGTAACATTGTAAACACGGACGAGTCATCAATGATGTTTCTGTTTACTGTCGTAACATTGTAAACACGGACGAGTCATCAATGATGTTTCTGTTTACTTTTGTAACATTGTAAACACGGACCAGCCATCAATGATGTTTCTGTTTACTGTCGTAACATGCGAACTTATCCTTAATAGTTTATTGTGTAATTAAAGAGAGACAACTCTATGTTTTTACAGTTGATTAAAATAATGTATTGATGTTAATAATTTCAAAATACGTAATAAGGCACATACTGAATGCATAGCATCATATCAATAAATATATATTATCTAATAAGACACATATTGCATTTATATCTTTAGTTTAACTCAATCACCCTAATGTTAGCATGTCATACTTTGGGATAAAGAAAACATATATTTTTTATTGGCTTCGTATATGCATAACGATAATTATATTTGTTAAAAAAAGGACCATACTGCTCAGTCAAATACATTTATCTAATGCACAATACATCATGTCAGATTGTTCAGACGTTCTAGTCCTGTATTGAAAATAACACCTGCTATAGAGCTAATGTATCGTGAGTGTATATAATCTCCATTTTTTTTTATGTCGCCGTATACAATATATATCAATGTCTCAACGATTTATGCTTCTTCATATGTACATGAAATAAAGGATTATATTTACTATAAGGGAATTATGAACAATTATATGTTTAAACTCATAACGGTTAAAGGGTAATACATTTAATTTCTGTTTACTTTTGTGACATGCGAACTTAACCTTAATAGTTTATTGTGTAATTAAAGAGATACAACTCTGTGTTTTTACAGTTGATTAAAATAATGTATTGATGTAGATAATGTCATAATACGTAATAAGACACACACTGTATATATAGTTTCATATAAAAAAATAGATATTATCTAATAATGCACATATTGGGTTTAGATGTTTCCTATATGCATGACGATAACCGTACTGGGTAAAAAAGGGCCATACTGCTTAGTCAAATACATGTATTTAATGTCTGTATGTTCAGACGTTCTTGTCCTGCCATAGACCTAATGTATCATGTTTGTATGTAATGTACATTCTTTTTTATATGAGGCCGTATACAATAAATATCAATGTCTCAACGATTTATGTCGCTTGTCTGTCGGCGTATATGTATCTTTCTGTCCGTTCTTCTGTCTACTTCTCTTGTACGCGCAAATCCCCTTAAACAGCTTAAAAGGTTTTCGTGAAGTTTCATAGGACAGTTGCATATCATATGTACAAGAGACTGAATGATTATATATACTATAAGGGAACTACAAGGAAAGAACTAAACTTTTTTTTATTTTTATTTTTTTTTTGTTTTTGTTTTTGTTTTTTTTTTTCATTAATTAAGAAGTGTATTTATATGTACCTTTTAATTTGTTTACATATTGTATTTCATGTATCAGAAAGAGAACTATGCTTTTTTACGCGTGTCATAAACAAAAAAGCACACATTCCAAAAGGCCATTTTACGCATATAGCTATTTAAAATTACAGTTATAACACAAATAATGTCAAGTGGATCCGTTATTTTCGTGGTTGTAATTGGTAATATAACTTTCTTTTTTAAGCAAATTTTTCGGTAAGAATTCGCGTTTTCCCGGATTTTACTCGTCACGATGGGACGAGATTTCTTTTTACAGTCCGATGTTTATTAAAAAAATCGTTGAGTTTTAATACATTGTTCAAGTCATATAGTTAATCTTGTTAAAAGTCGTTGCTTTAGTACTTTTACTTCTAGGCAAAACAAAGCAACAAATCATTTCTGTCTCCCGTCCGAAAAATAGTGTTTTAAAAGGATAATCAAGGAAACCAAGGTAATAGCGGTAATCAAAAGAATATAATCCAGGAAAAAGGACCAAACATGAACATAAGACATACAAAGACATTAAAATAAATAATAACAAAACGAAATCACATGATATCATCAAGAGTATGTTCGGCTCAAACCGGAATACACAGAGATACGATCATTGTAAAATCACTTTACACCGTTACCACCTCAACTACACAGTAGCACCAAATGAGTGATTTCATCTTCATGATCAACGGCGTTTCCTCTGTTTAGCTATATACAGGCAAACAGACAGACAGACAGAAACACAGACGGGCAAATCCCTGCTTAGCACCAATGCTAAACCAGTACTCTCATGACAAATACTTAAACTACAAATAGGGCTATTGAGCACAGCTATTGACACATGACCGTTGAATATTTACATGCATATTAATGAACCTGATGAATCTAGTGAACATGCCAAGTCATTCATCTGGTAACTACGGGTCATTGTGTACAATCTCTTTTATCATATGTTCAGAAATATGAAACTGAATACGAACGATATTTTGGAAGTTTTACATTATATACCAGAAACTCAATTTAGCACACACACAAAAATGCGTAAGATTTAACATTTATTTTTCATATAGACTTTTCAAAATTGAAGGAATGAACGAACATATTTGATATCTGTACGTAGTGCATGTACATGCATTGCAAATATTATTTTATCCGGAAAAAGAAGGCAGTCTTGAATGAACATTGTTAGATATATAGGACTGTTCTTAATCATTTCTTGGGAAAAATACCCTGAGCCTTGACTTTTACCAGACAATCAAAGAAAAAGGCTTTTGATTTCCGACATTAAAGATATGGATCAAGAGAGAGTAACAAGCTTCATTTGCGCTTGCTATTAAAACAGTGTCTTCAATTTTGCTGAATCGCATTAGGAAATAAAAGGCGATGCAACAATTATTCAAAACTATATTATCTATATATGGCCAATTGTAGAAATAATAGAAATCGATAAGACGCAATTAATGCAATGGAGATTATATTACTTTTTTTTCTGTTTTTACCTACTAGCAAGACATTTGAGGACATTTGAGGACACATTTTAAAAGTAACAATTGCAAGACTTATTAAAAAGTGGGTAAGTAATGTGCTGTCGAAAAAGATTTTTTATTGCTAGAACGTATTTTGCCGCGTAATTTAAAATTATTTAATGTACCGAACGTGTCTTCTAACTGTGTTAAATATAATACATTCATACAGAAATATACAACTTGTTTTAGTTGAGAACAGGTTCCCAAATTACCAAGGTATCATCTCCGTTATATAAAGCATCATTTAAAATTTTGTAAACGGCGAATTGGTACTCGTGTTGTCACGGTTTGGAAGAAGAAAGTGCGAGAGTGAAATTACCTTATTCATTTTACAGTGTACATTTCCGAGAACATTCAGTTAGGCACTGGCATCTATATAATAAAATGAAATTATTTATCAGTTATGGAATGTGTCACATGTTATTTGTTGTACATGCACAGTTTAAGCACACATTATAATTATAAACTAAATCAAACTATAATAGCGTTTATTTCAGATTTACTGTTAAGCAGTGAATAAAATAGTTTATCTTATTGCAACTGTCTGTAAACGTCTTCCAGTAACTTAAACATTACAATAATAGCAATCTGTCCAATCGGCGGGGGTTTATAGAAAAAAAACAGAGGACACTTACCCTACCTACTGGTGCACGTGGTCCATGCTCCAAGTTTTTTAGTTGGGTCCGATTTGCTCAATTCCTTTTGCTACACTGTTTGTATGATTTCATGTTCTTTGTTGTATATGTTTGTTTTCCATGTAAGGTATTTGTCCCTGGATTACTTTCTGTAGATTACCGGTATTACATTGGTTCCAATAATTATTATTTAATGAGAGAAACACTAATGATGTATATATATATATATTTTATTGCACTGCCTTATTAATATGTGAATTTTAATTTTGTATTGCCTGAATTGAGGTTTTGTCTTTTTTGGTTTTGAATATTTCTGATTTCTTGAATACCGATCGAAGGTAATAACATAACCAAAATATGATATTTTTGTATTGTTAGAAAGTATTAAAGTAAATTCAAACGAATCATAAAGACCTATAAATTAAACGATATATGTTTTTGTTTACCTTTGAAAAGATAACACGTTAAAACATTCAAGTTTTTTTTTCTTTTTTCGCAAAATAAATCGTTCTCTTTGCCTCGGAATTAAGAATTGTTTAATGTACCGAGCGTGTCTCCTAAGTGTGGTCAACATATTAGAGTCATAAGAAATATACTGTTTTAAAATTTTAATTGAGAGCAGATTCTAAAATTACCAAGTTTTGACAAAAAATGCATACATCTCCGTTATATCCAGCATCAATTTGAAATTTTGTAAACGGCGAATTGATACTCGTGTTGTGACGTTTCGGTAGGAGAAAATGAGAGAGTGAAATTACCTTATCCATTTTACAATGTACATTCTTACATTTCCGGGAACAGTCGGTAAATCACTGGTATCTATATAATAATATGAAATTATTTATCAGTTATGAAATATATATTTTACATCCTATTTGCTGTATATTCACGGTTTATGCACACATTAAAATCATAAACTAAATCAAACTATAATAAGGTCAAATTTGTTTCAGATTTACTGTTAAGCAGTGAAAATAGTTCATCCTACTACAACTGTCTGTAAACGTCTCCCACTTATTTAAGCATTACAATAATAGCATTCTGTCTAAAGTATTTTTCCCTAATAGATCATGATTTGTGGTTTTAAGAAAATAAGAGTTATCCTTCTTTTGATACTATACATTATTTAAGTCTACCCCAGACTTGACTTTTCATAAGCAATTTGGCGGATGTTTCTAGAAAAGCAGAGGACGCTTGTCCTACCGGTGCACCTGGTCAATGCTCCAGGTTTTTAGTGGGGTCCGAGTTGCTCAATTGCTTTTGCTGCATTGTATGTATGATTTAAGTTACATTATGTTCTGTGTTGTTTATGTCTGTTTTCCATGTCTGGTCTTTGTCCTTGGCTTACATTCTGTAGATTATCGCTATAACCTTGGTTCCAATATTTACTATGGAATGAGAGAAACACTAATGATGTATATATATATATATATTATTGCACTGCCTTATTAATATGTGAATTTTAATTTTGTATTGCATGCATTAAAGTTTTCTCTTTTTTGGTTTTAAATATTTCTGATTTCTTGAATACCGATCCGAGGTATAAACATAACCAGATTATGATATTTTTTTATTGCTAGAAAGTATTAAAGTAAACTCAAACGAATCATTCAGACCTACAGATTAAACGACATATGTTTGTTGTTTTACCTTTGGAAAGATAACACGTTAAAACATTCAAGTTTTGTCTTTTCTTTTTTTTTTCGCAAAATAAATCGTTCTCTTTGCCTCGTAATTTATTTTTTTTATTATACCGAGCGTGTCTTCTAAATGTGGTCAACATATTACAGTCATACGAAATATACAGTTTTAATAATTTAATGGAGAGCAGATTTTAAAATTACCAAGTTTCGACAAAAAATGCATGCATCTCCGTAATATCCATCATCAATTTGAAATTTTGTAAACGGCGAATTGATACTCGTGTTGTGACGTTGCGGTAGGAGAAAGTGAGAGAGTGAAATTACCTTATCCATTTTACAGTGTATATTCTTACTTTTCCGGGAACATTCGGTAAATCATTGGTATAAAAAAAAATGAAATTATTTATCAGTTATGAAATATATATGTCACATCTTATTTGCTGTACATGCACGGTTTATGCACACATTATAATTCTAAACTAAATCAATATATAATAACGTCAAATTTATTTCAGATTTACTGTTAAGCATTGAAAATTGTTCATCCTATTACAACTGTCTGTAAACGTCTCCCACTAACTTAAGCATTACAATAATAGCAATCTGTCCAAAGTAGTTTTTGCCCTAATAGATCAAGATTTGTGGTTTTAAGAAAATAAGAGTTATCTCTCTTTTGATACTATACATTATTTAAGTCTACCCCAGACTTGACTTTTCATAAGCAACTCGGCGGATGTTTCTAGAAAAGCAGAGAATTCTTGTCCTACAGGTGCACCTGGTCAATGGTCCGGGTTCTAGGTGGGGTACGAGTTGCTCAATTGCTTTTGCTACATTGTTTGTATGATTTCAGTTACTTTATGTTCTGTGTTGTTTTTGTCTGTTTTCCATGTCTGGTCTTTGCTCCTGGCTTACATTCTGTAGATTACTGCTATAACCTTGGTTCCAATAATTACTATTTAATGAAGGAAACACTAAAAATGTATATATATTTTTATTGCACTTCCTTATTAATATGTGAATTTTAATTTTGTATTGCATGCATTGAGGTTTTCACTTTTCTGGTTTTGAATATTTCTGATTTCTTGAATACCGACCCGAGGTATAAACATAATCAGAAGATGATAATTTCAAAGTAAAAGACTATAATAGACCCAATTTAATGAGAAAACGTAATGAAAAAAACAATCAACATAAAAAAAAAGCAGACAACCACTGACTACATGTTCCTGGCCTGATGCCGGCGCATATATTATGTTGCGGGGTTAAACATGTTTGAAAGCGCCAATAGCCATCTTTCTTACCTGGGATTGAAGTGAAAAAATACTCGTATTCAATTCAAAAGATCGATAAATGATTCAGAAACTTTAACACCTAGGACAAATTACAACAGACTGCACCAACCCCAAAAGAGTACTCGCTGTTTCTGTAAGCTGTTATTTTTAAGTAAACACATCAAAAGGGTCATACATAGAAAATTAAAATAAATTAGTTTATCATTATAGCTTTGTTATACATGCATATAAACCTAAAAGAATTATACATATATGGTGTATCTGAACTGATTCAAGTAATACAAAGTACTCTTATAAAGAACTACTTTTTTTGCACAAGTGCAAAGTTAGATACTTTAATTTTAAAGCTAGCACTTACATGTATCTATATATTTTTATTATTATTGTAAATGAGTATGCAATAGAGATATTATTTTCAATAATCTCCTGCATTTGTTTGACCTCTAGTAAATTTTTCTTTAGCCATATTGTAAGACGCACATTTTGCTTTGTTTTAAGTACATGCAGTAAATTGGACATAAATGTGTTAATGTGTTATTTTCTATAAACAAGTGCAAGTGTCAAGTAGTAGAATGGTTATACAAACCAACATTTATGGATATAGCTCTTTAATGACACAAACTTCACACATATATCACATGTCATCCCAATTCCCCATTGAAAATCTCCATTCCCTAATAGGATCCTATATTTCTTATCGAACATTTACATTTTTTTTCAACATTTCTTCTGTTTGTTTTTTTTTAATTAATAATAATACATATGTTCATATCAATGAATTGCTTAAAAATAATTTCCCCATACTCCCATACACCATCCCCACCCACTTTTCCCATTTCACATCCCCAATTCCTCATCCCCTATATAACATAAAATGTTACGTTTTCACCAAACAAGGCATGTATGCGTACGTACAACCTGGGTTCTCCGTTAACTTGTGTGAATTACGTCATCAAATTGTATTGTGCGCCAGTTGTAAACTTTGGCACAAATTAGTAATAAATGGTTGCAATATATTTCTTTTAGATAACATCTGTGTATGGGGTGATGTCTATAATTGATTCATCTTCTGTTTCCCAAGTTAATGTATTGAAAGATCAATTCCGGCCAAACCGTTTAAAATATAACAAGGAAGGTTTGATTGTGCTGCATTGACTAAAATAACCCACATTTCGTGAAAATTATTTTTTTTTTGTTCGACAATATTATTAATATTAGAAAAGAAGAGATTGACATTAAAATCATAAACTTCAACTTCAGAAAAAAAAATGAATAGGAAAAATAAACATAAAATTAAAACTTAAAGAGAAGAGAAACAAATGTGAGAATTGATGGCACAGATAGAACAACTCTTTAAAACGAATAGTTAAATATTATAAGAAGAGGAAGTAGAAGTCAATGAGCAAAATAAAAATAAATATAATTTTGATTGGTTTACTGATTTTTACTGCTGAGTTTATATTAATTTATCTTTTAAGTCATGTAAAATGAATTAAATTACTCACACACATGCTTTATTTGATGTTGCTTTATACAACAAAAGATGTGTGAAGAAGACCACAACCCAGTAAATAAACAATATGAGTACATGAAGTGTAATAGTCTGAATTCGTTTATCCATTTAACACTGTATTTCTGAATGGCCTTGTGTTTTGATATAATAATTTAGATACGTTTATGTGACGGTCTGAAATATATTGACGAAACGCAGTAACATCTTTGATTATTATTTGATATCAAATTTTATACCACGTTCCCATGTTACCCTTTATTACAACAGTATTGATGACTTATGTGATTATTTCTTAACTCGGTCATAACAATTTTACCGCCGGAAACAATAGACCGAGATAAATACTTCAAGTATAAAGTTCTTCCTGTTGTACATGTCATGATGAGTTAACCTTTCACTACTGGTTTGCTTATCCCTTTCCATTCCTTATTTTGATTGGTAATGTTAAATATTAAATGATACTTTTTTAGCTGGTGAAAAATAACGAGTTCTTTAATTTTACATCGTGTTCCTTTGTCGAACACACCGAGTTGCTCATTTAATCGTGTTACTGTGTATGGTATAATTTCAGTAACGTTATGTTCTTTATCGTGTTTGTTTGTTTTCCATGTCTGGTCTCTGCCCCTCGATTTCCGATTCGCAGGATAGTTAAGGCACTTCAGGAGTATTTTCTACCACGTAAAATAACAGTCATAAAATGATAGAATGCCATAAGCAATATTGACGTCCACGTCTGCAGACGATTACAGTTTTCAATCAAAGAGGCCTTTTTCGAATATATTATTTAGAAACATTGGAAGAAAAAAGAAAATAAATAACAGGTTTAAAGCATCAATTCAGTTTTCCGCTCAAATGTTCTTTAGAAGTTTGCTTATTTCGCATTTCGTACGATTTTAGTAGGTTTTGCTTATTTCCCATATATGGAAAACGGCGTTGTTTACAAGCTCGAACGGCATCTGACGGCATCCTCCATTTTAGTATAATTCAGTGTTTTATGTTTATGTGAATATTACCCACCTGTTCATCATAGTCTATATATTTATAACATTAAAAACATATATATATATAATTAAAAAAAAATAAATAAAGTATGTATACAGCAAAAAAATAAAAAATAAACAAAGAACATT
This sequence comes from Perna viridis, assembly GCA_037379345.1. NCBI lineage: Eukaryota > Metazoa > Mollusca > Bivalvia > Mytilida > Mytilidae > Perna > Perna viridis. The sequence goes on from CM074525.1 coordinate 24,344,782, forward strand.
AAAGTGTAGCGGCAGTATAAGTCTTATCACTGCTTTTATTTTCTATGTCTATCGCTAATAATAAACATTGGATGTAACGCATTTTCAGCTTTGTCTGCTGGTACGACAACATATTTGTCAGGTGTAGTAGACGTAGGCAATGTTTTTGCTACATCGTAGTCTAAGACAATCCATGTAGCATTGACCTACTTAAAATGTTCATACGTTTTAAATTTAAAGACCCCACGACCTTTAACCACTCGGACAATATCTTTGTTTTCTCATCATTAAGGGCATTTTTTTCTCGTACTTCATTGACAATGAACTCATCTGAAAATCGTATCAACTACTTCTTATTTTCGCCTGAACAAAGGATTTTTTTTTATTTATTCAACGGGTCATAGTTCATCTTTCCTCGTTTGTCTTCCACGGACTTGACTTTTTATGAGCAACTCGGCGGGTGTTTCTAGAAAAGTAGAGGACGCTTACCCAACTGGTGCAACTGGTCTATGTTCTCAGTGGAGTCAGAGTTGCTCTGTTGTATGTCTGTTTTCCATGTCTGGTCTTTGTCCCTGGATAACATTCTTTTGATTACCGCTATAACCTTGGTTCCCCTGATTACTCTTTCCAATGTGGAATGACTAGCACTTCGATTACTTGAAAAAAGAATTGACAGAATATACAGATACTGTACTGCAGCTTTAGTTAACTTTTTCAAATAATACCGGTCAAATATGTCCACAACTGTACAAGCATGCTGCAGACACGCAAGCTGTTAACGAACATGATATCTCCCAAGATCTCCTAAGGTGTTGTATTTTTAACGATATAAATATTGCCATGCCATCTCGAATATGAACAATTTTGGTTAGTTCACATCCTGGCAGATTTGTAAACAATTTCTCAATCCTTCTAAAGTTTTTGAAGTAAATCAGTCATGCAACAAAGCTGTAGGTACCAATGGAGTCGATAGGAAATGACAATACAGACTCCACCTTCCCGTTGTATATATTTGCAAGTACCACGGCATGCCTCAAAACTAGTTCCGAATTTATATGGACATCGAGTTTTTCCCCGGATTGACATTTCAGCTTCATTTTTTTTTGTCATGTCCTCAAATGTTTTAGCTTCGACCTCTAAATAAGCCCGTACAAACTTTGAGAATTGTCCTCAGAGAGAGGGCACCTTCAATGAATGACTCAACCATTTTTTTTTCTATCGTCGATCAAAATGCTCAACCAGGACATTTTCTTGCTTTTCGTATAGACTCATTGCTGATGTCTTTGTTTCCTGATGGGAATTCACGCGGTTGTCTATCCTTCCAGATCTTCCGTGCATTTTTTAGCTAAACTATATTTTCAAGCATTTTTTCAACAGCTGTCAAAAACATGTCCCAGTACTTATAAGTTGGAGATTGTTTGTAGCCCCATAATTTAGTTCGAATGTGAAAAGGTCAATGTGAGTTTGACATACATAACGATATCATAACTTCATAAATAAGTGTCAGACCACGAACTGCTCAGTTATATTGCTTAAAAGCAATCGGTTAACCAGCGAAAACGTCAGAGGCAACTAAAAGGTCCCGCAGTCCATCATCGGCCCACAATTTACCAATTGTTGTAATAAAACATGATGAATATATTTACACAGCAATTTATATAGCTTTACGAGACATTCCGACCACTTCTGTTTGGTAACTCAATATTCATATCCAAACATTATTTACTATATTTTAGTATTTTTGTTTTATTTATTTGACAAGGGAAATTAAAAAGTAGCGTACATTATCATGCTATCTTAACGGAGATAACTCAGTTTAAAGCCTTTTGTTTTAATTACATAGTAATTTATTCGGAACATAGACTTCAACCAGCTTATCACAGACTGACACCACCTTAACATTTTTGGCGCATGTCTGGAATAGTCTGAAAGTGTCTGAACCGGTACTTGATATGACAGACTGAACCAAATAAACAAGACTGAACACGACTAAAATGGTTACGGCCAATAACAGTCTTTACAGCTACTGAACGACTGAATTAATCTAAAAACGAATTGTTTAGACAGGTCAAACTTCTTCAGACCGATATAGCTGTTTGAGATTTAACTTTTAAGTACTAGTTTAGCTGGAACAAAGTATATCTAATGTCTTTTACAAGTTGATTACTTGTTCCGTGAGTGAATATATTATATGTTGGCCTGTATGTTAAGTTTTCAGATATAAACTTCACAACCATCAGATCCAAATCTGATTGGATTGAGAAGAAAAAAGTGTTGCTCGACGTTAACAGTTTTGTGATTGCATTGTATGTATTTTTTATGTTTGTTGTACTTATAATTGTTAAGTGAAATATTCATTAATGCAGAAAGCAATTTAAGTTATGTTTAGAACGACTTAAGATTTCGTAGATGATAGTTTCAACAAACGGTCGGCATTCCAATGGAAACAAATTGTATTCCTTTACTTGCTCACCTATTCCTTCGGCTTTATGAGGCTAACTGTATAACTGATCTGTTCCGAAAGAAAACATATCGTTTGGCTAATTCCTGTAATATCAGTTTCGTCTATATAGATGATTATCTTTAAACAATCCTAATTACGGGGATTTGACGCATTGCGTCCACCCCGAAGAACTTAATATAAAGGATACACCAGATACTTTGAAGTCAGCCACATATCATGACATACGCTTATCGATGTTAAAGGAAAATTATTGACCAAACTTTACTACAAACATGTAGACTTTTCATTCAGAATGGTCAACTTTACTTTCATCTTTGGCTACATCTCTTCACCACCTGCATATGGAATGTTCATTTCACAACTCATACGTTATGTCAGAGCTTGCCGAAACAACATAGGCTTTGTATCGCGCTAGAACTCTAAACAAATTGCTTCTGGGACAGGGTTATATTGCCAGAAGATTGAAGTCATCACTACAGACGTTTTATGGTCGTCATCATGAACTCGTGGATCGTCATGATGTATCCATATGGATCATGAAAACTAAATTATTCCACGGGTCATGGTTTTTTTTTTCTTCGTTTGTCGGACTTGACTTTTTTCATCAGTAACTCGGCGAGTGTTTCTAGAAAAGCAGAGGAACCTTACCTTACCGGTTGACCTTGTCCCTGGATTACATTATGTTGATTAGCGCTGTAACCTTGGTTCCCTTGATTACTCCTCAACTTTATCGGGCACCTCAGATAATGACGGTACACCTGGTCAATTCTGCCAGTTTTTAGTGTAGTTTGAGTCGCTCATTTATTTGTGTTACTTTGTATGCATTATATTTGCTTGATGCCCTATGTTGTGTTTGTCTGGTTTCAAAATCAATGAAGTACACAATGCGGAATATATTACACGCACACATGTTAATGCTGATCCTAACGAACACAGTTTATACTTGACGTATTTGTAAATTTCAATTGGTTCCAGTTTAGTGGTTATGTTGGAGTCATAACAAGGAAAAAATATTTTTTGTGTTAGCAATATGTTCTTTATCATTAACTTCGGTTGTAACTGGTATTTCATCTTTGACTTCATCGTGAGAATAAAAACATTTCCCCCGCAGGACAACCTGACTTTGGTTTAAAGTGAGTGTGTGCGTTTTCAACAATGACATACCGACGGTAAAAATGATATCACATGAATAAAAACATATTCAATTCAAAAATCTACACAAATAGAACATGAACATAAAAGGAGAAATAAGGTATTTGTAACTGGCTGCATGTTCTGCCCAAACATAAAATAGAACATAGCAAATGTTAACTACATTTAGTGCAGTCGCTAAATTAAGCGATTCCCAACCAACATTCTCCTGGAGACGCTCTTAGACTATATTTGAAGGGATTGTATATCAAAAATACAACGCACATTAGACAGTTTGATACAACTGAGTATTTATCCGCAAGAAGCACAGAAAAAGGTCCAAATTACCAAAATTTTCGAAAGAGAAACAATATCTGCTACCAAATACTGTGCGATTACAAACCAGTTCGTAAGAATTATAAAACCCCGTAATCTTTCAAACATTTATAAATAGCAACATATGATGAAAACAGAAGAAAAGCATGAAACACTAAAATATTTGTGTCCTCTAGTTGTCTTGACAATATATACATTTTAAGGTTCTCTTCACAAACAAACTATTGAAGGGAATGTGTTAATGTTACGTTATATACCTGTGCAAATTTAACGAAATGGTAAAATGTTTTACCCATGAGTGTTTCTACATGTAATAACAATAGTCGGTAAACTTGAAAAATCAGTAAATGCGTATACCTGTCATTTTAGTGCAAACAAGTGGCAGAGTTGAATCAATACAGTAAAGCAATCACATATAAAATATATTTATTACTATAAAAAAAAAATAGAGATTAATCTATTTGCTGTGCATTTGACAAGTAATGATCTTGATATTTTGTTTAAGAAAAAACATAATCCTTTGCGGCATTTTACAACAAATATAGCTGAATTAAAAACTTATTCCATTTAGATACATTCTGCCTGTTTCTTGTCGAAAGGAAATTGAAATAGCAAAAATGCAAAAATAGCAATTGTCCTGTTTATTGACACAATGTTTCCTTCCTCCCGACCTAGTTTGTTTATTTTTAAAAGCATGTGATATTTGATATGTGATAATAAGGACGGAAATGCTATTTATATGATATATTTACGCGATATGATTCATGTCCATAGAGTAGACAACATATATGATGCATGCATACAATATATCACCATTATAAGTGTCCAGGTATTTTTTGTAAATTAGTCTAGAATCATAGAAAGTTAGATATTATTATTATTTTTTATTTGCTTGATACGGGTTTCCTTCTCGGTCTAACTTTTCCGTTACCGTAGCGATGATAGGCTTTATTTGATCAATATTGATTTGATTGATCTTTTTTTAAAGTAAACTATCACGGCTATTTTTTCACATACACAAAAACCGTTTATTAACATTTATGCACATGCAGAATTAATTACGCGATACTAAAATTACGCTTACACAGAAATATTAATGCGATTGCATGAATACATACAAAATCAAGAATGACTGTTTTTTCGTAAATATAAATATAATAGATTTCAAATGTACGATTTCTAAACATACGTCATTTTTTGAAAATTGGACTTAAATAATTTATGTCGGAGACACACGCCTGATTTTAATATTGATAAATAAAACAAACTTAACCAATAATAACAAAACCATTATTTTACAAAAATGTTGATTACCTTTCAATCGGCAGAAATATGTCAGTTGTTGCAACAAAGAAGAGGAAGATAATATTGTCATTTCACAATATTTCAAACAATAATCTTGGACCGTTATTGAAATTAAAACTGTTTGCAAACTTCCAATCTGCAGAAACGTGTCATTCTGAAGATTTATGACTGAAATATGAGTGTTGTTACCACTTACACTCATTTGCTTTTGTTACTTTGTATGTATGGTTTTAGTTACTTTATGTTTTTTGCTGTGTATGTCTGTTTTCAATGTCTGGTTTTTGTCCCTGGATTACCTTCTTTGATTACCACTTTAACCGAGTTTCCCTTGCTTACTCTGTTATACCATTATTGAAATTAAATTGCCGAAAACTTACAATTTGCAGAAATATGTTATGTGTAAAATTTTTGAACTGAAATATGAGTGTCGCAACAATCAACTGAATACTTATATTGCGATATTTAATAGTTTTGACCACTATTGCAATATAAAGTTTTGCAACCTTACAATCTGCAGAAATATTTTATTTTTTTAATATTTGTGCCGAAACCACAAACTGGATACCAATATGGCCATTTGTAATATTTTGAACAGTAATTTTGGACCATTATTGAAGTTATAACTGTTTGCACCCTTACAATCTGCAGAAATTATCTCATTTTAAATCTTTTGAATTGCAATATGAGTGTCGCAACCACTTGAGACTAATGTTGTTATTTTAATGTTTTAAACACTTAGGACCAGTATTGAAATTAAAACTGATCACAATCTGCAGAAATATGACATGTATGTCATTTTTGAGAAATGTTACAAATACTAGTGTCCATGCCACACATTTGATGCTTATTTTGACATTTTGTTTTTCTTTTCAAGCAATCATATCTGTCCATTATTGAAATTAAATTTGTTTGAACTCTAGCTTTTACAGAAATATGTTATTTTGTGGAAATGGGACTGAATATGTATAAATAGGAAATTATTGTTTCCTTATTTTTAATTTGAAGTAAAACAAGAATATCCATTATGAAGAATCATTAAAACAATAAAATCTTTCTCATTTTATACATACATCTGTAGTTAATATTTTGCATCATTGTATCTTAAGCGACTTGGAGTTGCGAATAAACACAATCCAAGTATCGCGTGATTTCGATACTTCCAACCGGCGGCGAGATTCAAATATCATTATTGATTGCACAATATTGTGTACATCCAAATGTATTTTATGTTTGTAGTACAACATTTACTTTGCATTTTCTTTTCGGAATTGGGAATAGGCCCTGGACAACAGGAAATACGTCGATGCAAAGGGGAATGGAGCAAAGGGGAATTGGGCTATGAGAAATGGGGTATGGGAGGATGGGGCAATGTGGCTTCGAGGAATGGGACATGGGGCAATTGGGCGTAGGGGATGAGGAAATAGGGCATGCGGCAAGTGCAAAGTTATCCAATACTGGGACTGTATTTTTGTACCGTTAAGTATTGATTGCTTAATAAAAACTAAAGGATCCAATTTTACGACACGTCATTCGAATAATTTAAAGTATATTTACGGGGAATGTGCATAGAAGAAAAGTATCATATTCTAATAATTACATCAAAATACAAAACTTTCAACAGAGTCATCATTGTACAGTATATGTTTCAGGTAATACTTTTTTTTATTAAAGTGCAGAGTATACAAGCCGAACTAATTTCCCAAAACAAAACTATTTTCCAGATAAAGAGGAAGTGTTACACATTGTACTGTTTCAACACATTTAATGGTGCCGATGAAGACAGCTCGGATGGCGCTTAAATGACATCAATGATGTACATACTCGTGTCATCATTTAAAAAACAACATTTATAAGTGAATATGTGAATGACTTAATTCCGATAATTCATTTGTTTTGTCAATCCACTTCCTATCACAAGCCTTACAAATTCTAATTATTAAAACAAAGTTCAGAATTATAAAAATAGACACTTTGCAGTTTTATCTTCGGCCTTCAAACAAATATAAAAAATCAAGCAGCTATAATTGGTTATTCAAATTCGTATATGGATGGCTTGCAAGACACAGCAATTGTTCATTGTTCCCGATAATTTAAGCTTAATCTCCCTTTTTTTTGCAGTTCAGTTTCCTTTTAAGAAAATAAAACGCTATAAACATAGGAACGAGAACACAACGGTACACATGAAAATAAAACAAAAAAAAAAACAAACAAAAAAAAACAAACAAACAAACAAACAATAACAATCCTACAAGGAAGGGTGCTACAGGAACGAAACAAGTTGATAAAATTACCTTCCTATATGACAATGACACGACGTATCTGAAATCAATAAGTATTTACACGTACGTCACCAGTAAACTGTAGACTTCTTATAGCTGAAATGCAATTTAATTAAAAAAATGAATTTGAAAAACTAACCAAAACAAATGTTTGAAAGTTAAAAAGATAAAACTCATACATAACAGGAAACATAGACTTGTTTTTTTAGATCAACCATTTGAGGAGGGATTGTGGTATATTTCCAATGAACACCCTGGCAAGTTAATGATAGAGATTTCACGTTATGTGTATCGGATTACACAATTCTGATACCATTTCAATTCTGAAATTTGGTTTGGTAAATATTCGTTGAGAGAAACTCTAATTTAAACGACGTATTGAGACATGGAAGGCATTATTTGTCTTCAGGATGGCTTTTATCATGTATTAATTGGGATTTGTGACATAACCAGTTACCTTCTACCTTGAAATTTATGTATATGAACATTAAACAGGAAAAATGCCGAACGTGTTGTTAAGGTTAAGTTTATTTGAAAAAAAAATTTCCCGAGTTGCATAATGTTGTTAAAATGATGCATACTTTAAGCAGTACATTTCTGATTTGATGTATGCCGGTATCAAATGTGTACTGTTACTTCAATATCAAAACTTGATATCCTCGTGAGGATTAAAAAAAAATGTGGTGTACAAATAGACACAACAATATGCAGAGCTGTAATCATAAACCTGTAATTGTGACAGGTTTAATACGACAGAGATTGGCATGTTCATGTAAATCAGAAACTAAATCGTTAACATGCAGACATATATAAGAAAAACAGATTATAGTAGTAATGTCTACTTTACTGCTGACACTGGCTTAAAAGTCTACTTATTTTGGAACTGAGATGTCTTTTTTTTTTCTTTCTAAATATCAGTTTATATTCACCGAAATTCTAAAGATTTCTAAAGGCATCTTCCCCAATGAAAAATTAGATTCAGTTTTTAGTGAAGTCCGAGTTTCTCATTTGCTTTTGTTACTTTGTATGAATGATTGTAGTTACTTTATGTTATGTGTTGTATATGTCTGTTTTCCATGTCTGGTCTTTGTCCCTGGATTACATTCCTTTGGTTAGCACTATAACATTGGTTCCATTGATTACTCTTACGGATAAAGCTATTGAATGACACAAATTGTACAGTTACGTCATATGTCATCCCCCATTCACAATTGAAAAATATCCATCATTCATAGAATCCTATTGCATATTTTTAATCGAATATTTTTATTATCAAACTGAATTTTATATTTTCATTTTTTTTTTCAAAATTTTCCTGGTTTTACTAAAAGATAATACACATGTTCATATCAATGATTTAATTACGTTCATATCAATGAATGCTTAGAAATAATTCCCCCATTTTCCAAATTGAAAATCCTTATACTCCCATACACCATCTCCATCCCTCTTTCGCATTCCACTTCCCCAATTGTTCATCCTCTATATAACATTGAATGTTTCGTTTTCATCAGACAAGTACTGCATGAGTGCGTGTATCCTGGGTTCCATGTAAACTTGTGTGAATTACGTCATAATCTTTTTATTATGCGACAGTTGTTCAAGTTGGCATCAACGTAAGATGTGGAAGATACACATCAGTAACAAGTCTGCAATATATTTCTTCTAGATAATATCTGTGTATGGGGTGCTGTTTGAAATTGATCATGTGCATTTTCTGCTTCCCAGGGTCAAGTATTAAAGGATCGATTCCGGCCAAACCGCCTAAAACACAATGAAGAAGAACACCTTTCATTTCGAGTAAAAATATCGTTTTTAACAACTTGATTTATCATTTCTGAAAATAACCCACATTTTACTCGGACTCCACTAAAAACTGGGAGCATGGACCAGGTGCATCGGTAGGGTAAGCGTCCTCTGCTTTTCTAAAAACACCCGCCGAGTTGCTGATAAAAGTCATGTTCGGCGTAGACAAACGAGGAAAGGAAAACTATGACACGTTGAATAAATCATTTTTCATGGTGCTGATGGATACACCATAACGATCCACGCCCGCTGTAGTGATGACTTCAACTAAACTGAAATATTTTCAGAATTCGTGTTTACTAGTGATATAATAGAAAACCGAATTCAATGGAAATCAAATGTAAATACCTTCGAGTCAAATGAAAACCAAACGATTCACCGGTGAAAGATAATACCATTGAAGACGTTATGAACGAAGTTCTACCGCGCAAAATTACCAATGAAAGTTCAGAAATTATTTGTGAAGCATTAAATTCTGATTTAAATGTTAGCAATCTTAAAAACTCAAAACTGATCAATCCATATAGCGACGACAATTTATATAGTGATGATGTTCGATGAACGACCAAGGGATACGACAACAACAACACTGACATGCCGTCTGAATGTCCCCCACAACATGTTTACATGTCAGGTGACACTTCTGACACTGATGAATGCAGTATTGACAACAACTTTTCACCAGGTAATCAATATTTTAATCTACAAATATGACGATGTGTTTGTACAAACAATTGAGAACACATGCTGTTTAGGCAAGGGTTTTACCTTTAAATGGTGTTCTAGATTGGGAACGTTATGTTACATTTTGTTTCCTTTTCTATAATAATGAGTGTCTCGGTTGTGATCAGTAGAACGTTGAACATAATATGCGCAGAGTTTACTGTTTATTTATTTATTCATGTTTTGTAATAAGAAGTACAACATGAGATTTAAGGTAGTATTTCAAGTTTTTTTTTCGAAAAATTATGCGCATGGGGAACAAATGTTAAACTTCTCCAACAATTGAGCTTAAAAATGTCTGAGAAGCTAATTTGATTAATTCATTGACATTTAAGACTATTGGATTTTTTTTCGGTTTCCGTTTACATTTATCATTGCTTTAAATATTTGATTTGTTCCACCCTCCAGGATTTATACATGTGTCATCTGTCATACACTGATCAACATGCTCTGTATGTTATTCAAAGTACAGAACATACTTCATGGTCTCTATAGGCATCAGTTAGTTTGATTCATCTGTCATGCACTGGTCAATATGCTTTCTGTGTTTTTTTCAAAATACAGAACATACTTCATGGTCTCTATAGGCATCAGTTAGTTTGATTCATCTGTCATGCACTGGTCAATATGCTTTCTGTGTTTTTTTCAAAATACAGAACATACTTCATGGTCTCTATAGGCATCAGTTAGTTGGACTCATCCGTCATACACTGGTCAATTTGCTTTTATGTCACAAAAAATACAGAACATACTTCGGGGTCTCTGTAGGCATCAGTTTTTTGGACTGTGTGCTCTATAAGTGGTGAACATTAACCTTGTGAATACGGCGAGTTAGTGCTGATTAACTTTGTAAATAGAATAGAGCGTTTTGCCGGAAAACTCAGTCTTCTTGAACCTTTTTTTCTAAAAGCATTAACAAACAATAGTTGATCTCAAGTTGTTTAAATTAGGAAGTTTGTGTGTCTAACAAGAGAGCCTTTTTCACCCTTCTTGATGATTATTTCAAAACAAACGCCTTTTTGTTCGTTTCAGCATACCCGGTTGGTGGGTAATTTGAAAAAAAAAAAAAACATAAATAAATCTTTGTTAAAACGGCTATACAAAAAACAAAACTTACCATGGAAAATCATCAGTTTCATTGTGGTGACCTTGTGATTTTTTTAAGTTCTGCAATAACCTACCGTTTGGTTCTTTCTACACTTTTACACCTTTTTGTACGTGGTTAATGAGGCTATATATATGTTTACTTATTGAATAGTGTTTGGTTGAATTATTAGATATGTAAACCTCAAGCAACCTAAGTAGACATCTACCTCAGTTTATTGCATAAGTAGCTCACAATATATGGTCTCAGTATCGTATTAATTTTCCCATAGACTTCTATAGTGAAGTGCATATTTTCAGGATTTTTTAAAAAATATGTAAATTGATTCAATAAAACTTTCACTTATGTAGCATTTCTAAGGACATGTGAAAAAATAATTTCCCGCAAAGAAAATAGGGTGAGTCCACGAAGATTGGACAGAAAAGTAGTCTTGAACTATAAATAGCCATTTTCCCTACTTTCACTTTCGTTTTGCACTCACCAAACCAACCTTTTCAGTGGAACATTTTTATGATATTATGTTAGATTTTCTTTTAAAAAAGTTCTTCATCTTACAGTGTGATGTTTGCTCTATTTTTTAAGTCAACGTTCATGTCTTTTGACAAAACATTAGTTTGTAGAGAGGCAAAAAGATAATGCACTATATTTTTATGGCATCCATGTTTTGACGTACACCCGCTCAGGGATATGCAATACGATACTGGTACCTATTACTAATAAACATTTCAGTATAATCCTAAAAGTTGTTGTTTTTCTGCTAGAGTATTCATTTCCATACTGAAAATTCAGAATATCATTGCCCTGCTACAAACATGAGTTTTCTATTAAAATTCTTATATAGGTACCCTATTCCAGGCATAAGACTAATATCTCAGTGTTAGCCAGAAAATATTACTTTTGATAAAAAGCTGCTGCATTAATCAAACTAAGCAACTTTGTGGTTTATTCTGACATGGTAGATACATGAACTGTACTATGAGTTCCAAATCATTATTTAATCCCCACTTGTGAGCTCCATATATGGAAATATTAATATCCGAACCTCCTTTTTTGTCTTTAACTCAAGGGAGCCTCTTGTTTAAAGTAAAGTATAATGACCGGTACAACCAACTGTTTTAAACTATAGATATGGTCATTTCAATTATAATAAATCCAGAAAAAATTATACCAATATCATAGTTTTAAAACAATATAGCTTTTCATATGCAGAAAATACAGATTTTAAGCCATTTTGGTACCCCAGCCAGATACAAATGGACCTCAATGTGACAGGAAAAGGACTTTTTCTTTAAAACAGATAGCTATGATGCAAGAAATATAGTTTACTGGTATAAATATTATAATAACAATTGTCTGCTTTAGATACTTTTTGAACAAATTCAGTTTTTATATGAAAAAACACCATTATTTTTCTTGCCGCATTAGAATCTGTCCATTTGAACCACTAAAAAAAGTCCACTAAAAAATTGGCTGATGACTTTTGTGACATTTCTGTGTTTAAATAAACCACACAGTTATATGGCAACTCATTTTAGCTATTTATTTGAAAGAAAAACAAAAAATAAAAAAAATATTCATTTTTTCATATATAAGAGGCAATGTATGGAAAATGACTATTTTCAAGTCCTAACCACATACTTAAAATGTGTTGTAACTTGAAAACTATCCTTTATGCAGGAGTATTACTTGCTTTAGGTTACCTGGATATAGATATGCTCATCATAAATAGTCAAGATAATAATTTTATTGAACTGATATTATACAAATTCATGAAAACAAAATGCATTTCCAAATTTGGTAAAGATTAACCATAAATGCAAAAAACCAGAGCTACCATAAAAAATCAGGTTCAAAAGTTGGCTAATTCATCTTAAAAGTGTTACCTGTATTGGGGTACTACTTTTTCAGCTGGTAAAGACCACTTGCTGAATATCCAACTTTACTTGAAAAACTGGCTTACTAGGTCTCAGTATCGTATTAATTTTCCCATAGACTTCTATAGTGAAGTGCATATTTTCAGGATTTTTTAAAAAATATGTAAATTGATTCAATAAAACTTTCACTTATGTAGCATTTCTAAGGACATGTGAAAAAATAATTTCCCGCAAAGAAAATAGGGTGAGTCCACGAAGATTGGACAGAAAAGTAGTCTTGAACTATAAATAGCCATTTTCCCTACTTTCACTTTCGTTTTGCACTCACCAAACCAACCTTTTCAGTGGAACATTTTTATGATATTATGTTAGATTTTCTTTTAAAAAAGTTCTTCATCTTACAGTGTGATGTTTGCTCTATTTTTTAAGTCAACGTTCATGTCTTTTGACAAAACATTAGTTTGTAGAGAGGCAAAAAGAAAATGCACTATATTTTTATGGCATCCATGTTTTGACGTACACCCGCTCAGGGATATGCAATACGATACTGGTACCATATGCATGATTAATTTAGTGTTAATATCCAATTTTAATTTACGTGAAGATGTATATGTAACCATACATTTTAAGGTTTTGTTTTATTATATTGGTTGAACGTTTCCCTAGCTGTCATTTTCGTAATGTTTTTTTCCCTGTAGAAATATGCCTTTACTTTGAATTATTTCTACTATTTGGGCTTAACCTGTATATTTTCTTTTGACATCCACAAACAAAATGCATTAAGAGTAATCAAGGGAACCAAGGTTATTGTGCTTATCAAAAGAATATAATACAAACAATAGATGTCGATACATATATTGCCTTGAAGGCAAAAAAGTCGACCTAGGTAAAATCCGTATGCACGTAAACCCTTGTACCCTCGTGACCTTAAACCGCACATGGACTGAAAGGGTCGACCTCTTTTTTAATCTGATAGCAACGCGAAAGTAGTTATCCAATGACAAAGAAGGCCGACTTCTTCGACGGACTCAAACCGTAAATGTGGTAAATCGAAAATAACGCAAGGATCCTTTAGTTATTAACGTGAAGTGATGTAATATGACACAAATGTTGTAAGTATAATTTCACCTGATTTTTAAGTTTGTATTGATATAATTCATTACATTACTTATGTCAAGGATAAAAGGAAACAATTAACTATTCGAATTTCAATTGTATCCGGTTTAGTCGTCATGATAAGGGAAACCTATTACTTGTGTAATAAATGAGTTCCAAATTACATCTCTATAACAGTTTTGAATGTATTCATCTATCCTGCAATAATTCAATAAAAAATCAAAAACAAAAGAAATATTATTCCCAGATTATTTTTTATCAAATAGGAACATTTTGAAAATTTGATAAATACTATAAGGCATCCACATAGCGTCACGGATGATGTACTATAACGCGCGTGAATTGTTTGTAATTCTCGAAATAATAATTTCAGTCTGTTTGCAAGTAATGTATGATGCTTTTGCCTATCATTATATTGTCAATTTTGGAATTCTGTCGATTCTGTCCGATTGATTGAGTATTTTTTTTTTTTTTTTTTTCTTTGACAGATAAGAATAAAATAAATATCTTTACATATGGTGTCCATGCCTTAATATACTGCGCATATCTTTAAAATACGCTTATCTCATGGAATAGTCTGCTTCAATTGTGATTTTCAAAGAATGTGACGTGAGTCATTAAAAACATATTTTGGAGCGATTTAAAAAAGACCTCGCCCAAACCTAAGAAGACTATTTTTATTGATCACTATAAAATGTCTATTTCTATGTACAGCTCAAAAATTATAGAAACAAAATGAGATACAAATATAAAATGTAATTATTAAAAAGAATAACAAAGTTACCGAACACTTATCCGATTCATAATCAAACCAAGTCCAAACAAAATCTGGCAAAATATATATTACACCATTGGAGCAGCTGGTACTGTCCCTTACTTGGTACAGGCAAATCAAACTAAATGGTGGGTTAAATCAAGGTTTTACATAAAGCGCCTTTTTTACATAAAGCGCTCTTCATTGAAAATGAGCAACACATTAAACGCCGATGAAACACCAATAATGAAGCATTCCATTCTGAAATAAAACATGGTCTATTTCCTAATTAGTTCGATGTACTATAATTGTGCTTTTATAATCTTGACACAGATAATATATAAAAAATCAGGGTCAAGTCTTCTGTCACGCGAACTATTTTATCTCAACCTTTAGTCCTAACGTTGTTCAAATAAATAGACGGTAATATTCAATATTTCAAACAATTGTATTCCTTTTTCATTATTTTCTATGTCGAATACCCTATTCGTAAGATGTTCCAACGAGCTATTTAGGATAATATTTAAATTAAGTTGTATTCGGCTTCAGGATGATAAATATATGATAGTTGTTTGCACTTTTTGTCATTATTTGTATGTAAATACGATTACATGCATATGTACAATGCATTTTTTTTTCTAAATAAAAACCTTTAAAAAAATTATATGAATTAACAAATATAAAAAAGACATATATGATGAAAATGAATTCAACAAAAATGACCAATAATTGTATACCTTTCGTATGTACATTGAAAAAGATATATGCCTAGCTGGCTGAGTGGTCTAGGGCGCTGGATTTAGTGCAGGCGTTGTTGTCATAGATGTCAAAGCGGTACGAGTTCGAGTTCCGCGGAGGGAACGACAAATATTTACTTCGCAAAATTGACAGTTCTAACAACGTTGGGAATTTTTCAGACCCTTCTTTAAGATTACGTTATCTTCCCTGTATCAATTTATTAATTTGATCCGATGGAGCAGTTTAGCGAATAGAGTCGTCATATTCTCAGACGTTATATATATATATATTAAAAATCCCCTCAAAGCACGCGGTCGTAAATTTCCTTCACCTATTTGTGCGGTAGAGCCTGTTATACACAATAACGGGGATACCAGACTGTCCTCATGCCCTCTGTCATATAATAAGCAAAAGATTAAGGATCATTTACAAAGGTGTATACAATAACCACTAATCATTTAATATTTTCGATTAAATGCTTATAGATTAAAAATTAAAAATAAATAAATATATAAATAAGCTTGGTATGGTAAAATGCCATTTTCATTAGCTGTGACGATGTCATTGTTTTATTGAAACCCTTAATTTCTGCATTACCGGAAACGGAAGGAAATGCAAATATTTCAGAGGAAAAGAACAAAAGTCGTTATGATTTTAAATAACAAATGGCTAACAAAAACGTGGTTTCAGCAACCAATACTAAATTAAAAAAAAAGATCTCCTATATGCCTTGTCGAGATGGAGTGGAAACTGTGCAGTATATCTTTTGTACCCATACGAATTATAAAACGAAACCAGTTTTACAGTTAAAACACTACTTTTTACATGTATATCTTGTTTCTATTCGTAATTAAGAAAAACTGAAAATTCTTCGCATATTTCTTCCAACGTTCTACTGGTCATAACTAACACTCATCAATGCAGAAAAAGAAAACAAAAGGTAATTTATTTTTGCCCAGCTAGTACACAATTTAAAAGTAAAACCCTTGCCTCAACATCATGTGCACTAATAGAAATCTGGATCAAAACATTACCATATTTGCAGATTAATATATTGATTTTCCGTTGATTTGTTTTTGTCATCATTGCTTTCAACATTGTCAGAAAAGTCACATGACCTATAGACATGTTCTGATTGTCTATCTGATTCCATGTCATTGTAAGGAGTGTCGTCGCATCCATTGGTCGTTAATGAAATATCATCATTAGATGAAGTGTCGTCGCTATATAAATTATCTAGTTCTGTTTTCTTTAGAGCGCTGATATTCATATCAGAAATCAATGTTTCAAATACAGTTTCTGAACTTTCATCGGTGATTTTTCGAAATGTAACTTCGCTCTTAATGTCTTCAATGGTCGTTTCTTTCAACGGCGACTCGTTATGGTCTTCATCTGATTCGAAGATGTTTACATTCGATTTCCACTGAAATAGGTTTTCTATTATATCACTAGTGACATCTGATTCTGAAGAGCTTTCAGCTTGATCTGGTTGATGAAAATACACAACATCTTCATAACCATGTATGTTGTACATTACATGCATTGCATTCTCACCTTTTCTTTCATAACTAGGCGACCAATCATGCGTGCCTATATTTTCAGCTTGGCTTCCGTTACTAGTAGACCAACTTTGTGTACCTTCATTTTCGGGCACAATTTCATTTCTAGCAATTAATTCCATCTCACCACTCAACGACAAATGGTAAGGTAGTTGTCTTTGCAGATGCCTGTTCTCTTTAGGCATGAAGTGTTCGCTTTGACTTTGGACAGAATCATCAATGTCGCTATGTTCGTTAATGTGGTGATTGTCCCTGTCTATGTCTCTCATTGGTGAAATTCGTCGTCCCACAATTTGCGGAGGGACAGTCATAACACGATAATCCAATGTACCGATTTCATCGTAATCATACAAATTGCCTCTTCTTCCTTTTGTCACTATATATTTAGTTCTCTGTTTCATGTGACGGTTACAGCAGTACATCGCTGTAATTATGATGACCACGGCTCCAACACAGACGATACTAACTAAGGAGTTCATGTTGATAGTTGGAATTTGTTGTTTCTCTACAATTAATTGATATCAATATTAATTTGCAATATAATGAAGACACATCTCATTTAGTGGTACATCGTACCCTGTCTTAGAAATCAGATAAGAATCCTAATAAATTAATAAAGGCATTCAGATGGAAAACAATATAAGATGTAAATAATAATATAATAATCTGTGAACCTTTCATGTAATATAACTCAGCAATGTCAGACGAGTTGTTCGAGGAATTTAGTATGATTAATGTGAATAATCTGTGTCATTCATGTTTTCATCTGTTGTCCCAGAAGACTTTTATTAGTTTATACGGTGTATCGTATTTTTTTATAGGACAAGTGACAAATAAACATAATTTTAATAAAATGAAGGTCAGTGCAATGATCAGACTGTAAACAGAATTGAAAAGTGACTAGTAAGTAATCATATTAACTTTTGAAACAACATTTTAGTTTCGATATTATATGAAGACAATGTTATCTTATGAAATAATATGTTTATATTTACCCTCGGTTTCAACGTAAAAATGGAAACTACTATATCCCGCTGTATTTCTCACCCTCATTTTCATCAATTTCGCCCCTGTAGATGTGCTTATAAAATGACATATGATCTCATAACATTTGATTAACACTGTTTTCTGATGGCAGGAATCCTCCGAAGCAGGACTAATAATTATACCAGATATTTCAGCTGTATAGAACGATCCATTTTGTGATTCAGTGACCTGCACTGATTGTATATTTTCAGAACTGTACACCAATACTTTAATGGTGATATTCGAATCAATTTCTCCTCGGAAAACATTACTGTTTTCACTTGCAAACACGGGTGCCCCTGAAATAAAGTTAATGGAGTTTTGTATTATTTGTTCATTGATTGGTCATGAGGTGACCCGTGTTTATATAATTCCGATGAAACTCTATCTACTCTATCCTAAAACAACGGCTAGGTATCAATTGTTATTAGATTATTTTCGATTTTCCAACCAATCGACAAATATGTGTTTCATTACACTGAACCACAATGATGTCATAACCGAGAAGCAAACAGTCCGACAATAAGTTACGTTTGAACACGCAGTATCTGATTTATATTCCAGTTCTTCATGAGTAAAACACGCACGTGTAATAAAGATGCTTCTGTTAACGAGTAAAATACGAAAACTGATTTCAGATGTTTCTCTTGATATAAGGATAAAATATATCAGTATACCGATAATGAATTATTTATATATTTATATTAAATTGTTATGTTATAGCTTGTGTGTCCTTTATTTCATTTATCACTATTCCTTTTTTGCACAAAAATCTTCAGAACAAGAAATAAATCTTTTGATTTTTTATTCCAGTGTTTCATTTTGCGGAAAGTGTTTTTTTTTTCATTATCAAAATTCATCTAACGATATTTTTTTTTTATAAAACCTTGCTGAACCAATTATTTTCTTGGAAAAAGTATGTACCAAATTTGTAGTGATTGTTTCTGACATTGTTAGTTTTTGTACTTGATATTCATAATTTTATTTTGACTAATTCCTTCGACTATTACCTAAAATGTATCGGTTTGACCATTGTGTTATCACCTTGAGTTTAGATTTGAATTCCATTTTAAATATATAAACACAATCATAAATTGGTGTACTAATTTGATATAATTACTTGCAGAAAAGAAAGGTTTATACGTGTCGTTTATATATTATTTTGGAATTTTTATTAGTTAATACGGTATATCGCATTTTTTTTGTAGGACGAGTGACAGATAAACATAATTTTAATAAAATAAAGGTCAGTGCAGTGATCAGACTGAAACCAAAATTGTAAAGTGACTAGTAAGTAATAATATTAACTTTTGAAACAATATTTTTGTTTCGACATTATATGAAGACAATGTTATCTTATGAAACAATATGTTTATATTTACCCTCGGTTTCAACGTAAAAATGGAAACTACTATATCCCGCTGTATTTCTCACCATCATTTTCATCAATTTTGCCCCTGTAGATGTGCTTATAAAATGACACATGATCTCATAACATTTGATCAAGACTGTTTTCTGATGGCAGGAATCCTCCGAAGCAGGACTAATAATTATACCAGATATTTCAGCTGTATAGAACGATCTATTTTGTAATTCAGAGACCTGCACTGATTGTATATCTTCGAAACTGTACACCAATACTTTAATGGTGATATTTGAATAAATTTCTCCTCGGAAAACATTTCTGTTTTCACTTGCAAACACGGGTGCTCCTGAAATGAAGATAATGAAATTACAAGTTTTGTATTATTTATCCGTTGATTGGTCATGAGGTGACCCGTGTTTATATAATTCCGATGAAACTCTATCTACTCTATCCTAAAACAACGGCCTAAAATTGTAGTAGGTATCAATTGTTAATAAATTATTTCCGATTTTCCAACCAATCGACAAATATGTGTTTCATTACACTGAACCACAATGATGTCGTCATAACCGAGAGGCGAACAGCCCAACCATAAGTTACTCGCAATGTATGATTGATTTTTCAGTTGTTTATGAGTAAATTACGAAATTGAAATAAGATGTTTCTCTTGGTATAAGAGATTAGATATATATCATTTATATTAAAATCTGATGATGTAGCTTGTGTATCCTTTATTTCATTTATCACTTTTTTTCGAAATATTCTTCACAGCAAAAAAGAATTCTTTTGATTTGTATTCGAGTGTTTCAATTTGCTGAAATGTGTTTTTCACTAGCAAAATTCATCTAACAATAGTTCCTGATAAAACCTTGATGAAGCAATCATTTCAATGGAGAAAACCTGTACCAAGTCAGTTCCGATTGTTTATAACATTCTGAAACTTTTCCTTGATACACATAATTTCATTTTGACTAATTCCTTTGACTATTTCCTAAATCGTATCGGTTAGACAATTGTTTTATTACACTTGAATTTTAGTTTCCTTTGAAATGAAATAAACACAATCAATCATATATTGGTGTACTAATTTAAGATGTTAATATCCTTACGACATTCACTTGCAGAAGAGAAAGGTATGTTGAATGTTCTTCAACAAAAATAACCGAATTTTAATTCAAAGTAATTCAGATATTCAACTATTGATATACAACTGCATTCAATTTATAAGTAGCTGATTTGTAATGTGCGAGATTTATCGATCTTGATTGGGAAGGATTTATTTGATTTTAACAGAAGAGTTGGAATACTGAAAGCAAGATTGTTATATTAAAATACA
This sequence comes from Perna viridis, assembly GCA_037379345.1. Taxonomy (NCBI): domain Eukaryota; kingdom Metazoa; phylum Mollusca; class Bivalvia; order Mytilida; family Mytilidae; genus Perna; species Perna viridis. The sequence continues at coordinate 24,365,679 of CM074525.1, forward strand.
TAATGTTTAGACTGATAAAAACGTATTTGTTCGTGTGTATCTACACCCTGAATCACCTCTACACTAGGTCTGCTTTCTATATTGACTTTAAATTTTAGAAATAGTATAGTTTGTCTACCAAAATTTTCCTTTTAAAAGAGCTTATGCTTTAACAATTAAGATGATAGCGTGTAAAGTTAAATGAGTGTTAAATATGTGTTGGATATAATACAAAACTCATACCGAAAGAATTAAGGCATACCTATATTACTTTACTAAACAATACTTTGATAATATAATTTGGTCTCTGTTGTGAAAATATCATTTCAATTTGATTTGGGGAACAAACGGACGAAATACAATTGAAACAGACATACCATTCAATCTAACAAAAACAAAACTAAAAACAAAAACATAAACAAAAACAAACCAACATTTGTCTAATAGAACAATAAGAAAAAAAAAGAAATATATTTACATAAATCAACATATCATTTAAATATAATGGTATATTGTATATCATTAATAAAGAGAATGCACCTACACTACGAAATATGAAGAACTCAGCACTAAATGCACAAGTCTTAGTCAGAACACGACAGTAAAAAGAAATATTGTAATGTCTTTAAAAGGGGCAAAATATGCTGCAAATTATTCAATTAAAGTGTAGTGTAAATGATTACATAACACTATTGATTGAGGTACTTTATCAAATTACACTATACGTAAAACAACGTGTTCTTTTTTAAGACCTACAACTGTTATCGTTTAATGTTTACACTATGTTACTATTTACAACGTGTCCTTTGTTAAAACCTACAACTCTTATCGTTCAATATTTACAATATGTTACTATATGGAGCGTGTTCTTTGTTAAAACCTACAACTCTTATCGTTCAATATTCACAATATGTTACTATATGAAACGTGTTCTTTGTTAAGACCTATAATTGTTATCGTTTGTTATTTACAATATGTTACTTTGGAGAAGGCAATGACAAAGTACTATTAACATTTTGTTTGACAAAAGAAAAGTTAGCACATTTGAAATACTAGAGAATAATAAAACTAACCTTATTACTCAATAGCAAGTCTTATACTAACCTTTATATTGATATACAAGCGATTTGTTTTGTGATACTGCTGATTTATTGCTGTCTATATAACTTATACACCGATAAACACCGTTATTGCGGTAAAATACTGGCTGCAATGGTAAAGAGACTGGTTTATTCCCAGGCGCTTCAGTCTGCCTGACAAGGTAACCATCATACCAGTGTTCAAGGCGTTTGATTAAACCAGATTCGGTAGGTTTTTCTACGCACATGACTGCGTATTGGTCTATCAATATTTCTATATCTGAAAATAATAATTTATTGAAGTTTCAGTTTGTCCTTAACAATAAGGATTCGACTGTTACAGGCACAAAATGAGTCATTATATTAGCCTGTAGTGTAGATGTAATGAAAATGATGTTACCAATTAACACATACTGAATTATTAAAAACGTTACAAAAACGACTTACAAGACTTTAATCAAAGAATTGTTTCTTACAATGTATTTGTATTGTTTTTATTGCTGTATTACAATTAGTTATATAAACATCACAATGTGCTTGTCAATTTTTTTCCCATTCTTACGAATTACCTGCATCTGGTTCAATAGTTTTACATCGTTAAACTTCACAAGCTATACCCAAATCTACCTCACATTATTGTTTTCCTTTTACTTATTACCTTTTTTTCTTTTAACTATATTAATTTACGTTATTACTTAATGATGTTCTGTACTACGATTCTTGAACAATACTTTTTTTCAGGTTCTTATAATAGAGATAAATGAGATAAACATATTATTGTTTTTCAACTGTGGGTTTTATCTGGTTTTTTTTTATACGTCCACCATTTTGTGTCTACTGATATATTGATATATAGACCATTTCAAGAAATTAAAGTATGAAGTTTTCTCATATATCTTTAACCTAACTTTTGTGAAAACGATCCTGTATAGGTAATCATCATCTTTCACAGGGAAAAAATGATATTCCATGTTTATTTTATTGCATCTGTTGTTTACTAACATATTCTCCATTTATAATATTGCGGCTCTATTTGTTTCATACACATTTTTTTACATACAGATATAAATCACAAATGGCATTTTCATATAAATAACTAAATTAGAAATTGCAAAGTTACAAAAATAAATGAACAACTTGGACTAAACTGCAAATTGGGAACAAAGTCCAAATACAGCGATTGTGTAAGCGTCATATGCTAGTTAGATACACCCGCCTAGTTGCTCATATAATATATTTAATACTTAGTAAACATTAATGTTTGCAACGACGAGTTGTGCCATAACAAAGCTATATAATAGTTTAGTTTCCTTGCCTTCAATCATTATTGTCATGGTTTTAATAAAATAACTGGGCATACAACTCTTACCACATAACTTGATGACATAACCGCTTACATGCACCCCAGGACAAAAAAACATATGACATCCTTCTTGTTTATCTGTCACATTGGAGATCACAAGACCTCCTTCTATGTTAAAAAGTCCAGCAGACTTCCATGAACTATTTATTTGTTTGAAGTAGTACCTACAGCGTCCTAATTTATTTCTTATGAGCAACAGAACACTTGATGTGACGTTCAGCCGAACATTTGATCCAGGTCTGCCATGAATTACATCAACGCTTCTTTGGAAAACTCCTTCAACTTTAATGGAAATAATATGTTTATGTTAAATATAAATTTTACTAGAACAGTATTATAACACTGGCTGTACATAACTTCACATTTGTGAAATCCGAATTTAGGTGCTTTACACACTTCGACAAAGATTGATAATTAACAACATATTTCATTTTATAAGAATGTATAACGTTTAAAGTTTTCAAATACTATTAAATTTCGTTACCAATATACTATAGACTAAGGGCACAATATACAGTAATTTCACTTTTCATATCAAAGTTTCATTATGATTATGATAATCACATTGTATGTAATACCGATCATTATATATTAACTAAAGATAATAAGACTCATTGTTATCTTATCACATGTATATCTATCTTTTTTTTTAAATATATCCGCACTGCTCGTCTCTGTTATATGCGTCAGCGTTCTTGGTTGTTCGTAAATACGTTCTGATCTCTTTTTCAATAACAAAGAGCATTTCTTAAAAAAGCATCACTTCCTGTTGATTTGTTGTATGTTGTCATTTTCAATTGCAAAATAATGATATATTACACTTGTAAGCCAAATATGTACTGAAACGGCCAAAATGCTCCGAACATAACTGAAATTACCTGAACACAAATATCTAAAGTATTTTTTTTCAGTAATTCAGTGCACATATATTGCAATTATTTCAAGTCGAGTTCAGTGTTTTCAGTAAAACGTTCAGAGTAGCCGTTGAGTAATTTTAAGTGAAAATAAAATTATCTATTTTAGGTTGTAAACAAGAATCTGTTTAGTATGGTTCAGTATACAGAAATATTAATTTAGTTATCTCCCTTTGACCTCCAATATATTTCAGGTGCACTTGTTCGTGATAACTATGTTAAAAATGACCGCTGCAGTTTTAAACTTTTTTAAATTATTTATTTTAGCTTTATTTTATCTTATTATCATGGTATATATATTTTCGGAGATCAACTCGCCGACAACCAAAGTTTAGTAAATTAACATTGACGTTTTTTTACGGAATCGTGGTATAAAAATACATGTGCACACATTCTACAATGGGAATCCAGTGATATGAAAATCCAGTTAACATTTCCTTTTTTTCCCATGTCCTGAACCATTAAAAAAATATAAATAATTAACATAGAGAGTTATGGTCTTGCAATTCACAATAAAACAAAATATATGTTTAGGTTTAACTGATGAAAAAGTTTAAGAAAGTCTACAGACATACGACGTTTTTTGGCATTGACCCTCAATTGAGTCATACATATACGGCCTTTAACTGTTTGCAGTTTATGTTAATTTACACATGAATTATTTATAACATAAAATAGAAGTATTGGAATATAAATGCCTGTTATATATTGGTATGTATCGTCTTGATGTCTAATTAATGTGTGAACTGACAAAGAATGGACAAGGTCACGGTACTCGGTTCATTTAGTGTTCACAAAACAAGATACATTATACACGGAATGCATACGACACACGGTAAATGGTATAAGAATATAAGCACTTCGTACATTTAACTTGGTAAACGAAATATTGGGAATGTTGATTGATCCAATGAGTGAAAATTGTAATTACAGCATAATTATGCAATCCGATGAACATAATGTTTATTTTCTATAATTAAATGCCAAGTTGATCAGTTGAAAATTTAGCGTTATCCCTTTTCGACAGGGTTGGGTTCAAAATTTACCGTTATCCCTTTTTCACTAGGTTGGGTCAGAAAAGTTTTCTTGTCCCATCATCTTGTTTTTTTTTTTTCTTACAATTTTCAAACATTTGTTTGGATAGTTTTCATAATTAATGATATTTTTTTCTTTGTTTTTTTTTCTTTAATAAAATATATTTTTAAAATATAAATAGGTCACAGTTTAGTAGTGATGATCAGGAACGATAATTCTTGCAGATGGCAATGTCTTTATACAATAAATATCGTTTGTTTATATCAAAAATGTAACAAAAAAAAAACAAACAAACACAGACTAGTTTTCAGATTGGATTGTGGTATAACTCAAACTCCTTCTATCCAACTTAATCGGTGCTTACAAACACACATTAATATGATTTCGTTTAGTTTTGTTTTCTGTTTTAAGTTTTCTTGTAAATAATTATTAAACAAAACCGTTACAGAAAAAACAAAAAGTCAAGATTGCAGTGTATGGACAACAATGACATAAATTCTCATTTGTGCAGTTTCTTTTCTATTTCCTACATACGTGACCATTTAATTTGATAAAACATGTTTGCAACATATAGGTGCAGATACGTATTCAATTTAGCATCAAAAGTAAAGGATAATGAATATATCTTTTAATCCATGTTGTATCAGTTATTGATATGAACGTTTCAAATATTGATTTTCCATCAAACAAAAACCAACCTGGCTTAGATTGAACTGCTACCTTTTACCGGAACCAGTTTAGATTTTCTCGAGAGGGCAATATATAACAATAAGACTCTCTGCGACATGTAATAGAGCAGAATACTACCCTGGCATTGAACCAATCAAAATTCATCAAACTGACATGACGTATAATTATATCTTTTTATCATTATGGACGAAAGGAAGAAAAAAAAGTATTGTTCAAATCAGATTGAGTTAAGCATAGTAAAACAACATAAATAGCAAATAGAAAACAAACAAATAAACAAAATACATATTTTTGGCAGGTTAATTAATGTATATTCATGTTGCAGAATATGAAATCCTACATGTGCACCTGTGTCACGGATTGCCCAACTGCAAAGAGAAAAAAAAATTGCTGTTCGCGCTACATCTAACTGTGGCTACATGTAGAACGTCCATCAAATTAATGTATATGACAAAGTACGTTAGATATTACTCAAAATAATCAAATATGAATCAATTTATTTCAATCTCCTGGTCAAATTTTACATCTAAAATTATTTTGAATTAATGATCTAAAATTTGGTTGCACCTAGACAGAGAGTATATTACTTAGATATACATGAGGTTCTTTTTCCATATTGACACCAATGAGGCATCATTTAAAATTGCTTTGTTGATATGTCGCTTTTTTACTGTATAAAAATATACTCTGTATACATATCGCAAGTAACTTATCGAAAAAAGGTACTTATTTCGATTAGAAATGGCAATTCGTTTGTATTTGAAAACTTAAAAGGATATCTTAATTCATTAAAATGTGATCTTAAACTCCACAAGAATCCATACAAACAATGTTTTCTAACTGGATCTGCAAAATGTACCACCATTTTTATTAAAAACTTTTAACCTCTTTACTCACAACTGTCAGAGGGGTCTGCAGTCCTACAACAACACTTGTTACTCTCGTAGTGGTATTAATTCAGTGTGGATCCTGAATAAATCGAAAGATCTTTTGAAGACAATCAGTTCAAGACTATTATCTGAATATAATAGCATAAAAACATATGATTTTTCAATACTCTATACTTCTATTTCCGATACTCAGTTAAAATCCTGACTTAAAATCACTATACATCTTGATAGAAATTCCTCATACTTTGTAACAAATAATTCCAAATTATCTTCCACATATACAGAGGAAGATGTTTACAAAATGTTGAAATTTTCAATCGACGACATATTTGTCAAGTGTGCCTGACGTGTTTTTTCTACAAACGGTCGGCATACTAATGGAAACAAATTGTGCTCCTTTATTTGCTGACCTATTCCTTCACGTTCATGAGGCTGACTTTAAAAACTTATCTGACCTGAAAGAAGGAAAATCGTTTGGCTAGATCATTTAATCTCAGTTTTCGCAACATAGATGAAGTATTATTTTTAAACAATTCTAATTTCGGGGATTTGATACATCGCATCTACTCCAAAGAACTTGAGATAAAGTATACTACAGACACTGTGAATTCAGTCTCATATCTTTACCTACACTTAAAAATCGATGGTAAAGGAAAACTAAACTTTACGACAAACGTGATGACTTTAATCTTGATAACCCTAAAGGCACTCCGAACACTTATGAATTGATATTGAATGAAGCTCTTGAATCTCCTGAAAATCCTGTCAACTGTGAACGACGGATACTGAATTTGCACTGAATCGCCATCATAGTCTAGACATCAGACGCTGTTTCAGAGCTTTGGGTGATTAAATCCTTTATCACTGTAAGATATAATTACGGAAAAAAATAAACTAATAAAAAAAAAAAAACACCATTATACCCTTGTGATGCACGAATTGCTTTTGGTGCACGATTCTCACATGGGCTGCTTCTAAACTAAATGAAAAAAGAACTCTGTATTACTGTTATTCTTATGTCAATAAATTACAATAGTGTACATAAAAAGCCACAACCTTCGAAACAGTGTTCCCTATAATAAAGACATCTCTCTGAAGTTTGGTTTTATTTCCGTACATAATGACGAGCATTTTTTTTCAACATCTCGTTTGAATGATGTGGATCTTTATGATGTAGTACTTATATTGAAGTAACAATTTACTACATTTGAAAATAAATATTTCAGCTTAGAAAAAATAGTTAAATAATTACGGTTGGAAACTTTTGCGTCATGGTTGAATGTGTTATATGTGGCGATAAGTAATTAAACGATGATATGTAGGGACATGTGGTGTAATGGCAGAAGAAAACATGGGGGCGGCATGTAATTCTCCTGTAAGGCTCGACAGTAAAGGGAATTAGTTTGTATTCCACATGTAGTAAACCAAATCAAAAGTTTAGATGAACATTTAATATAGTTTATAGACTTATCGAAGACGAAATTTGTGACCAAATCGAGAGATTTGTTCTGTATTATTTAAAAACTGTGCCGGACAGGAAAAACAATTCACACAGGTAGACAAACATGTAAGCCATAAACGATAATAAAACTGAATTCTATCCAAAAACTCTTGGCCCTCTTACAACTGGTCTCAAGAGAAAACAACCTGATAGCCCATATGATTTGTCACCTAATTCGAGAAAAACTGAGCGCCAAATAAAAACACGGTAGGATAATACTTCTTTTTTTGATATATCCGTCATATAATCAAATTCCGTTTCAGACATTATTAGATCTGATTCCACCACAATTCAAATATCAGGCATTGTCGTCTCTGTTCTGAACACTCCTCATGCTATTGACTTGATCAATCCTAGCATTGTAAAAAAAGTAATAGAATCACTAGAAACAAAGGTAAGAAAATAGTTGATGAAAAACTATCACAGTATACGGAAGTATTCCAAAAGCAAAAACATCTTATCAAAGCCCAAGCTATTGAACACTGAGCTACGTTAAGTAAAAAAACGAATAGAAAAGTAAGAGCAATACTCGCGACGGATATCTCCTCATTTCAACAATGTGACTATGCCAGTTGACGAAGAAGGACGACGAATATCGTACAACCCGTCGGCTCTAATAAACTTGTTCTAGAAATCACCAAAAAAAAGATCTGAATGTTGAAAACATCGCCATCAATGACAACGGAAGAACGCATCCTATATGAGAGGTAAAATATGGCAAATATTCCAGTATTGTTCGTTTTATCAGCCACAGAAAACGTGAAATGTTTTTTTTTTTTGTTTTTGTTTTTTTTGTTTTTTGTTTTCGTTTTTGTTTTTGTTGTTTTGTTTTTGTTTTTTGTTTTGGCAAGCGGCTTCTTAGAAATAATTTTGCGCATTTTAGTTTGACTGTTCCGTATTTATTTCCTTCATTGTATAATTTAGTTATTTGATTATGGTTACATACTGAGAACATCATCAACATAATTTCTATGCATTATGTGAATATCTACTACGTTCTCATGCTTATATTTTTTTTATATTATTGTTAGGTGATATACATGACAATACTGGTCCCCGAAATCATAGTCTTAACAGTAATGAATCTATGAATAATAACTCCATATCTATTTTTTATCATACCATTAAGTTTTCCGTAATAAAATAACCGATATAGCTCATTTTGTTGATGAGAATGACATAGTTTTCTTCAGTGAATCTAATACAGATATTTCCGTCAGTTCAGATAACATTCTTCCTCCCGGATATGATTATCCGATTACAAAAGATATGAACTGTGCGGGTGTGGTTTGAGTTTAAAACTAAACGAATGGTAACTCTAATAAATATAGTCATTAGATCAGAAAGACACTCAGATCCAAACGTTTGGTGCCTATTTGATCAGTCAATTAAGGCAGCTCTTGACGAGTGCACGAATGCTATGGTACTTGGAGATTTTAATACAAATTTCTTGATTAATTTACCAATTTGTTTTACCAAACTTTACGACAAATGTGATGACTTTCATTTAGAATTGTTTATTTTCCTTTCATCTGTGGCAACATCCCTTTGGCTCCTGGGTATGGAGTGTTCTATTTGTTTCATACACTTTTTTACATACAAATATAAACCACAAATATAATTTTTATATGTGCATTACTAGTAAGAGAAATGTAATCCATATCAAGACCAGACATAGAAAACATACACTCCCAATAAACAATATAAAATGACTAAATTAGAAAATTCAAAGATAGAAATTAAATGAACAACTTAGACTTAACTGCAAACTGGGAACAAAGTCTAATTACACCGGTGGGGTAAGCGTCATATGCTAGTTAGATACACCCGCCTAGTTGCTCATATAATATATTTAATACTTAGTAAAATAAATGCCATAAGAAAGCTCTATAATAATTTAGTTTCCTTGCCTTCAAGCATTATTGTCATGGTTTTAATAAACTAACCGAGCATACAACTCTTACCACATAACTTGATGACATAACCTCTTAAATGCGGAGGAGGAAATGACATATAACATCCTTCTTGTTTATCTGTCACGTTGGAGATCACAAAACACACGACTTAGACAATTTCAGTGAATTCGAGGTTTCCTCTTTTTTATTGTCTGGAACCCACATCATTGTAAATAATGTGAAATTATACCTTCCATAATGAGATGGTTTAAAAGCCTAGATATTAAGTAGTAAAATATGTGTAAGTTACATACAGTGTGTATATACCCAAAACTACTTCAGCATTTTTTTATCTGACTAATAGCCCAGATAAAACATTTGATGGTGACTGAAAGAATCTGTTGTTTATTTGGAAATATTCAAAACTTCATATGTTGGTGTACATGAACTACATTTTAATTTTCTAGTTTTTTCAGCATGTGGGATATTTGCAAAAAGAATTATTCAATGCAGGTCTCAATTTGGACCATTGTATGCACCAGTCAAATCAAAAGGGAAATATTCACCAAAGAAAAAGACACCTGTTGAAAATGCTGAAAAACCTGAATCTCCCAAAGAAACAACCTCTGTTGGTAATGGAAATCCTGTTGTGCAAAATGTACCCCAAGCAGTACATAATAAGCATGAAGAACTACAGAGGCAACTTAGTTTAGGAACGCTGTTCTTTTATTATCATTGATCTATTTTTGATGAAAACACCATGTCAGTTTCAGGTGTGTTCCAAACAATTGCATAAAACCTGATCTGTCATATTTTTTACATGTTGCACCGTAAAACTATTTATGATTATTGTATAAAACTTTACAAACTTGTTAGTTATATTAATCTGAAAAAAAAATATTAATTTGATGATATGTGTAATGCATACATAATGACCCAGGGTTTGAAATTAGTAGGGGCTCACTTGCCAATGACCCCTAAAATGTTATGAAGGATACTTCGATATCTAAGATATTATGACAAGTATTCACTTTCTATCTTGTACCAGACTTGAATTTCCATATATAGCCTTTGATTGAATGCATGTATGTCACTATGTAACTCAGTGCAATAGTAAACACAAATTTTAGAACACCATCATCAGATCTTATATACATGTAAAACAGAAGGTATATTTACCCATCACATAAACTTCAGTAACACATTAAATGCAATGTACATGTATTTAACCTTGAAAAGTCACTTGTTTAAACATTTTTCTCTTGAAGGAATTTCCAGCATTTCCAAGGCTATTTGATTTGCAGGAAAATAAGAAAGATACAGAACATATTCAAAAGCATTGTGAATCAGGACTCATTTTTATATCCATGGATAGAAAGACTTGTGTGTATAGCAACCTCTTTACGGATCAGCATGTGTGCTTGTTCTTCCAATAGTATGTCAACATTTCTAGTAAGCAGGACTTCTACAAAAACCTCTTATGACATTTTAATGAAACTTAATAGGAAGTTTAGGCATCATATTTCAATATGCAAGAGGAATATAAATATTTTCAGAAGAATGGAAAGAGAGATAATCAAACTTACGGGTGTTACAGTTAAATTAGTAGTAGTTTGACTCCTAGAATGTTCATTAGATTTAGGAAAGTTTGGCATTATATGCATATGATCATGAAGGAATAAACTACTGTTGGATGATTAGAAAGGGGACAGTTGAGCTAGAGGTTTTAGACCATTCATGTTAAACATCAAGTCCATTTGAACCATAGGTATTTTGTTTGTGAGTTTTATCAAAATACAGTCCTTGAACCGATCCACGCTACAATTTGACGGATCGATGACCATTGACTGATTGATCGCTGACGGATCGATGAGCGACGACCGGTGACCGAACTGATCGCAGTTTAAATATGTAAAATGACTAAATATATATTTTACATGTGCAAAACGCATAGTGCAACTTTTCCAGCGTACCTTTAACCTAACTATTGGGAAATTCCATGATTATATCATTGCAGCTGTTGTTATTTTATTGCATTTGTTGTTTACTTTCATATTCTCCATTTATAATATTTCGGCTCTATTTGTTTCATACACTTTAAAAGTTTACATACATATATAAATCACAGATACCTGCTTCATATGCGCTCTATAAGTAAGAGAAATGTTATCCAAGGATCAAGAGCAGACATGGAAAACAGAAACTCCCAATAACTTAACTACAAACTGGAAACAAAATCCAATTTTACCGGTGGGGTAAGCTCATAATTCTTGTTAGATACATCCGCCTAGTTGCTCATTTAATATAATTACAGCTATTAACGACTTGTTTGGCATAACGTACTCTTTGTTTAGTTTACTTGCCTTCAATCATTATTGTCATGGTTTTAAGATGCATAAATAACCGGGGATACAACTCTTACCATATAACTTGAGGATAAAGACATACTTTTCATAAGCAATAACAGAACGTAACACATAACATCCTTCGTGTTCATCTGTCACGTTGAAGATGACAAAAACTTCCCTTCGGTACAAATATCCATTCCATGAATTATCTATCGGTTTGAAAAGGTATATATGCATATATCATGTGTATAATATAGACTAAGGGCATATTTCACTTTTTGTGTCAAAGTTTCACTGCGATTATGATAATTGCATCGTATGTATTACCGAGCACCTAAAGATAATAAGACTCATTGTTATCTTATCACATGTATATTTATCATTGTTTTTCAAATATTTCCGCACTGCTTGTCTATGCTATATCCATCAGCGTTCTTGGTTGTTCGTAAATATGTTCTGATCTCTTTTTCAGTAACAACGAGCATTTCTTATAAAAAAAAACATCACTACCGTTTGAGTTGTAGTATGTTGTCATTTTCAATTGCAAAATAATGGGATATTACACATGTAATTATTTATTTTAACTTTATTTTTATCTCATTATCATGGTATATATATATAAAAATATTTTAAATTAACGATCTAAAATTTGGTTGCACCAATGCAGTGAGAATATTACTTAGATATACATGAAGTTTTATTTCTATATTGATACCAATGAGGCATCACCTAAAATTACATTGTTGACATGTCGCGTTTTTTACTAAATATAAAACATCCTCTGTATACATATCGCATGTAACTTATCGAAAACAAATATTTTTTTTCGATCGAAGTTGGCACTACATTTGTATTTGAAAACTTAGAAGGATATCTTAATAACTTAAAATGCCATCTGTAACTTGCGAGAAAAAAAATCAAGGGACTATCACGAGTCAAATGTCGCCATGCGGGGAGTCCTGTTGCGTATCACAAACTTTAGCGCGCTAAATCCATAAATTGGTCCTTTCGAACGAGAGGGATGCGTAGAAGATTATTGTAATTTTTTATTATTAAAGAATTAAATACGTGAATGATACAATTCATGTGATGTCTGTAAAATGTGCCTCTGTAGCAACTCTCACACAATGGAATTAATTATCTGTTAGGGTAATGCTTACTTTTATTATATATAATAGAGCTGTTTTTCTTTGAATATAATGATGAAAGATAATAAAAAGTATGACTAATCCAAGTAAGGCGTGCTTTTAAATTTAGATAATAAACACACTTGTAATATGATGTAATAGATGTAATAAGTTACAATGTTACATGTTCGATTTACTATAGAACCATAGAAATATCAAGTCTTGGATGACATGCTATAGATGTGCGTTAATTCATAACTAAAAATGTCATTATACAGACTTATACCAAGTTCCTTCTAACTGAAAACAAGTCAATAACTAATCTATGTAAAGAAAGACATATTTCACATATATGCTGTCGTGTTACTGGTTCCTATCTGACACCACTATCCACACGTTTGTTTGGAATAAACTCGATCTCAATATTTCAACGAGGAACGTATTGTACACCACAGCAACAACTCGCTTGTATTGCTGATGGCTAGGATGACTGTATTGGTCTAACATTCGAAATTGATACGAGTGTAATTACATGTTTTGTTTAATATATATATTGTGATATATCTCTAACAATTTTGCAAACAGTTGTCTTTTTTCACTAGTTCAATGTTGAGTTATGTAAAGTCAAATGTCAAACAAATGACCACGGACGCGTAATAACGTTCATCTATTATTATGTTTTGCTTTATTACGTTAAAAATTGAAAAAAAAAGCATCGGGTTATATATATTGTGAGACTGTTAGAAATTCGTATACTTAACAATACTTGTTTTCCCTTGACGGAAAATACTTTACACCCTTAACGCACTCTGAACACTACTGAATTGATGTTGAATCTTTTGAATTTCCTGAAATTCCTGATAACTCTGAACGACGGATACTGAATTGACCCTGAATCGCCATAGAGAGGCATCATAGTCTAGACACCAGACGCTGTTTCAGAGCTTTGGTTAATTAAATCTGTTATCACTGTAGGATATGATTAAGGAAAAGACTAAACTAATTATGAAGAAAACACTATTATACCATTGTTATGCACGAATCACTTATGTTGGACGATTCTTAAATGGGCTGCTACTTAACTAAATCAAAAGAGAACTCTTTACTAAAAAAATAGATTCACAAAGGGGGACATGGTATATTATTAAGCAAATTATTCGAAATAGCCTAGATTGCGGCTGATTATACGTTAATAAAAAGTGTATACTGACTGAATTAAGGTTATTGGGTATAATTTGTTCAATTATTAGAAACAGTCCTCCTGTATACAATAACCAGGTTTGATGAAAGTATCAGTTTTTAAATAATTAAAATGCCTAATCCCTCGTTATCCGACTAATCATTTTATTGTGTTTTGTTTTCGTTCTCTTATCATTCCATGACTCAGTATAAACTGGTAATATAACGTCAGGACATGTATGTTCTGACTGACGTGTATAATTGAATAAATTAACATCATCATTTTAAACACTCTTTTGAATTATTTGTTTTCAAATTTATCTTAGCCGTTTTACTTCAGAGAATATTTTTTGAATGATAGATGTGTTTATGCTGCTGAATTACTTGAAAAGGTGGTCAAAATCATTTCTGTTTTCATCATATTGTTATATATTTCAATTATATCAGACACATTTATGCAAAGTCGTGCAAATGTTTTTGTGCTGTTTTCCCCTATTATACAATCAAAAATGTTGTGTGTTGAATTATAAATTAAGTGAGAACTTAAAGCTTTATCATTGTGAGATTGACTTACATTCCGATGAAATGTGATGTGATGAGATAAACGTGTTCATCAATAAATGAAAATGGGTTTTGTTTGATTTTGATGATGTAGGAATTATCATTATTTTGGCGCTGGCCAATATAATATATGTCTTAGTTGTTCAAATAATAACTGTACTTACTAGATAATCTAATGACCGACACTTGAACTGGTTCACCATCCCAACATTCAACCATGTATAAACCGTTGTCATCATCTGTTAAGTTAAAGATCGTTAACAGTATTGTCCCTCCTAGATCAATTATATTATATTTATCTTCGTCACTGACGTAAGTGGATCTATAGAATGGTTCTAAAATGTACTTTGTCGTCCTATCATTTGATATCCAAAGAAAAAATCTTACAATTGACCTCCAATCAATGTCATCAAAGTTAAGTGTTACATCTGTTCCTTTCTTGGCTGTCACTGTTCTATCTTCACACATTCCATTCAACCCTGAAATTTACATTTTCAAGCTTGTATTGTTATTGTTTTATTTTCTGTTTTGTTTATTTGTTTGCTTTGTATTTGCTATTTATGTTGTTTTACTATTATGCTTAACTCAATGGAATTTGAAAAACAAATACCCGTTTTTATTCCTTTTGTCCATGACGATAAAACATGTTATTAAAGGTGAGGTCAATTTGCTGAATGTTGGTTGGTTCAATACCAGGGTAGTATTCTGCTCTATTACATGTATCAAAGGGTAATATTTTTTGTTTATTACCCTCTTGAAAAAATTTAAACTGGTTCCGGTAAAAAGTAGCTACCAGTTCAATCTAAGTCAGATTTTTCTTTGATGGAAAATCAATATATGCAACGTCCATATCAATAACTGATATTACATCGATCAGTAAATGTATTAATTTTTCTTTACTTTTGATGCCAAATTTACTACGAATCTGCACCTACATGTTGTAAACTTGTATTGTCAAATTACAGAGTCACGGAGGTTGGAACTAGAAAATGAAGTGTTTAAATGATAATTTATGTCATTGTTCTACATAAACTGCAATCCTGACATGTTGTTGTTAATTCTGTAAAAACCTATGGTTGTGTTTAAAAACCATTTACAAAAAAACTAAAAAGAAACAAAACAAAAAAGCAAAAACAAAAATAATATTTTTTTGACATTTGTGTTTGTAACGAGAGAAAAGGTCAGATATAGTCAGATAGAAGGTGTTTGATTTATACCACAATCCAATCACTTGTATTTGTTTAAACAGTTACATTGTTTATATAAACAAATGATATATATTGTATAAAGAGATTGTCCATTGCAAGAATTATCGTTCTGGAAACGCCTATAACATTTATATATGAACCGTTGTAAATATATGAGAAAGCCTCGTTACTTTAAAAAGCAATAAGTAACAAACAAACCTGAAATGTGCAGCAGCATCAACAGGGAAATTATGAATTTCCGTTCCATTTCTCTGAAACAAAAATACACCTTAGAAGAAACGAAAAAGCGAAAAGGTGCATTGACCGGTTGAATTTTGATAAACCATGAATATGTGTCAGTTGCTCATACCGCTTTTCATTTGTTGTGTTTGTATTCACAAATTACTTGTCGTGACACTGAACAACAAAATAGCCCTTCTGATACATTCGTTACATTTATTGGTAAATCAAATCCAGTACAATGATTTTTTCAATAATAATAAAAGGAAGTGATTGTCAAGAGAGACATTTGAGTCCCTCTTCACAAGGCATGGTTGCTGTAATCGATACATAAAGGATACATATATTTCAATGCAAATTTAGAAATATGTTAAATACTAAGACATCATTCCTTGCATTGTATATGATAAAACCTCTTGGTGATGGATTTTACTTCCTCTTTCGATAGTTTTGGTTATGAGTACTTCTTTTATACAACAAATATTTTAATTATGATCTTCCTACATGTTTGAGGTTAATGCTGATAATTAAAGGTTTGTCATTTAAACATGAGTACAGCAAAATTGCCACTGTGTGCATAATAATATCACAATAGATTGAATGGAATAGTTCACTCCATGTCAAATATAAAGCGTTTGATAGTCTTGATAGGAAATTTCTATGGAAACTTTTTAAACATAATCAAACATCAAATTGTTAAGCAGAAACATGAATAGTGGTATGACAGAATAATCAATGGAATCTAGATATCAGCAGAAATCAAAATAACGTAATCCAAGGACAAGGATAAGAAAGGGAAAACAGATTATCACAACACGGTACATAAAAAGCTTAAAAAATACGTATAAATATTCAGAGGTAAACAAAAAACTCGGACTCCACAAAAATCTGGATACATGAGCCAGGTGAAAACTATATAGTTGCCATGCCAATCAACTTTCAAATAGGGTCCTTACTTACATTTTATTTTAGATATAATGATATATACGAAAAAAAATATTGATGAAGTATTTTATCACCGAAACATTTTTTTTTGTTCGTATTTCAACAAAGCTGTTCTGAAATCGAAATGATTGTAACAGAGAAACATTTCAGTACACCTTTTAAAAGGAAATTTGCTGTAATCGATTCATTAATTTGTTAATCAACTTCAGTAGTTTGATTTTATCAACATAAAAGGGAAATTATTGTGATAGGGAATCATTTAAGTCCCCCTTATAGAGGATGATTTTTTAACATTAACAGTACACACTTTATATTACTGACAACAATATTAATTTATACAGGAAATTTCGACAATACGTATGAACATAGTAGTGCATACACCATAAGTATGTCAAATACCATAAAGTTATAAATCGACAATGTATGACTAAGGGAACTATTTAAAATTGCCCTAACCAAATAACTCCTTTTATTGTCTTTTTCCACTTGTGCTTTCTTTGTTATTCATTTCTCTTTAGTAGTTGGAATTAATCAAAACCCAACTATCAGTTTTGAGAAAGAATGCATTTGTGTTATGAAATGAGTGAACAATATTTGAAATCATTTTATGTTAATGTGCAACACACTGCCAGGTTTTTGAATGGATATGCACAGTAAATGTATATATTAAGGCATTTATCAGACAGACATAATTATAAATAAAACAACGTAAACATTAGCAAAATCCACAAAGAGAACTTGCCAAGTGACTAATTATATGACATTAAGTTTGCATTTCAATGAACGAGCTGAATATACATGTAAATAGCAGATATTTCATTTTCTCTTTGAAAAAAAAAATAATAAAAAAAAAATAAGAGAAATGTACTGAATGAAGCACACATAAACCTACTATACCGGCACACCTGGTGTAATGTTCTCAATTACAATTTTGATATTTTTCCCTTGTCCCAATAGGTATTGTTTAGTTATATTTTCATTGGTTATATCTAACATTTGATATATTTAGATGTTCTAATAATTAACCTATTCCTATGTCCTATTTCATGACCCTAGGGTACGCTTGATTTCTATTTTGGATATTGTACTTTTACTTTCATTTTTGAGTCATTTCCTGTTTCCGGGTTTGAGATTACATGTCAACCACATAAGTCGGAGCATTGAACCAATGCGTTTTCCATCGAGATTTTTTGAGTCAATCTTTTCATGACAGACCACTATGTAAGTCTTATTATTATCTTTAATGCTTATATTTTATAGTTGCATACATATTTTTGATGGGAAAAGAGAAATTAATGATATTTTTACACAATTGGCACACATGTTGTTTTCTTACATTTTGCCTAGATAAGCCATGCCTTTATAGTTTATGCTAGGTATTTTGAGTTGTTTTCATTCCACTTGCAGTATTAATGATATTGTGACGTAAAATATGATATATCATAATTATTTATGCATCCCACATTCCCTTCACCAGTTTTGAGATATTTTGAGATACTTTGAGGGGGAGACTTTCCTTTTTGAAAAATTGATCTTACCCCTGCATCATAAAGGGAGATAATTCAAGTTTATTTCATAACACTTTTCTTTAAAATATTGTGTGATGTATTATTTGTTATCTGTATTTTGATTCTGATAAATATCTTTGATATTTTGAATGTATGATAATTTTGATTGCACAATTATTTAGAAAAATCCTTTTTTGTATATTTTCAGCTTTTTACCACACACTATGTGCATTCATCAAATAAAAGTGAACTTCAAATGTTTTTTGATTGAGGCTCAAAGATGGTTATCTGTCTGTCTGTACCTGTCTGGCTACGAGGCGGAATTGTAAAAAGATACCAGATTTATGTCAGAGAAGAGACTACACAGAAAAACTGCCAAAGTTAAAGCCATGTTCGAAGAACAGAGAGAAGACTTTGAAGGTAAATGTGACAGTTTATGGAACGAAATCGAAAATTTGATTCTGAAAGTGCCATCAGTAGATGCAATAGACAATATGAGACAATTTCAAAACGATCTTGAGACATTGTACAAAAACTTTTGTAGACGATCAGAGGACTATAAAGGTTTCCTTCAAAGAACAAACACTAGTGAATCTTGGTTGATCATAATGACAATTTTCAAAGATGTAATGAAAAGTAATTTTAGAAATCAAGAATAAGAAGTCAGATATGGTAGAGAGAATGTCAGAAATTAGTGGATCATCCTCGGGTACTACAGCAAGTCATGAAAGAGCAAGGGCTGAATCGGAAAAGGACGCTTAGAATACATTAAAAAAGAAAGCGAACTCTTGAAGCAAAAAGCAGCCTTAGAGGCAGAAATTATTGTAATAAAACAGGAAAGTAAAATAGCAGCAGCCGAAACAGAAGCACACATTCTAGAACAAGGTGATGAGGAACAAAAAGATGTATTCGCCAATCTTGGTGATACAAAACAAAAAGACACTTATGAATATGTGCAAAATCTCAAGTTACCAAAAACAAACAGTCAAATACCACAAAGTCAGACTACAAATAATGCCATGTCCGATATATCGAAACTTATTTTCAGAAAAGACTTTCTGCTGTCCAGATTTGTGAAATTTGACGATAAACCTGAGTCATATGAATCTTGGCGAGCTTCATTTCAAAGTATTAGGCGTTTCTCCATTTGAAGAAATAGATCTTCTTGTAAGGTGGTTAGGATCTGAATCTTCGAAATTCGCATCAAGTATCCGTGTTGCCAATGCTCATGATCCTGTTAAAGGACTTCAGCGAATTTATGACCGTTTGTTTGAACGATACGGAAGACCCAAAATGATAGAAAGTGCCCTAAAACGAAAGCTTAACTCGTTTCCATCAATCACTGTTAAAGAAAATGTAAAACTCTATGATTTGTTAGACATTCTTACGGAGATAGAATCAGCGATGTTAAATCCACAATACGCAACTTTGCTCAATAATTACAACACATCATCTGGTGTTATTCCTATTATTTCTAAACTGCCACACTTGTTGCAAGAGAAATGGACAACTGTTGCTTCAGCTTACAAAAAAATCACATTCTGTTATATTCCCTCCGTTCAGTGTTTTTGTCAGCTTCATTAGAGATACCTGTAATATTCGAAATGATCCAGCCTTTGCATACACCAGCACTAATCAAGTAGGCACTACCAAACCTCGTACTTCTGTTGTTTCTAGAAGATTAGACGTTACCTCAAGTAGTTTACTACGCTGTCCGTTACATAAAGCGGGTCATTCTTTAAATGATTGTCGCAGCTTTAGAAAGCTTACCTTTCAAGACCGTAAGAAATTTCTTGGTGAAATGAAATTTGCTTCAAATGCTGCCAATCACGTGAACATGTAGCTGTAAACTGTACGGTTTCTGTTAAATGTCAGATTTGTGGAAATACACGTCACCCCACTGCACTGCATATAGATAAGTCATTGAATTCACACAATGAAACTTCAAACAATCGTGGCGGGGAGTCAGTCAAAGACATTGTTTCTACAAAATGTACTACATTATGCGGAAATCTTCTTGGTGGACGTTCATGTAGAAAAACGGTTCTCGTAGATGTTTATTGCGTTACCGCACCCGAAAACTCTGTTAGAGTATACGCTGCCATACATGACCAGAGCAATAAATCTCTAGAGTCGCCTAATCTATTAGATAAACATGGTGTTGTAGGTACATCAGAAACATTTAATATGTCTTCATGTTCCGGTAAATCCACCTTAACTGGTAGGTTTGTCAACGGGTTAATTGTCAAATCAGTAAGCAACAAATGCTCTTTTGATCTACCTGACGTAATTGAATGTGAATGTATTCCTAATGACTTACCTGAAATAGCAACAGCTGACGTTGCCTCAGCACACTCACATCTCAGTAGAATAGCTCAATACTTACCTGAACTAGATACTAATGTCAAAGTTGAACTTCTTATAAGGCGTGATATTCCTGAGATCCACCATGTTCAAGATCAAATTCTTGGAGGTAAAGGTCAACCTTTTGCACAGAAACTCCCACTTGGTTGGGTTGTCATTGGAGAAGTCTGTCTTGGTAAGGTACATGCACCATCTTCTATTAATGTTCGTAAGACAAATGTTCTCAGCAATGGTAGGCATACAACATTTCCACTATGTGAGTACAACTTTGTAATCAGTCAACCTAAACTTGATATTCAGGATGAAATATTTGCAAAAACTCCATATGACAACAAAATTGATCTTTCTGTAGAAGATAAGCAATTTGTTTCTCTGATGAAAAGTAGTTTTGTTAAGGATGAAACACGTTTCTGGACAGCACCACTACCGTTCAAACAACCTAAACCACCTGTACCTAACAATCGCCAACAAGCCCACAAAAGAGCACTGATACTTGATAGAAACTTGCATAAAATTCCTTTAAAGCGTGATCAGTTCATGACCTTTATGGATAAAGTATTAAAGAGCGGTGCAGCAGAAACAGCACCAACTACCTTTGCTGTAGAATGTTGGTATCTTTCTTTATTTGGGGTGTACCACCCAAAGAAACCGAATGAAAACCGAGGTGTATTTGATTCATCAGCTGTTTATGAGGATGTATCACTAAACAGTCTTTTAATGACAGGACCTGATCTTACCAATAGCTTGATTGGTATTCTTTCGCGTTTTCGTTTGAATGAAGTAGCCATAACTGGCGATATATATTGAACAAATGTTTTACCGTTTCCGTGTAATAGAGAATCATAGAGACTATTTGCGATTCTTTTGATACCAGAACAATGATTTCAATCAACCACTCATTGAGTACCGAATGAGGTATCATGTATTTGGCAATACACCTTCTTCTGCTATAGCAACTTATGGTTTACGACTTGCCGCTTCGAATTCTGAGAATGACGTCAAAAACTTTGTTTCGAATGATTTTTATGTTGATGACGGTCTAACCTCTGTTACAAATGCCGAATATGCAATTGATCTTGTGAAAAGAACGTAGGACGAATTGAAGCAAAATGGACACATCCGATTTCACAAAATCGTATCTAACAGCGTAGAAGTTATGAAAGCCTTCTCAAATGATGATCTTGGTAAAGAGCTCAAAACTCTAGATCTGTGTCATGACATGTTACCTACCCATCAAAGTTTAGGACTATCTTGGAACCTTCAATCTGACAGTTTTGTGTTTCAACACCATATCATTGACAGACCAGCTACCCGTCGAAGCATGCTATCAACAAACAATAGTTTGTTTGATCCATTAGGTTTCATTGCACCTGTTACTATTAGTGGAAAGATTCTCCTCCGTCAAGTTATTCCCCCTGGCACTGATTGGGATGAACCTCTAAGTCCTGATCATGAGGAAAAATGTAACTTGTGGCTTGCATCACTTAAATCGTTAGATAGCTTTAAAATCCCACGCACGATCGTTCCTATTTCAATATCGTCTGTACACAATCCTGAAATCCACATATTTTGTGACGCGAGTGAACAAGCAATATCTGCAGTTGCCTATCTGAAAGCAATTGACAATGATAGTACTGCTTTTTTAGGCTTCATTATGGGAAAGTCAAAACTTGCACCAGTAAAGGGTCACACAATACCCAGGTTGAAACTATGTAGTGCTGTACTTGCTACTCAGCGAGGAGAAGCTATTTGTGATCATATGAATCTATCTCATGATGTATTTCACTACTACACAGACAGTCAAATAACTTTAGGTTATATTTGCAATACGAAGATTCTTCACGTATGTTTCAAATTGTGTTGAAAACTTTAACAATCTAAACATCCGAGATGTGTATACTTCACAGTGGAAACTAGTTCAAATTATGGCAGACCAATTTTGAACTCGGTGGCAACGACAATATTTGCAAACATTACAACTTAGAAGAAGGTGGCAACAGACTCAAATCGATATAAAGGAAGGTGACATTGTGATTCCAAAAGACAATGAACAACATAGAAACTTTTGGCCTCTTGCTATTGTCGAGCATGTGTTTCCAAGTAAAGACAGTCACGTTCGGAAAGTTTTGTTAAGGACAATAAAAGATGGTCAACCTCGTGTGTATGTGAGACCTATCACACAAACTATTCTTTTAAGCCATACTGAGGTGTGAACTTTGTGAGAACTGTGAATCATGGACTTTATTTTTTACATTTGTTGTATTATGGTTTTTATTTTGTTTTAATGATTAACTATAGTTAGGTAAATTATATGTGTGGGATTTTTCTTTGTGTCTTTGCATTCAAATTTAAGTAATGATATTTTCATATCAGACGGGGAGTGTAATGTTCTCAATTACAATTTTGATATTTTTCCCTTGTCGCAATAGGTATTGTTTAGTTATATTTTCATTGGTTATATCTAACATTTGATATATTTAGATGTTCTAATAATTAACCTATTCCTTTGTCCTATTTCATGACCCTAGGGTACGCTACGCTTGATTTCTATTTTGGATATTGTACTTTTACTTTCATTTTTGAGTCATTTCCTGTTTCCGGGTTTGAGATTACATGTGAACCATATAAGTCAGAGCATTGAACCAATGCGTTTTCCATCGAGATTTTTTGAGTCAATCTTTTCATGACAGACAACTATGTAAGTCTTATTATTATCTTTAATGCTTATATTTTATAGTTGCATACATATTTTTGATGGGAAAAGAGAAATTAATGATATTTTTTACACAATTGGCATACATGTTGTTTTCTTACATTTTGCCTAGATAAGCCATGCCTTTATAGTTTATGCTAGGTATTTTGAGTTGTTTTCATTCCACTTGCAGTATTAATGATATTGTGACGTAAAATATGATATATCATAATTATTTATGCATCCCACATTCCCTTCACCAGTTTTGAGATATTTTGAGATACTTTGAGGGGGAGACTTTCCTTTTTGAAAAATTGAACTTACCCCTGCATCATAAAGGGAGATAATTCAAGTTTATTTCATAACACATTTCTTTAAAATATTGTGTGATGTATTATTTGTTATCTGTATTTTGATTCTGATAAATGTCTTTGATATTTTGAATGTATGATAATTTTGATTGGACACTTATTTAGGAAATTCCTTTTTTGTATATTTTCAGATTTTTACCACACACTATGTGCATTCATCAAATAAAAGTGAACTTCAAATGTTTTTGATTGAGGCCCATAGATGGTTATCTCTCTGTCTGTACCGTCCTGGCTACGAGGCGGAATACCTGGTCCATGCTCCCAGTAGTTAGTGGAGTCCGATTTGCTTATTTTCATTCGGTATTTCGTATGTATTTATACAGTAATTTTATGTTCTTCTGATTGTGTTTTATTTGTCTTACATATCCTGTCTTGGTTCCTGGATTTCGATGCTATGGGCAGCAAAAGACTTCAAATTCAAATTTTCAACTCTGTAAAACACCCCGCACTCTTACAGTCGTGATTCGTCAGTTTTGTTCATTTTTTGACTAGTTGTTCAGAAATTAAGAAATCGGTTGTTATCATCTGCGCTGGAGCACATAATTTCCGTGAACAAAAGTACACTTAGGATATTAAAACCAATTTAATCTATTAGACCCATGGAGGACTGGTAATCATAGGTTGACATAATTTACATGGTGACAACGTTATCTTGTCTTTCAAAATCTACTTCTGATGATATAAAAAAAATGTTATAAGTTTTGAGCTGGCATAACATGATAAATTTTTATTGTTTTTGTTTGTATTTTTTTGTTTGTTTTTTGTTTTTTGTTTTGTTTTTTTTTTTTATTCAAAAGATGAAAATACGTAAATCAACAAAGAAGGAGTTGTACGAAATGTATTGATAATTATATTCTATGTTAGGAAATGAGTTTCATAGAAAACCATCAGAAGATTTGAAGGTCCAATCATCAGAAAAAAAAAAAGAATTATTTTAGTTTTATTTCATAATGATGTTCACCTTTATGATGATATGAAATACTTTTGTTAGGGTTATATTATTTACAATGAATATGAAGTACTTCTTGAAAACATTTCACAAAGACAGAGTCTTAGGTCCGATGCATTTATCTATGAATTATTGAAATCGTTTAGGGAGTTATATGTCATTTGTATACAGATTTCAGTGTTGTGGTTATGAGGAGGGATGTTTTTTTTTCAGATTTACAATATCTTATTTTACCAAACTTTTTGTGGATGACACATCCCTATCGTACTCTGCACCATCGAATTTTACAATCGAAGATGTAATAACCTTAGACTTAGAAAATATAACAACTTGGTCTGAAAAATGGTTTATAAATTTCAATTCATAGAAAACCAAGGCTTTAATCATTGAAAAATGCAACATTACGGAAGGCATTGATTTATTATTTCAAAACCAACACATTCAATCTGTTTCGTCTCATAAACACTTAGGTATAACGTGTGATTCAAACGGGACGGTTTCAACCAATTTATACAATATTATACTGGCCAAAAAAATATCCGTTCTTTGAAAACTTAAAAATGTTCTTTGTAAAAAAATATTTAGCTAAAATTTATCTAACTTTCAATCGACCAGTCATGGAATACGCTTCAGAAGTCTGGGACAGGTGTGGTCTTGATGTTAAAAAAAAACAATTTTAAAAAATGCAACTTGAAGCTGTTCGTATTGTAACAGGATTACCTATTTTTGCCAATAAGGAATCGATTTACTATGAAACAGGTTGGGTTATTGAAAGATAGAAAACGTCTTAACATGTTTTACT